>CM042844.1:4369163-4396911 GCA_023653725.1 Bungarus multicinctus
TCCTTGTTTTTTGCAAGCACGAGATGCGGAGAAAGATCCTGCCCCGGATAAAGCAACCACCTGCCCTCACATTCCTGGTGAGATTAAAGGGATTAGATTTCCCGCTTCGATAAAGAAGATTTAATTCCGCGCTCTCGGAATCTCTTCTGCGCTCGCAGGTTGGCGTTGCTTTAAAATCCACGTTGGAATAATTTTCTTGGGCTGTGGCAACGACGGATATTTTAACAAGCAAAAAAATAGACAGCAGGGAACCCCCTCCGCTATTTCTGCCTGTGCAGCGCAGGCCGTCCTCGATTTACGACCTCAGCGGAGGGCAGCGTTTCCGTCGCTAAGCAAGGCAGTGGTTGAAGGGAGTTGCGCCCCCGTTTTTCAACCATTATGGCCACACGCCGTGAAGTGAATCTGGCTTTCCCCGTGGACTCCGCTTGTCAGAAGGTCGCAAAAGGGGACTGCGTGATGGCACCGCCACCGTCGTAAATGCGAGTCGGTTGTCAAATGTCCGAATTTTGATCACGTGAGCATGGAGATGCTGCCATGGTATAAGTGTCAAAAAGGGTCATAAGTCGATTGTCAAAGCAGCCGAATTTTGTTCACATAATCATGAGGAAAGTTGCGACGGTCGTAAGTGTGAAAAACAATCATAAGTCGGCTGTCAAGTAGCCGAATTTTGATCACGTGATCACGGGGAAGTTGTGACAGTCGTAAGTGCGAAAAATGGTCATAAGTTGGTTGTCAAGCAGCCGAATTTTGATCATGTGATCATGAGGAAAGTTGTGATGGTTGTAAGTGTGAAAAACGGTCATAAATCAGTTGTCAAATGTCTGGATTCTGATCATGTAACCATGGGGATGTTGCAATGGTCATAAGTGTGAAAAACGGTCATAGGTCGGTTGTCGAGCAGCCAAATTTTGATCACATGACCACAGTGAATGTTGCGATGGTCGTAAGTGTGCAAAACAGTCGGTTGTCAAGTAGCCGAATTTTGATCACATGATCACGGGGAAGTTGTGACGGTCGTAAGTGCGAAAAATGGTCATAAGTTGGTTGTCAAGCTGCCGAATTTTGATCACGTGATCATGAGGAACGTTGTGATGGTTGTAAGTGTGAAAAACGGTCATAAATCAGTTGTCAAATGTCTGGATTCTGAACATGTAACCATGGGGATGTTGCGATGGTCATAAGTGTGAAAAACGGTCATAAGTTGGTTGTCGAGCAGCCAAATTTTGATCACATGACCACAGCAAATGTTGCAATGGATGTAAGTGTGAAAAACGGTCATAAGTCGGTTGTCAAGCAGCCAAATTTTGATCACATGACCACGGGGAATGTTGCGATGGTCGTAAGTGTGAAAAACAATCATAAGTTGGTTGTCAAGCAGCCAAATTTTGATCACATGACTACGGGGATGTTGTGACGGTCATAAGTGTGAAAAACAATCATAAGTTGATTGTCAAGCAGCTGAATTTTGATCACATGACCACAGGGGAGGCTGCCACGGTCATAAGTGTGAAAAACGGTCATAACTCAGTCATCAAGTGGATGAACACATGAGCACAGAGATGCTGCGATGGTCGTAAGTTGTGAAAAACGGACGTAAGTCACATTTTTCACTGCTGCTGTGTCTTTGCACGGTCACAAAACTAAAGGGTTTTAAGGTAAGCATGACGAGGAGCGTGAAACGAAACCTAAATTGTCTGGCTTAAGAGAGGAAAAAATTATCACACAATTGAATTTTTTTTTCCTCCTCCCTTCCCTTAAAACCACACAACTTAAGTTTCGTTTCACGCTCCTCGTCTCAAACACCTCTGTCAACTGGAACGCTGTGACAATCTCCTTATTTCCTGATGCAGGTAACGCCTCGACTTACGACGGTGCGGTTTAGTGACCGTTCGAAGCTGAGAAAAGGGACGTTTTTTCACCCTTACGACCGTTTGCAGAATCCCCCGTGGTCAAAATTCAACAAAAGGACCCCTGACCTTTTTTGGAGTGTGGGTATGAAAAAACCACAACTTTTGTACTCAAATTTTACATGCTCGACCCGTTAAAAGGGAGGAGGAGGAGGAGGAGGAAGAGGGCCTGGTTGCGCAATCGTGGGGCGCCATTTTGACTTTTTTGCCCTCCCATGCCGAGGCTGCCATTGAATGGATATCTTTTCCGTTTCCAGTAATGAACGTGATCCGTCCCAGACAATCTCTTATTCATTTTGCTTCTTCCCACAATAGATTCAAAAAATAATAATAATTCATCTACAGTACAGCTGCAAGATAGGATTCGTATTAAAAATTCAATATTGCACAGACAGCATTTCTGGCTTTGGTTCGGTTTTGATTTTCCTCTGCTGAATAAGGACTTACCCTTGAAGGAAAATCCTTGCTGTGCCCCTGTGATACAGGGCTTTAAAATAGTTCATTTAACGACCACTGCAAGGATGCAAGGACGCTGGGAAAAAAGGGAAATGTAACCGTTTTTTACGCTTAACAATCGCAGGATCGAAATCCGGGGCACCGGGTAACTGGCTCATATTTATGATGGTTGTGATGCCCTTTTTGCAACGTTCTGACAAGCAGAGTCAAACGGGGGGGAGGGGGGGGTCAGATTCACTTAACAACCGAGGTGCTCACTTAACAATTCTGACGATGCACGTAACGGCTGTGGCGGGAAAGGTCGTAAAATGGGACAAAACTCACCGCTAATGTCTCACTTAGCAACAGAAATTTTGGGGCTCAATTGCTTTAAGAGTTTATTTAAGAGGAGATTGGACAACCATTGGTCTGAAATGGTGTAGGGCCGTGATGGCGAACCTATGGCACCCGTGCCACAGGCGGCACGCAGAGCCATATGTGCCGAAAACTAGGCCCGACAAAACGGGCCTAGTTTTCGGCCTGCAAAGCCTGCAGAAGCCTTCCTCAAGCCTCTGGGAGGCCGAAAAAGGCTGAAAACCCGCTGAAAACCAGCTGTGAGGCGCAGTGCTGGTAAGGGGGTGGCGGGGGTGGGGATTGCGTGCCCATGCGTAGGGGCCATGTGGGGGGGGCATGCATTGCCTTCTGGGTGCTGGTACGCGAGCGCAAGCGTGCAAGTGCGCACACAATTTTTGGCACAATTTTTGCGGGGGTTGGACTAGAAGATCTCTAAAGGACCCTTCCAACTTTATTATTCCATTATGGAGGATGGTATGTCGAGGGTGGTAACTTTAAGACTTGTAAACTTCAACTTCTAGAATTCTCCAGCCCAGGTAGCCCACAAGTCTTAAACTTGCTGAGGTTGGACACACACCTGATGTCGTGAATCCTGCAGCGTGCAGGAGAGTGGGGGGGGTTGGGATTGATGACCTTCTGAGGTCCCATCTGATTTTGCTTTCAAGACCGCTTTTCCGGATGGAGTCTGCCCATCTCAGACTGTGCCAAGATGGCTGCATTAGCGAGGTTGATTTTTTTTTTTATTGCATTGTTAAGTTGAAAATATCTATTTATTGTTCTGGGTATGGCACATATTGTTGACCATTCGGTGCTTTACAAGAAATCAAAACTTGGTGTGCCGTAAAAATATTTGCCATGAAATAAATCAGTAACTAACTCACAATGTGGAATATGTGCAATCAACCCACATCAAATAATTCCAATGGAATTAGGGATTGGCCCTATGATCTCAGCCATCGTGGTTTGTCCAGTCCTGGTTTTACTATTATGCACGAACACAGAAAAAACCTTGTGTGTTCTTTTTTCTCCTCTTCTACCATTACCAGATCTTCCTGAAAAACTAAGGACGACCAATAGGGGCAGAAACACATTGCCAAATAATTTCTTTTTTTGCTGCCCTCTAAGGGCGACCTGGATATTTGCAGTTCTGATTAGAATAGAATAGAATAGAATAGAATAGAATAGAATAGAATAGAATAGAATAGAATAGAATAGAATAGAATAGAATACTTTATTGGCCAAGTGTGACTGGACACACAAGGAATTTGTCTTGGTGCATATAGAATAGAATAGAAATAGAATGGAATAGAATAGAATATTGGAATGAAGAATAGAATAGAATAGAATATTGGAATGAAGAATAGAATAGAATAGAATAGAATAGAATAGAATAGAATAGAATAGAATAGAATAGAATAGAATTCTTTTATTGGCCAAGTGTGACTGGACACACAAGGAATTTGTCTTGGTGCATATAGAATAGAATAGAAATAGAATGGAATAGAATAAAATAGAATATTGGAATGAAGAATAGAATAGAATATTGGAATGAAGAATAGAATAGAATAGAATAGAATATTGGAATGAAGAATAGAATAGAATATTGGAATGAAGAATAGAATAGAATAGAATATTGGAATGAAGAATAGAATAGAATAGAATAGAATAGAATAGAATAGAATAGAATAGAATAGAATAGAATAGAATTCTTTTATTGGCCAAGTGTGACTGGACACACAAGGAATTTGTCTTGGTGCATATAGAATAGAATAGAAATAGAATGGAATAGAATAAAATAGAATATTGGAATGAAGAATAGAATAGAATATTGGAATGAAGAATAGAATAGAATAGAATAGAATAGAATAGAATAGAATAGAATAGAATAGAATATTGGAATGAAGAATAGAATAGAATATTGGAATGAAGAATAGAATAGAATAGAATATTGGAATGAAGAATAGAATAGAATAGAATAGAATAGAATAGAATAGAATAGAATTCTTTTATTGGCCAAGTGTGATTGGACACACAAGGAATTTGTCTTGGTGCATATAGAATAGAATAGAAATAGAATGGAATAGAATAAAATAGAATATTGGAATGAAGAATAGAATAGAATACTGGAATGAAGAATAGAATAGAATAGAATAGAATAGAATAGAATAGAATAGAATAGAATAGAATAGAATAACTTTATTGGCCAAGTGTGATTGGACACACAAGGAATTTGTCTTGGTGTAAATACTCTCAGTATACATAAAAAAAGGAACATTTGTTAAGAACCAAGAATCATAATGTACAATATTTAATGATAGTCATAAGGTACAATCAACATCAAATCATACTAGGAAACAGAGGATACAAGCAACAAAGTTACAGTCACAAGTGGGAGGGGATGGGTGATAAGGAGTGATGAGAAGATTAGCAGTAGTAGTAGTGTACACTTTGTAAATAGTTGAACAGTGTTGAGGGAATTATTTATTAAATCATCTAAGTGACACTGGGCGGTTTACCTCAGCTAAGACGGTATAAAATAAATACATGACTAGAAGCATAGCTGAAAAACCGGATTATAAACAGGTTACACCTCCAAATAAATCGGATGAAAGTTCCCAAATTGGCAGGTTAACAGGGCTACACACTGTCCTACAATGATTAATATAGGTGTTATATAGCTGTGCAGGTAGTCCTCTGGATAAAACTGGAGGTTTTTAAAGAAGAGATTGGACAGCCATTTGTCTGATGGCTAACCTTTTTGGGCTCCTGTGCCAAAAATTGTACGTGTGCTTACACACATGCGCTCACGTGCCAGCACCCGGAAGGCAATGCATGCCCCCCACCCCCCCATGTCCCCTGCGCATGCGGTGTTACAGGAAGTGACGAAACGGGCCTATTATTCGGCCTGCAAAGCCTTCAGAGGCTCTGGGAGGCCGAAAAAGGCCTCAAACCAGCCGAAAATCAGCTGTGAGGCGTGTACGTGCACAGTGAGGTAAGTTTGCCAGCGGTTCGCATGCCGGCACAATTGGCTCTGCGTGCCACCCGTGGCACGCATGCCATAGGTTCGCCATCACGGGTGTAGGGTCTGCTGCTTGGGAGGGGGTTGGATTAGATGACCTACAAGGTCCCTTCCAACTCCATTCAATTCGATTCCATTCCATTCTGCAGGATTTGGGTTTGGCTAGTCTAATGAAAAGTAGGACCAGGGGAGACATGATAGCAATCTTCCAATGTTTGAGGGGCTGCCCCAAAGAAGAGGGAGTCAAGCTACTCTCCAAAGCCCCTGAAGGCAGGATTAAGATAGAAGCAATGGATGGAAACTCATCAAGGAGAGAAGCAACCTAGAAGTAAGGAGGAATTTCCTAAAGGTAGAACAATTAACCAGGGGAACTGCTTGCCACCAGAAATCGTGGTGCTCCATCACCAGAAGACAATGGACAGCCATTTGTCTGAAATGGTATATGGTCTACTGCTTGAGCAGCTGGTTGGACTAGAAGACCTCCAAGGTCCCTTCCAGCTCCTATTCCTATTCCTATTCTATTCATTTCTATTCTATTCTTATTCCTACATTCTATTCTATTCCATTCATTTCTATTCTTTATTTTTAATTTTAAAAAACACTTTATTAAGTACAAAATAATAAAATATACAAATACATAAAAATTAAAAATAATAAATCATACAAATAAACATCACCACATATTGTATAATAAGACAAATCATATTTCTCTCTAAATTCTATTCTATTCTACTTTCTTGTCTCCTCCACTCCTCTATTCTGTTCTGTTCTACTCTGTTCTGTTCTGTTCTATTTTCTATTCTATTTTAATCTATTATATTCTATTCTTCAGTCCAATATTCTATTCTATTCTATTCTATTCTCTAGTCTATTCTACTCTGTTCTGTTCTACTTTTTATTCTATTCTATTTTCTATTCTATTCTATTCTCTCCTCTTCTCTATTCCATTCCATTCAAAAAATGGAGGAAAATTCACTTAACAAATGTTCACTTAGCCACCGAAATTTTGGGCTCAATTGTGTTCCTAAAATGAGGACCCCCTGGATTGAAGGGCGAGTGGCGCTGTGGGAACCCACTTTTTACACCTCGCACAGCATAATCTGGGTCTGTTTTTACAGATCCCGCTAATTATATTCCATTCAATAAATCAGGTTAAAGAAAGGAGGCCAAGAGGCACCTACGGTCTCAGCCAGCTAAGCGGTTGGTCTCTGAGTGAGCCTGAGTAAGATTGGGATCATCAATAATTCTGAGACTTGTCAGCTAAAATGGAAAAAAGCATTGTTCTGTGTGTCACCGCCGATTGATTGATGGTGCGCCCTCCAGTTGGTATTGGCTTTTAGAGAGTACATTGGTGCTGAGTTTTTTTTTAATTTTAAATGCTGAGTTTAGATAACTCAAAACCAATCAAAAAGAAAAGTCTATCGAACATGTTTTAAGTCTATCCTTAAGCGAACCCCGACCTTCAAAAAAAAAATTAAAATTAAACCCGGTGACAATTAAACTTGGAAACGTTGCAAGGAAATCTTAAGACAAAGGATTTAATTCTGCAGGAAAGAAATATATTTCACGGTGTAACGGAGGTCATCGGGAAGGATGGGTAGCCTGGTGTGAGTTTGCATTTGTGGTGAGAAGGCAATGAAGACGTTCCTGGGCCGTTTTTTATTTTCAAAAAAAAAAAGTCTCTAATCGATAAAGCTAAGCGACTGTTTTAGTGTGCTTGATTTCGTTCTCCATTTTTACAGATAGGGATCACGTGGGAATTGTCTTCCCAGGATTCAAGAATAGTGTGACAACTTCAAATAGCGGTTACTGGAGAGGAATCATGGAGACAGCCAATTAAATATGAGCTAACAGTGTGTGGCGGCAGCCAAAAAAGTCAATGCAATCCTACGTTGTCCAGATCAATATCACCTCTTCTCTGGTACTTCTTGGAAGGCCCAAAATATCCATTGTGTTATTTGGAGCCTGAAAATTAAAATACAGATAACGGATAATCAGAGTTGGAAGGGACCTTGTAGGTCATCTAGTCCAACCCCCCGCCCAAGCAGGAGACCATACACTATTTCTGACAGAGGACAGTTCAGTCTCTTCTTGAAAGCCTCCAGGGATGAAGCTCCCACAACTTCCGAAGGCAACTTCTGTTCCATTGAATATAGAATAACAGAGTTGGAAGGGAGCTTGGAGGTCATCTAGTCCAACCCCCAAGCCCAAGCAGGAGATCCTACTACACCATTTCTGACAGATGGGACTCCAGTCTCTTCTTGAAAGCCTCCAGGGATGAAGCTCCCACAACTTCTGAGGGCAACTTCTGTTCCATTGAATATAGAACAATAGAGTTGGAAGGGAACTTGGAGGTCATCTAGTCCAACCTCCCGCCCAAGCAGGAGACCCTACACCATTTCTGACAAATGGCAGTCCAATCTCTTCTTGAAAGTCTCAAGGGATGAAGCTCTCACAACTTCCGAAGGCATCTTCTGTTCCGTGGGTGGATTGTTCTCCCTGTCAGAAAGTTTCTCCTTATTTCCAGGTTGAATCTCTCCTTGTTCAGTTTCCATCCATTATTCCTTGTCTGGCCTTTGGGTGTCTTGGAAAATAGGTGATCCTCACCTTAAAACCCATTAGTTTTGTGACCATTCAAAGTCACAACACAGTGGAAAAAGTGACTTACAACCATTTTTACACAAATTTTGTGGCTCAATTGGGATTAAGTTGAGACTACCTGTAATTAAATTTTTACCTGTAATTAAATTTTTACCTGTAATTAAAATTCTACCTGTAATTAAAATTCTCCTGGGCTTTTATTTGGCTTGACTGGATCTTTAACCTGGATCTTTTTAACCTTCAGTTGAGGTCAAATAAGGATATTCATTTTTCTAGGAGAGGGGTGGATGCTAACTTCCTACAATACGATGAATGGTTGCAGGAACAGGGCCTGGCTAGTCTAGGGAAGAGAAGGACCAAGGGAGACAGGGTAACAGTGTTTCAATATTTGAGGGGCTGCTCCAGAGAGGAGGAAGGGGGTCAAGCTATTCTCCAAAGCACAAGAAAGAAAGAAAGAAAGAAAAAGAAAGAAAGAAAGAAGAAAGAAAGAAAGAAAGAAAGAAGAAAGAAAGAAGAAAGAAAGAAAGAAAGAAAGGAAGGAAGGAAGGAAGGAAGGAAGGAAGAAGGAAGGAAAGAAGGGAAGGAAGGAAGGAAGGAAGGAAGGAAGGAAGGAAGGAAGGAAAAGAGAAAAAGAAAGGAAAGAGAAAAAGAAAGGAGAGAGAGAAAGAAAGAAGAAAGAAAGAAAAGAAAGGAAAGAAAGAAAAAGAAAGACAGAGAAAGAAAGGAAAGAGAGAAAGATGAAGAGGGAAAGAAAGAAAAAATTTTGAAAAAGAGAAGAGAAAGAAAAAGAAACGACTTGAAAGAAAGAAAGAACGAAAGAAAGAAAGAAGAAAGGAAGGAAGGAAGGAAGGAAGGAAGGAAGGAAAGAAGAAAAGAGAAAAAGAAAGGAAGGAGAAAAAGGAGAGAGAGAAAGAAAGAAGAAAGAAAGAAAAGAAAGGAGAGAAAAGAAAGGAAAGAAAGAAAAAGAAAGACAGAGAAAGAAAGGAAAGAGAGAAAGATGAAGAGGGAAAGAAAGAAAAATTTTGAAAAAGAAAGGAAGAAAGAAAGAAAGAACAAATGAAAGAAAGAAAGAACGAAAGAAAGAAAGAACGAAAGAAAGAAAGAAAGAAAAAGAAAGAAAGAAAGAAAGAAAGAAAGAAAGAAAGAAAGAAAGAAGAAAGAAGAAAGAAAGAAAGAAAGAAAGAAGAAAGAAAGAAAGAAAGAAAGAAAGAAGAAAGAAAGAAAGAAAGAAAAGAAAGAAAGAAAGAAAGAAAGAAAGAAAGAAAGAAAGAAAGAAAGAAAGAAAAGAAAGAAAGAAAGAAAGAAAGAAAGAAAGAAAGAAAGAAAGAAAGAAAGAAAGAAAGGAAAGGAAAGGAAAGGAAAGGAAAGAAAAAGAAAGACATCTGAGCAAACCATGGCTGGACAGAACCATGTCTAGTTTAAGGAAAAGAAGGATATGGGTGACATGATAGCATCTTCCAATATCTCAGCCCTTGCCACAAAGAAGAGATGTAAAAAAGAGGTTGAGACTCTAGAAAGAATGCAGACAATGCGACATGCATAAAAAAGGCAAGCGAAGGTCTGTTCGTGGTCATTTTGACTGTTGTTTTTTTTCTACTTTTAATTTTTAAAGCGTGGCTTGCACACACTCCATTAAAAGGCATAATGCTTGTGGCATTTAAGTTACAGCGATGAGACAGCCACTGCCCTCAAACAAGGAACTTGTAGCCGAGACATTTGTCAAGCGTTCAAATTTGTCATTTAAAAACCGTGCCATTTTTAACATCTGGAGGGTGGTTAGTTGTTGTTTTTTTATGCACAATTCTTCTGAGGTTAAGTTTGGCTCCGCGCTGGGGGTGGTTTCCTCCACCCCCCCATCTATTTATTCAAAGACGCATTACAGTATAGTTAAATCTGTGCCCGTTATATTTAGCGTTTCTTCTGCAGAGCGTAAAACCAGACTGGCCTGGGGTTGTTTTTTTTTTTGGGGGGGGGGGGTCTTTCTGAAAAGTTTTGCTATGGATCGGATGTCACCGCCGAAAAGTCTGAGCTACTTCCTTGCAACGCCTGCAGCTTGGCATAATAATACACAATAGCATTCCTTTGGGGTTGTTTACCTGAAATGCAAGTTTCAAGCCCTCAAGACAAATTTGATGCCTTCCGGAACAAAAAGAGAAACTTCAGGGGGTTGCCAATTTTTTGACCTGGTTTTGTTTTCCTGCAGTAACTTCATACCTGCTCTTACGAAAAGGAAACCACAAATTATGAGTCACAATTTACATAACACACACACATACGCACACGCACACGTACACAGACAATTATCAATTATCTACAAAACCCCTCCAAAACATTTTTTAAACATTTCTTTATCGATACTGTTCTTCTTCGTTTCTTTTTATTGTTTACATATAAATATATTGAATACAGTGTAATTGGCCATGGCATTCCAATCACCATAAAACAGAAGTAAATGTATATATTCAAATTTTTGCACAAAAATTTCTGACCATCATAATAGGTTATCGCCTCTATCATTCTAATACGTCTATCAATAATACAAATAGCGTCTCTTTCCAAAGCCCCCTCATCTGATTCTTTCGCCTTCTAATTTCTACCTCATGTTTCTAACCATTGATAAAATCTATTCCATGTTGAATAGTATTCTATATCTCCTTTATCTTTTATTTTTAACATTAGTCTGTCCATTTCTACGCAGTCTAGTATTTTCCTTATCGTCTCATACTCTAAACGAGATGTTTTCGTTCTTCCACAGCTGCGCGTATACAATTCCTGCTGTGGTCAAAATATGTACTATTAAATATATTGTCCCTTTGTCATAACCCTCTGATGTGATACCTAGTAAAAACAGTTCTGGTTTGAAATGTATATATTGTTTGGTCATTTTTTTTCTAGCCATGTATGTATTTGAGCCCAAAATTTCCTTGCCTTTATACAGGTCCACCACATGTGGTAATATGTACCAGGTAATTGTTTACATTTCCAACTTGGGAACATATTTTTATACATTTTTAGCTAATCTCACCAGGGGCAGATGCCACCTATATAGAACATTTTATAGAGATTTTCCTTTTCTTCTTTAAAATACATAATGCTTAGTGTACAGTGTATTATCTGGGTCTATTTGTTCATGCAAAGTATTAATAAGATGATAATGAGAATAACATTCATACTAACAACCATAATTAAAATACTAGTAATTGCTTATTTATAATGGAATCCTTACAATCTTATACATATGTTTATGATGTGCTTAAAACCTCTTTTCTGAATTCATTTCTTCTTGCAGCACCAATGCAGATAATCTTTTACTTATAGTCTTTCATTTAGTGACTGGTCCAAGTTACGACGGCATTGAAAAAGGTTACTTAAGACCAGCATTTACACTTACGCCACTGCAGCATCTCCCTGGTTACACAATCAAAATTTGGATGGTTGGATCCGAATGTTGGAAATGCAAACAAAAGAAAGGAACATATTACGTAAGCAAGAAAATATTGGCTAAGGACCAAAAAAATGGATAGAAGAAATAATTAAACAGCAAATTGAATTAAGACCGGAGACTTTACTATGAGATATAATAACGGGAAAATATGATAAGAAAACAGAGTTTTTAATGCTACATTTATTAACGGCAGCAAGAATAACTCATGCACAGAATTGTAAAAATGATAGTAAAGAGGAAAATATGGTAAGAAAAATACTAGCCGAGATGGATATGTTGACCGTGGAGATCAAGAGCGAAAATGGATTATTATTTGATGTGAAATATACTGTATGATTGACTAAATAATAGATATAGAGTTGAATAGAGAAGAAGACAATAAGATAATAAGGCAAAAGATATAGTGGATAAAGATAGATTAAGCAATATAGACAAGTGTATAGTTAAGATTTATGTAAAAGTACGTATACTGTCACGAAAGCGTTATAGTGAATAGAAATGATGTTGTGTATAAGAAAAATGGTTTCATAAAAATTATTTTTTAAAAAAATTAAGGGATGATTGGGAGAATAATTTTGGGGTTCCAATGTGAATCAGGATGAGGCTAGGCTAAATCATAATGACATCCAGACAGTTGTAAGGAAAACAAGTGTATTTATTTCCCAAAGCAAAGAGACTTGCCTATAAGGGCAACTACAGAGAAAATGGGGTACAGAGATTGTTTTATAGGGGGACAAGATCTTGGGTGTGGGCTTGGGCCATGAAGGCTTAAAGGGTTGATTAAATCAAGGGAGGTAGGTTGAATCTTTTTTGTTTGAACTGTGAGCGTTATCACTATGATTGCATTGTGTTGATTGTGTTTTGTCTTTGCTTTTGTCTGTGTTTACAATCTGAAATAAGGGTTTCATGCTTTTATTTTTTTCCCTGTTTATAACAATTGTATTAATTTATGATATAATAACATACCCCAAAAATATAAAAGAAAATAGTAGGAAAAATAGGGGAGGAAAAAGGGAAAGGGGAAAGAAAGAAAGAAAAGGCATTGACTTCCAACTCCCTTCGATGCAGTAGAATAAGACATTAACATCCAACTTCAAATTTTTACTTTTACGTAATAGCTTAAACTCACCATTTCTGTAACGACAAATCTATCTAATCGGCAAAAACCCAAAATCAAAGTTTCATATTTATTTTTCCCCACCTCAAGCACAAAGTCCAGTAGTGGTTTCCAGGCAGAAACATGAAATCAGTGTTTAATTCTAATTTTTGTTGAGAGTTGAAAGGGCTTTGAGGCTGTTAATCAGTAACTTTGATGGAGACTTGGGTTAGTTAACCTACAGCTTCCTCTACAATATTTCTAACTCAGTTATATACATTTATAAGTTCTTCCTACTGGATTCTTGACAGCTAGTATGTATTTACGAGGGTTGCGGAGTGTCCAGAGGTCATGACAATCCACCTTTTGTGACCTTTTGACAAGCCAGGTCAACGAGGAAGCCAGATTTACTTAACTACCATTTATCCGAAATGTTTTAGAATTTCCTGCTTGAGGGGGGAAGGGGCTGGACTAGAAGACCTCCAAGGTCCCTTCCAGCTCTGTTCCGATTGATTTGATTGCTTCTTGTTATTTTGTTAACCATGTGACTAACTTTAACAAACTGCCATGGTTCACTTAACAACGTGGCAAGAAAGTTTGTAAAAGGGGGCAAAAACTCACAAGTGTTTTGCTTATCAGCAAGGAAAATCTTGGGCTCAATTATCGCCGTAGCCTGCCAATATCTCTAGCCACCTGCTGAGCAACTTACTACTACCTTACTACATCTATGTATCGATTGCAGTTTCCCTTAACCGCAGGATCCTGGGTGGGTCACCCAGATTCCCTAAGAGATCTCTCTTTTTTTTGTTCTTTCAAACAGAAAGATTTTTCCACAAAATCTTTGTCTCTGGCGCTCTACAAGCTACTTTTAAACCCACATCTACCCGGGCCAGGGAAAAGAAACCTTTCAAATGAAGATTTTAAGGATGGGGGGAAACCGTCCAGCAAGTGGCTTTGCTGAGCCAGGTTACTTTTAACACCGTACTTTGGAGTTGTGTGAATGCAGCTGCTAAGAGATGTGAAAAATCCTGGTGCCAACTTAACCCAACTAGGTGGATGGAACCCAACCTGGTTAAAGCATGGGATTCCTGGATTGTTGCATTGGCACCCCACCTTTCCCAAAAGGTGGGGGGGGGGAAGAGAGAGGAAGAGAGAGAGGAACGGAGAGGGGGAGGGAGGAATGGAGAGGGAGAGAAAGAGAGAGGGAGAGAGAAAGAGAGGGAGGAGAGAGGGAGAGGGAGAGAGAAAGAGAGAGGGAGAGGAAGAAAGAGGGAGAGGGGGAGAGAAGGGGAGAGAGAGAAAGAGAGAAGGGGAGAGAGAGACAGACAGACAGACAGACACACACAGAAACAGCCTCATCTCTTCCACAGCAAAACCAGTTGGGTCAGTCCGGCTGCATTCACACAACCTCCCAAACCAGGTCACAGGCATTTTGCACAACGGGGAGTTAGTGCCCCCAGGGAATTCCCACACCTAACCCTGAAAGGAGAGGGGGGGGGTGTTACCCTGTCGACTTTAACACCGCCCCCCCATCCCGCATCCCCTCTTCTGCCCCATAATACCCCAAGCAAAGGAAACTCATCATTTATTAGTCTTCCCGCAGGGATAACAGAGTCATAGAATTGGAAGGGACCTTAAGAGGTCTTCTAGTCCAACCCCCCCCCCCCCCCCCCCGCTACTCGAAGAGGAGATTCTATTCCATTTCAGACAATTGCCTGTCCAGTCTCAACTAGTTCTTAAACTAACAAGCGTTACTAAGGTTATTCTGGGCTGTCGTCTGGAGTTGGGCACCGGCTGGATCTGGCCAGGATGTGAGGGGGGAGGGAAACAGAGGCGCTGCGGGACCAGCTGCCTCACCCCCGGCCGGATTTAGCTCCGAAAGCATCCCCTGGAGGCAAGAGGGGCTCAACCTGGCCCGGGGGCGGGAGGTGCAGAACCGCGGCTCTTCTTCTTCCTCTTTTCTCAGCAGCTGGTCCCTCCAGGGCGCCCGCGGGCGCATCGCATCCCTCTCTTCTGGGTCGCGGGGTCCGAAGGGGTTAAAGAAGGGCCGATCCCGGGGGGCTTGGAGGTGGTGGCCGGCAATAGGCGTTGGACCGAGCCGGGCTCCGCCTTTCCCTCGGTCAGGGGAGGAGGAGGAGGAGGAGGAGAGCCGGCCAGCCGCCCCGCCCGGAGCGGAGCCGCACTTGCAAGCCGACGCCGAGCCGCAGCTGCGCCTCCGCCGCGCATCCTCGCGTCCTGCAAGCGGCCAGCATGAGCCCCTGGTGAGTGAGCGGCTCGGGGATCGGGGCCCGGGGAAGGGAGGGGAAGGGGGGCTTCTACTTGGGGTCCCGCCCGGGAAGGAGGCTGGCTGCCCCTCTCCCCTCCCCCGGGGACTCGGCCCGGAGGGCGGCTGGGGAAAAAGCTGCGGCGGTCGCGGGATGCCAAGGAGGGGCCGGCGGTCTGGGGGTGCCCGCGCTTTGCCCGGGACTGGGGAAGGGTCGCTAAGTGGGAGGGAAGGGTCTCTCTCCCCCCTCTTTTTTTCATTCTGGGGGAAGACGCTCGGCCGGAGGGTCCTTAGCCTCGCTTCTTCTTCTTTTTCTTCCTTCCTTCCTTCCTTCCTTTCTTTCCTTCCTTCCTTCCTTCCTTCCTTTCTCTCTCTCGCTCTTCCTTCCTTTCTCTCTCCCTCTCTCTTCTTTTCTCTTTCTTTCTTCTCTTTCTTTCTTTCCTTTCTCTCTCTCACTCTTCCTTGTTTCCTTCCTTTCTCTCTCTCACTCTTCCTTTCTCTCTCCCCTCTCTTCTTTTCTCTTTCTTTCTTCTCTTTCTTTCCTTCCTTCCTTTCTCTCTCTCACTCTTCCTTGTTTCCTTCCTTTCCTTCCTTTCTCTCTCTCACTCTTCCTTTCTCTCTCCCTCTCTCTTTCTTTTTCTTTCTTTCTTTGCTTTCTCTCGCTCTTCCCTCCCTCCCTCCCTCCCTTCCTTCCTTTCTCTCTCTTCCTTTCTCTCTCCCTCTGTTCCTTCCTTCCTTTCTTTCCTTTCTCTCGCTCTACCCTCTCTTCCTTCCTTTCCTTCTCTGTTCTTCTTTTCTCTCTCTCCTTCCTTCTTCTCTCTCCTCTCTTCTTCCTTCTTTCCTTTTCTCTCTCTCTCCTCCTTCCTTCCTTCCTCTCTTCCTTTTCTCTCTCCTTCTCTTCCTTCCTCTTTCCTTCTTTCCTCTTCTTTTTTCTTCTTTCTTCCTTTTCTTTCTTTTCCCCCTTCTTCCTTTTCTCCATTTCTTCCCTTTCTCCCTCTCCCCTCCCTCCCTTTTCCAAATTCCTTCCTCCCTTCATTTCCCCCTTCTTTCTTTTCCTTTCTCTCTCTTCCTCCTTTCCTCCTTCCTTCCCTTCCTTCTCCCCTTTCTTTTCTGAATTCCTCCCTTCCTTCCTTTTCCCCTTCCCCCCTCTCTCTTTTTCTCCCTCCTCCTTCCTTCTTTCCATCCATCCTTCCTTCTCCCCTTCTCCCTTTTTTGAATTCCTCCCTTCCTTCTATTTCCCCTTCCTCTCTCTCTCTCTCTCTGTCTCTCTCCCCACTCCCTCTCCCGCTGTCTTTCCTTCTCCCCATTCCCTCCTCTCTCCTTCCCTCCCTTCCTTTTCTTCCTTCCTTTCCTCCCTTCCTCCATAGGTGAGGGTCGCCTCTGTTTGTCATGGGAGGGGGGGGGTGGATGGGACGGGGGGGGGGTGGATGGGACAGGGAGATTTGGAGGTAAGGTTTTCAGCTGAAATTCTCTCCCCTGCTTCTGTTCTCTTTTGAAACTTCTGACCTGGGAACAGGAGCTCCCACCAAAATAAAAGGGAGAGGCTGCTTGGCTGGGTTCACACAACACCTTCTGTTTAACGATCCCTTTCCTGGGTTTGTAAAATGTCAGGGAAGAGAGAGGGAGAAGCTTAGCGGAGGGGCCGATTCGCACCAGCGCTTAATCTCGAAAGTAAACTAAAGCTTATCGTGGTTTACCTGGCGAAAGATCAGGTTGCGTGAATGAATTGTCCCAGAATTATATAGATATTTTTAAACAGACTTGGAGAAAGACTGAAACTTTGCTTTGATCCCTAGTGAAATGCTTTCTGCTTAATTCACTAGCCCTAATTTCCAACTTTTTAATAACTTGATGCACTTCCCACTAAAGTGCTAAAGTGGGGGAACTGTAGTTCAAAACTGCGGCTCCGTGGGGAGAATTCGGCAACCCTTGCAATCCAGGCATGGCTGTCTAATAAACCATGGCTTGCTTTACCCATGAAGGAATCAAGGCTGGCAGGCTTTACAAAGGAGACCGTAAGCCATCTAGAGGTGTTGTTTTTTTTCAACCAAAAAAAAAAAAAAACAGATTCACACATGACACAGAACAAGCTACGATGCCCCTTAAGGAAAAGCCTCGATTTTTTATTCCCTTTCTCTGAAGTTTTCATCACTTGGTTGCTTTGAGAAGAAGGATTGTGCACAAATGCAACCTTGTGTAAAAGGAAGGGAGAACATTGTACAATTTCTGAAACCAGCGTAACGGATTATCAGTGCGGTTTCATGGCATCGGTGAGGGTTTTAATCAGTGTTTCTGAAGCTGGCCAACTTTAAGACAGGTGGACTTCAACTCCCAGCTGAGCTGGCTGGGGAATTCTGGGAGTTGAAGTCCACCTGTCTTAAAGCTGCTCACCTGGAGAAACACTGATTTATAGATTTCTTTGTTTTACTAAGTTTATTTATTTATTGATCTCACCAAAAGGGGACTTTTTAAGTCATCTCTGCAAATATCCATAGCCATCCATCCATATACGCTGCTCAAAAAAATAAAGGGAACACTTAAACAACACAGTGTAACTCCAAGTCAATCACACTTCTGTGAAATCAAACTGTCCACTTAGGTAGCAACACTGATTGACAATCAGTTGCACATGCTGTTGTGCAAATGGAATAGACAACAGGTGGAAAGTATAGGCAGTTAGAAGACATCCCCAATAAAAGAGTGGACCACAGACCACTTCTCAGTTCCTATGCTTTCTGGCTGATGGTTTGGTCACTTTTGAATACTGGCGGTACTTTCACTCATGTGGTAGCATGAGACGGAATCTACAACCCACACAAGTGACTCAGGTAGTGCAGCTCATCCAGGATGGCGCATCAACGGGAGCTGTGGCAAGAAGGTTTGCTGTGTCTGTCAATGTAGTTGTCCAGAGCATGGAGGCGCTACCCGGAGACAGGCCAGTACATCAGGAGACGTCTGAATTTTGATCACGTGACCACGGGGAGTTCTTCCACGGTCGTTAAGTGTGAAAACCGGTCATCAGTCACCACTTTCAGGGTCGTCGTAACATTTGAACGGCCACGAAATGAACTGTTGTAAGTTGAGAACTACCTCTATAGGCAAGGAAAGCACAATTCCTTGGATTTCTTTAACAATACGGATCTGAAGGCAAATTATGTTGGCTCTCTGTAAGCAGAAATATTTCAGATACCCCAAATTTGACAACCGGAATTTGCAAAGATAACGATTTGTATAAAAAACTAAAGAACGGATAACAGATAATCAAAATTGGAAGGGACCTTGTAGGTCATCTAGTCCAACCCCCTGCCCAAGCAGGAGACCCTACACCGTTTCTGACCGATGGCAGTCCGGTCTCTTCTTGAAAGCCTCCACAACTTCTGAGGGCAACTTCTGTTCCATGGGTTGATTGTTCTCCCTGTCAGAAAGTTTCTCCTTATTTCCAGGTTGAATCTCTCCTTGTTCAGTTTCCATCCATTATTCCTTGTCTGGCCTTCAGATGCTTTGGAGAATAGCTTGACCCCACTTTCCTCTTCTCTGTGGCAGCCCCTCAAATATTGGAAGACTGCTATCATGTCTACCCTGGCCCTTCTCTTCCCTAGACTAGCCAGGCCCAGGAGAATTTTAATTACAGGTAAAATTTTAATTACAGGTAAAAATTTAATTACAGGTAGTCTCGGCTTACGATCCCAATTGAGCCTCAAAATTTGTGCGAAAAATGGTCGTAAGTCACTTTTTCCATTGTTGTTGTGACTTTGAACAAAACTAATGGGTTTTAAGGTGAGGATCACCTATTTTTCAAGGCACTTGAAGGCCAGACAAGGAACAATGGATGGAAATTGAACCAGGAGAGATTCAACCTGGAAATAAGGAGAAACTTTCTGACAGGGAGAACCATCAACCCATGAAACAGAAGTGGCCTTCAGAAGCTGTGGGAGCGTCATCAATTGAGTCTTTCAAGAAGAGATTGGACTGCCATCTGTCAGAAATGGTGTATGGTCTCCGGCTTGGGTGGGGGGGTTGGACTAGATGACCTACAAAGTCCCTTCCAACTCTGTTCATCTATATTCAATGGAATGACTTGCCTTCAGTAGTTGTGGAAGCTTCATCATTTGAGACTTTCAAGAAGAGACTGGACTGGCATCGGTCAGAAATGGTGTAGGACCTCTTACTTGGGCAGGGGGTTGGACTAGATGACCTATAAGGTCCCTTCCAACTCTGTTATTCTATATTGGAACAGGAGTTGCCTTCGGAAGTTGTGGGAGCTTCATCCCTGGAAGCGTCCAAGAAGACATTGGACTGCTATTTGTCAGAAATGGTGTAGGGTCTCCTGCTTGGGTGGGGTGGGGGGGTTGGACTAGATGACCTCCAAGGTCCCTTCCAACTCTGTTATTCTATATTCAGTGGAACAGGAAGTTGCCTTCGGAAGTTGTGGGAGCTTCATCCCTGGAGGCTTTCGAGAAGAGACTGGACTCCCATCTGTCAGAAATGGTGTAGTAGGATCTCCTGCTTGGGCGGGGGGTTGGACTAGATGACCCACAAGGTCCCTTCCAACTCTGATTATCTGATTATCTATATTTTAATTTTCAGGCCCCAAATAACACAACAGACATTTTGGGCCTTCCAAGAAGTACCAGAGAAGAGATATAACGTTAAATTTATCAGGATGGCAACAGACGAGGAACGTGAAACGAAACCTAAATTGTCTGGCTTAAGAGAGGAAAAAATTACCACACAATTTATCAAACTCGGTGGAGGATTTTTTTTCCCTCCCTTCCCTTAAAACCACACAACTTAAGCTTCGTTTCACACTCCCCGTCTCAAACATCTCCTTCATGCAGATAGTCCTTGACTTACAAGGGTTCATTTAGTGACAGTTCAAAGTTATAACGGCACTGAAAAAAAGTGACCCGTGGCCGTTTTTCACACTTACGACTGTTGCGTCGTAAGTCAGGCGATCAAAATTCAGGCGCTTATCCACGGATTCCTATTTACGACGGTCGCCATATCCCAGCGGAAGATTTTCCCTGTTACGACCGTCTGACGAGCAAAGTCAATGGGGAAGCCAAATTCACTTAACGACCGCGTCACTAAGTTAACTGCAGGGACTCACTCCACAGTTGTGGAAAGAGCGGTTGTAAAATTAGCTGTCTCGCTTAGGAACAGAAATGTTGGGCTCCGTTTTGGTCGTTATGCGAGGACTAGCCATCATAGGAGGTCAAACGTGTCAGTGCGGTTTGGAATGGACAGAAAAGTCCGTTGTGATCTTCGGGGGCCTGAAATTAAAATAATGTTCTTTTTGATTTTGCTTGATGCTCCTTACCTGGATTTTTGTGACCTTTTGACTCTTTACCTGTTAAATCTTTCCTCGGGGTAATTTCTGAGGTATTTATTTTGCCAGGTCGGTGGTCTTTTATCGGTAGGAAACCCCTCAGTCCCTTGTCTGATTTCAGGAGGCGAAGAGTAGATTTTAAAGAGCTGGGAAAAAATTGGGATGTGGCCACCGGTAGTTTCGAACTCTTAAAAAGAACGCCGGGTTCAATAAATTATTCTCGGCGATAAGATGAGGAGGCTGAATTGAAGCCAAGTTGGCTTGAGGTTCTGCTTGTCAGAAGATGGGAGAATTTTAGAGGATTAGGCCAAAGCTGGGAGTGCCTCTGGCCATGCACAGACTAGACTTCCTTTCCTACTTGGCATGACCTTGCATTCTGTTCTATTCTTCTTATTCTAATATCTATTTTACTTAGAATTTTTTAGAATTTTACCTTTTTATTGTCATTGCATTCCATGAATACAATGAAATTTGAAAGCTACTCCAGCACAGTGCCCCAAACACCACATCACAATCACACCGTAAGTATTTAAAAATTAAAATAATTTAAAATAATAATAGTAATAATTAAAAACCTAGCCTAAAAACTATCTAAGACATTTAGTAAGTTAAATAGTTTAAAAATGCCACTATATACACCTATATAGCGGTTTCCTGGATGAATTTGCTTCGTAGATGCTAATAACACCGAGTCACCCATTGATTAACCAGGGTGGCTTCCAGAACATGGTTTGTTGAGAACCATTAACCATCATTCAACTTGGTGGCTTTAAGAAGCTTAGATTTCTTCTTATAACGTGGAGCCGCTGCTTCTCCCGGGCAAAGCTGTGGTAAGTACTGTAGGTAGATAGATACGGGGCTCAACCATGATTTAACTTTCTATATAGGGTCAACCTCAGGTTTCAACGCGGTCTCAATTTGTCGTCGTGGGTTGGTCCTTGCTAAGAGATGTGGCCCAGCAGAAATAAATGGCCCATTCCTCTCTTGAGTTTGTCCTGGAATGTACAGAACAATATCATCTAATATCTAATGTTCTACAGGATATCTAATGTTCTGTATTAGAGCAGAATAACTGAGTTGGAAGGGACCTTGGAGGTCTTCTAGTCTAACCCCCTTTACCATTTCAGACAAATGGTTGTCCAATCTCTTCTTAAAAGCCTTCATAATTTCTCTTATCAGTTTTTTTCAATTTTCCCCAGTATTTTTTAACTTTGGGGCATTGCCACCACATACGATAGTATGTTCCATCTGTTAGCTTACATTTCCAGCATTGTGGTTTCATATTTGGATATATTTTGAGCAATCTCGCCGGAATCAAATGCCATCTATAAAACATCCTGATTAAAATATCTTTATATTCTGTTGATAATGTTAATTTGCAGTTCTTGGTCCAAATTCTCTCCCAATCTTCACGGGTTAATTGTTTTAACTGTCAGGAAATTCCTCCTTAGTTCCAGGTTGCTTCTCTCCTTGATTAATTTCCATCCATTGCTTCTTGTCCTGCCCTCAGTGGCTTTGGAGAATAGCTTGACTCCCTCTTCTTTGGGGCAGCCCTTCAAATATTAGACCAATATTTGAGGGGCTGCCCCGAAATTCACATGTTATCATATAACCAGGGGTGGGATTCAAATTTCTTAACAACCGGTTCTGTGGGCATGGCCTAATTTGTGGGTGTGGCTTGGTGGTCCTATGACTGGCTGGGCGTGGCTTGTATGTAAATATTATAAATATTTACGTAAATATTGCATTTTTTTTAATAAAAAAAGCAACTTTTACCCAAAATCAGGCAAGCAGATTGAGCTGCTTGCAGAATCACAGATTCACTCAGAGATCTATCTTTCTGCCATCTGCTGCCTGAGTCTGCACTGAAAAAATAGAAGCTTCAATCCTAAGGAAGGTTCAGCTCTGCTCTCAAGTCACTTCTCCCTCCTCCAACCCCCTGAATACCACCCTTGACTGGGCCTCAGGGAAGCCTCTTGGGTGGGGTGGGTGGGGAGGGGAGGGACCAGCCAGCGGTGCGATTTGCCGGTTCTCCGAACTGCACAGAACCGTAACAACCGGTTCCATAGAACTGATCTGAACTGGTAGAATCCCACCCTTGCATGTAACCCCTAGTTCTTCCCTACATTAGACTAGACATACCCAATTTCTCCTTAGTTCTAGGTTGCTTCTCTCTTTGGTTAACATTTCCATCCGTTGCTTCTTCTCCTGCCTTCAGTGGCTTTGGAAATTAGCTTGACTCCCTCTTCTTTGGGGCAGCCCCTGAGATATTGGAAGACTGCCATCATGTCGCCCCATAGTCCTTCTTTTCATTAAAACTAGACCACACCCAATTTCTCCTTAATTCTAGGTTGCATCTCTCTTCAACGGTCTGCTTTTCATCCTGCCCTCAAGTTCTTTAGAGAATAGGTTGACCCCACCTCTTCTTGGTGACAGCTTCTCAAATATTGGAACATGCTGTCATGTCACCCCAACCCTTCTCGTCTAGGGATATCGCGTTCCCTCAACTGTTCATCCGATGTTTTAGCCTTCAGTCCCTTTATCGTCTTCAGCTGCTCTTCTCTGCATTCTTTCTAGACGTCTAGAGGTCTCCACCATTTCTCCCTCCTTTTGCCCAGGGAATAAATCATGCATGTTTCTGTCACTTCCCTTATACTCTGTAGTCTATACCCGTAATACATAATGCAGAATAACAGAGCTGGAGGGGGGGGGGGGGGCTTGGAGGTCTTCTAGTCCAACCTCTGCTGAGGCAGAAGACCCTAAAGCATGTCAGACAAGAGGATTAGGGCACTGGAGGCTAAAACATGCGAAGAACAGTTGCAGGAACTAGATGTGTCTAGTTGGATAATAATAATAATAATAATAATAATAATAATAATAATAATAATAATAATAATAATAATAATAATAATAATAATAATAATATATTTATTTATATACCGCTCTTCTCCCGAAGGACTCGGAGCGGTGCACAGCCATACAATTAAAACATGAAATATATAAAAGTTAAAACTAAATTAAACTAAAGGCCCTGGCTGAAAACAGTTAAAACCCCTACCTTAAACCCTAAAATTTGATATAAAAATTAAAACACCCAAATCTAAAATCAGCCCAAGCCGGCCTGGTCAAAGAGCCAGGTTTTCAAGGCACGCCTGAAGGTCCGTGGCTGTCCGTAACTCCGGAGGCAACCCATTCCAGAGGGCAGGCGCCCCCACAGAGAAGGCCCTATTCCTCGGGGTCACCAGCCGGCACATAGATGCCGACGGGACCCGCAGGAGACCCTCCCTGTGGGAGCACACCGGACAGTGAGAGGAAAATGGCAGAGTGCAGTCTTGTAAATATCCTGGTCCGATGCCATGGAGCGCTTTAAAAGTTAACACTGCAATCTTAAAGCGCACCCGAGAGGCCACCGACAACCAATGCAGCTCGCGCAGGAGGGGCGTCCCATGAGAGAACCTTGACGCCCCCATAACCACCCGCGTGGCCGCATTCTGTACCAGTTGAAGCCTCCGGATGCTCCCACTCGGGAGCCCCATGTAGAGGGCGTTACAGTAGTCCAGTCGGAGAGGTGACCAGGGCATGAGTGACCGTGCGTAAGGCATCCCGATCCAGAAAGGGCCGCATGAACAGAAAGACCAGGGATAACATGAAAGCAGTTTTCCAGTATTTATGGGGTGTCACAAAGAAGAGGGGAGTTAAATTATTTTCCAAAGCACAAGAAGGCAAGACAAGAGTCTCACTCGAAAGCCTTCCTTGAGACTTTCAAGAAGAGATTGGACTGCCATTTATCAGAAATGGTGTAGGGTCTCCTGCTTGGCCAGGGAGGGGCGGGGATTGGACTAGATGACCTACAAGGTCCCTTCCAACTCTGATTATCTGTTATCTGTTATATCAGTGAAGAAGCAATGGGTGGAAACTAATCAAGGAGAGAAGCAACCTGGAATTAAAGAGCAACTTCCTAATAGGGAGGACAATTAACCAGTGGAACAGAAGTTGCCTTCAGAAGTTGTGAGTGCTCCAAACATTGGAAGTTGTTAAGAAGAGACTGGAGAGCCATTTGCCTGAAGTGGTGTAGGGTTTCCTGCCTAAGCAGGGGGTTGGACTAGAAGACCTCCAAAGTCCCTTCCACCTCTGTTATTCTATTCTAATCTATTGCTATTCCATTCCATTCCATTCCATTCGATTTGATTCTATTCTATTTTCTCTTCTCTTCTCTTCTCTTCTCTTCTCTTCTCTTCTCTTCTCTATCCTACTTTCTCTCCTCTCCTCTATTCTATTCTTCATTCCAATATCTATTCTATTCTATTCTATTCTTCATCCAATATCTATTCTATTCCATTCCATTCCATTCTATTCTATCATTCCAATATCTGTTCTATTCTGTTCTATTCTGTTCTATTCTATTCTATTCTATTCTATTCTATTCTATTCTATTCTATTCCATTCCATTCCATTCTCTATTCTATTCTTCATTCCAATATCTATTCTATTCTATTCTTCATCCAATATCTATTCTATTCCATTCCATTCTATTCTATTCTATTCTATTCTATGATTCCAATATCTATTCTATTCTATTCTATTCTATTCCATTCCATTCCATTCCATTCCATTCCATTCCATTCTATTCTATCATTCCAATATCTGTTCTGTTCTGTTCTATTCTATTCCATTCCATTCCATTCTCTATTCTATTCTATTCTTCATTCCAATATCTATTCTATTCCATTCTATTCTATTCTATTCTATTCTATTCTATTCTATTCTATTCTATTCTATTCTATTCTACTCTATTCTATTCTAATCTATCATTCCAATATCTCTTCTCTTCTCTTCTCTTCTCTTCTCTTCTCTTCTATTCTATTCTATTCTATCATTCCAATATCTGTTCTATTCTATTCTATTCTATTCTATTCTATTCTATTCTATTCTATTCTAAATGGCAGTCCAGTCTCTTCTTAAAAACTTCCAGTGTTGGAGCATCCGCAATTTCTGGAGGGAAGCTGTTCCACCGGTTAATTATCCTCCCGGTCAGGAAATTCCTCCTTAATTCTACGTTGCTGCTCTCCTTCCTTAGTTTCCATCCGTTGCTTCTTGTCCTGCCCTCAGGGGCTTTGGGGAATAGCTTGACCTGCTGCTCCTGGTAGAAAATTTCTCCTGAAGGTTTCTTTTTAAGTTGCTTCTCTCGCGCACTCTTTGCAGCCCGCAGACCTTCCGCTGACGATGTCTAAAGCTTAGTTTGATATAAGTCAGGTCTCCTCTGGGTTTGATGTTAGTGGGGAGCTGAAGGTTGAATATCGTCCTTTTGGGATCTCTGCTAGGGCTCCCCTTTCCCCCCTGCCCCCCCCCCGGATTGAATTGCATCGAATGCTTTATTTGCCCAAGTGTGATTAGGCACCCAAGGAATTTGTCTCTGGTTTTCTAAAACAGTCCCCTGGAAGGTTGAGAGAGAAGCAAAGGCTTCTGTGTGCCTTAAAACAGAGCCTGGCTCTGTTTTAAGTTCCCTCCGAAGTGTAAGGAGAAAATAGCAACTCTTGATTGCTGGAGGTGTTTACGAAAAAGACCTAAAGTCAGAGGGAAGCGTCAGATCTGGCCAAAGAAATGTCTGGGCCAGCTTTGCTTCCCACACTGGCCAACTAGAAGTAGAGGACAAACCCACAAACAGGTTATGAGGGTAAGAGTGAACTTGGTGGCATTCTCCAACCATTGGAGATCAAAGTAGTAGTAGTAGTAGTTCTTCTTATTTTTCTTCTTCTTCTTTCTTCTTCTTCTTTCTTCTTCTTCTTCTTCTCTTCATCTTCTTCTTTTTTTTCGTTTCTTTTCTTCTTTCTTCTCTTCTCTTCTTCTTCTTCTTCTTCTTCTTCTTCTCCTTCTCCTTCTCCTTCTCCTTCTCCTCTCTCCTTCCTCCTCCTCCTGCCTTCTCATTCTTCTTTTCTTTCTCCTTCTCCTCTTCCTCTTCCTCCTCTTCCTTCCTCCTCCTTTTCTTTCTCTTTTCCTCTTTCCCCTCGTCCTCTTTCTCCTCTTCCCCCTCCTCCTCCTTGCCTTTCATTCTCCTCCTTCTAACCTCCTTCCTTCCTCCTCTCCTTCCTCCTCCTCCCTCCTTCTCCTCTCCTTCTCCTCTGCGCTGCGACCCTCCTCTCCCCCCTTCCGCCTTTCTTGCTTTCTCTTTTTTCCGCTGCCTTTCCTATTCTCCTTTTCTCCTGAGCCTTCTCACTCCTCCCTCTCTCCTCCTTCTTGAGTATTCTCTCTCCTTCTCTTCGTTGTTCTTTTCCTCCTTCTCTTCCTCCTGCTTCCTCCTCCGCTTCTCGCTCCTCCTCCTGCCTTCTCCTTTTCTTTCTTTCTCTTTCTTTCCCTTCTCTCCTCTTCCTCTTTTTTTCTCTCTTACTCTTCCTTCTCCTTTTTTTCTTCTTCCTTCTCCTTTCTCCATGTCTGCCTTGTGTTCTTAAACTTCTCCTCTTTTTTTTGTTTGCACATGCCTTGTCAGCTATGAAAATCTCACAAAGATCCCCTCCAGGTGATGCAAACCCCCAACCCACCCCCATCACCCCACCCCCCCTTTTTTGGGTGTTTTTGTATGTGTTGAAGATCGTGAGTTGTTTCTAATGCCAATCTTAATTATTATTTTTTTTTCTCTTTTATGGTCGCATTTCTGATTTTTAATAATTATCACTTCTGGTCACCATCAGCAGCTTCCTGACCATTTCACTTCACAGTGCACCGTTCATTTATGTTTTGTTGCAAGTTTTGCAGAGCGTTACACACAGGACAAAGAACATGGGATGACTATGCTTTGGCTGAGCTTGTCTTTGGGGCTGATATCGGTGCAACTTCCGGTTGTCAAGCGTGTCGTTGTAATCGCCGCAATGTTGGGTTTTCCATGTTGCTACTAACGTTAAGCAGAAGCAGCCCAGGGGGCTTTTTTTCCGGCGCTGGGGTTTGCAAACCCCCCAATTCCCCCTTGGCTGGCCCCACCCACCCCTTGACTTACAACCAAACAGTGGAACCTTGTTGGGCCCAAGAAGCTCGCTGGGGCAGTCAGACAGACTAGCAGAGTTTGGAAGGGACCTTTCGAGGTCATCTAGTCCAAAACTTTTTATTCACTTTCCCTCCCCCCCCCCCAAAGCAACCGCGCCCAAAAAAACCTCGGCCCAAGAAGGAGATCCTACCCCTACTACCCCTACTACCGCATTTCTGACAGGTGGCAGGTCCAGTCGTCTCTTCTTGAAAGTTGCAAGGGTAAAGCACCACGCGAACCTCGATTGGCTGCCACTTTCTTAGTCAAATCCCAATTGGCGAGTC
>CM042844.1:4397411-4530617 GCA_023653725.1 Bungarus multicinctus
GTACTCGTGTCGTGAAAATACTTCTGGACTCGCTCAATCGTATTAATGTCCGATATACAGTGCAATTCCAGACCGATGAGCTGTATTCGAGTATTGGCCTAGCAAAGGTTTTGTATATCCTAGTTAGCAATTCAATATTTTCGGAGGAGAAGCTTTGTAAGATTAGATTTACAACTCTTAATGCCTTTTTGGCAATGCTGTTACAGTGAGCTCTGGCACTTAGATCTTTTGATAGGAATACTCCAAGGTAGTCATACGTATGAAGCAGTTTCCAAGCATCTGAATTTTGTTCAGGTGATTTTGGGTGTGCTACAAAGGTTGCAACTGTTCAAAAATGGTCATAAGTCGCTTTTTTTCAGTAACTTCGAACGGTCACTAAAAGCCAACTGTTGTAAGTCAAGGACTATCCATATAATGGTTCCACAGTCGTGTTGAAAATACCGCATATTTATCAATATTCAGCTTGGAAGGACAATCTAGGTGCATATTTGTTACTTTCTGTGCATTTATTCCTGGCTTTTTTGTTATTTTGTGTTTTTTCCCTTTTTGAATTTTGTATTTTAATTTTGGGGGGGAGGGGAAATATAAAAAAAGACATTACTTAAAAATAGTATAATGGTATAGGGGTCTCCTGTTTGAAATTAGAATAGAATAGGAATTTGAAGGGGGTTGGACTACAACAGAGGTTGCCAACCAGTGGGCCGTGAGAAAATGTTGGTGGTCCGCAGAGAAATGTGCCCCCCAAAGCAATTAATCCAGGCTGCATTGGGAACACAAGGTTGCACTGCCCACATGGCCTGCGGGAACACAAGTCTTACGTTGCTTGCATTGCGAACAACACGAGGTAGTGAGGGGAGGGGGAGAAGGGCGAAGGGGGGGAACTTGCCCCACGGACTCTACGTGCCTGGCCTGGCCTCCGGGCTGCTTCTTTCCGCTTCTTTCTTCTTCTGCTTTTGGCTTCACGCAAGGAAAGCAGCAAAAGTATTTCTTTCTCTCCCCCAAACTCCGCCAGAAATGAGTCTTTGGGACCCTGCAAGGCCTCCTGCTCCGAGAGGCTGTGCCGGCAAAGACTCATTTCTGTCGGAATTTGTGGGAGAGAAAGAAAGACTTGTGCGGCTTCTGCTGTTTTCCTTGCATGAAGCCAAAAGTCTCTCCCTCCCTCTCTCTCTCTCTCCCCCTGAGAACAGAGCTGGAGACGGTATCCTGTGATTCCCAAATAAAGAACGATCGTTCGGTAGGAAAAGGGGGTGGGGGATTTTCCTGCAGACTTTTTTGGGGGATTTTCCCAGGGTCTCTGGTCCGCGGGAGTTAAAACGATGAGTTTGGTGGTCCCTGAGGTCCAAAAAGTTGGCGACCCCTGGACTACATGACCTCCAGGGTTCCTTCCAGCCCTACGATTCTATGCTCCAGAATGAAAGGAGAAAACGCTCTTTGCATTTGGCTGGCTTCTACTGCTAATCTTCCCTGCACAATCTGGCTTGGGTGCCTGAAAACCTCTTTCCCTGTGTTTTCTTTCTCTCTCTCTCTCTCTCTCTTGCCCGGCACGGTGGGGGTGGTGAAGGGTGGGGGCTGCCAGCTTGGAAACAGGCCCCTTTCTATTTGCGGGAAAGGCCCCACTGTCTCCAAACAGAAACCTGACTGTCCTTGGGCCCCTTTGCAATTGATGGCGGAGCTAGCTGGAATCGGGAAAGAAATTGAACTGGCCTCGGGCGAGGTGCCAGCTTGGTGAAGGGCATAAACCACAGCCGGATGAAGACAGTTTCTGCCACGGCTGATGTGTCTTTTGCAAAGCAAAGTGCACAAAATAAACCAATAAAAACCAAAAAGTCCACATCCAGACTGGGTGAAACCAGGCTTAATAGCAGGAACTGGGAGAGGGGATCTTGGAGTCTTAGTGGACAACCAGCTGAATATCATGTTTTCCCAAAAACACAACCTACCCTGAAAGTAAGTCCTAGCTTGGGTTTTTTTTTTAACATGTGCATTCAATATAAGCCCTAATTCCCAAAATAAGCCCTAATTAAGATTCCACCCACTGCAGAATGGATGGGTAAAAATTAAGCTAGGGTAGGGATGAGGGAATGGAGCTGTTCTACTATATTAGCCAGGTGTAACCAGGCCTTGCACACTACGACACCTGTCTTGCTGGCCCATTTCTCCTGCAGCCAGCAGGGCTGGCCAGGCCTTCCTTGAAGGCCTTTGGAACTGAGAACAAAGCTCTGGATCGATCCAGAGCTCAATTATCAGCTGCAGAGGCCTTCAGGAAAGCCTTGCCGGCCGCAGACAATGTTCCTGAAGGCCTCTGACGGCGAAAAGGGGGCCAGGGGGTGACGCGCGCAAGTGAGGTTAGTCAGTGGAGGACGTCCCCTGAAAATAAGACCTGGTGCCTTTTTGGGTGGCCAAAAAAAATATGAGACAGGGTCTTATTTTGGGGGGAACACAGTAGGAGGCTGTGCAGCGGCAGCCCAGAAAGTCAAAGCCTGCTGGTTTCTCCTGCCGCGCTTGGCTTGTCAGAAGGTGGCAAAAGGGGATTGCGTGACCCCGGGACACTGCAACCGTCATAAAGATGAGTCAGTCTGAATTTTGATCCCGTGACCGTGGGGGGGGGGGATGTTGCAACGGTCGTAAGTGTGACAAGCGGTCGTAAGACACTTTTTCCAGTGCTCTTGTAACTTTGAATAGTCACATTGTTGTAAGCCAAGGACTCTCTGGATCATTTCAGACCTTGGAGGTCATCCAGTCCAACCCCCTGCTCAAGCACCATTTTGGGCAAATGACTTTCCAGTCTCTTCCTCAATATCTCCAGGGATGGAGCACCGGCATCTTCTGGTGGCAAGCAGTTCCACTGGTTAATTGTCCTCCCTGTCTGGCAATTCCTCCTCAGTTCCAGGTTGCTTCTCTCTTTTGCTTCTTGTCCTGCCCTCAGGGGCTTTGGAGAATAGCTTGACCCCCTCTTCTTTGGGGCAGTTTGCACCCAGATATTGGAGCAGTGCTATACTAGTGTGTCCTGCCCTTGTTGGAGTCTGATTGGCAGCTGTCAAGGAGTGGGAATGTGGCTCTGTTGGCTGTGGAGGAAACGGGGGGAAGGGCACAGTCCGGCTGGCCTTCAGAGGAAGATCCAGGGCCGTCCCCTCTTCATCCTAGGGCACACAGGGAGGAACAGAGAAGGGAGCAACATGGCTTATGGGAGAGGAAAGAGCCCTGATCCCTTTCATTGGTTGCAGCCGGGAGAACAGAATAGAAGTGGAGCGTTTGCACACAGCACCTTGCTGGAAGCAAAGCGTGCATTATCTTGGTCGAGGCTTATCTGGGTTTTGGCATCTTCCCAACTGTGGGTTATTCCTTTGAAAGTCTGCAATTTATAATCCTGGCCTGCCGTGTTAATTACTCCAGTGTGGTTTGTGTTGGTTTTTTTAAAAATTTCTAATGATCTTTACTTTGGGTTCGGACTGCATTTCTGCCCTTCGTAGACTTGTTTTTTGGAAGAGTTTGATCTCCAGCCGAGGATCATTGGACATTGGGGGCCAAGTTCGAGGCATCAAAGGGAATTTATTCTACTTTTGTGAGTTTGTTATTTTTGTGTCACGCCCCGGGTCATCACATAGTGTCTGCTGGCAGAGGGCAAGTAAACCCTCAGAAGGACGGGAGTCAACAACCTTGAGCTGGTCAGGGTCGAACTCCTGGCTGTGGGCAGAGTTTGCCTACCAGGCTTCATTCTAATCACTCGGTCACAGAGGTGGTATTCAGCAGGTTCTGACCAGTTCTGTAGAACCGGTAGCAGAAATTTTGAGTAGTTCGGAGAACCGGCAAATGCTACCTCTGACTGGAGATTTTACAATATCCTTCCCCTGCCACGCCCAACAAGCCACATCCACAGAACCAGTAGTAAAAAAATTTGAATCCCACCACTGCTGTGTCACCACTGAAAGGAGGGAAGGAAGGAAGGAGGAATAGCAATAGCGCTTAGACTTATATATGCTTCACACAGGGGATGGGATTCAAATTTATTAAAAACCGGTTCTGTAGGCGTGGCTAGGTGGGCGTGGTTTTTTTTGAAACAACCCCCCCCCATTTTTTTTGCCTCCTGGGCCTTAGGCAAGCCTCCTGGGGAGGGGTTCTTGCTCTCAGAATGCTTCCCTGAGGCCCAGGAAGGCAAAAATTGGAGCATAGGGGGGACCATAGCACATCCCCACACCCTGCACATCCCTTTTTGACTCCTGGGCCTCAGGGAAGCTTTCTGGGCGAAGCAGTAAGACAGCAAGGGGGATCCTAGCACAGCTGATCGTTGGAACAGCTGATCGTTGGAACAACTGATTGTCAGAACAGCTGATCATCAGAACAGTTGGTCGTTGGAACAGCTGATAGTCAGAACAGCCGATCATCAGAACAGCTGATCGTTGGAACAGCTGATCGTCTGAGCAGCTGATCATCTGAACAGCTGATCGTTGGAACAGCTGATCATCAGAACAGTTGGTCGTTGGAACAGCTGATAGTCAGAACAGCCGATCATCAGAACAGCTGATCGTTGGAACAGCTGATCGTCTGAGCAGCTGATCATCTGAACAGCTGATCGTTGGAACAGCTGATCATCAGAACAGTTGGTCGTTGGAACAGCTGATAGTCAGAACAGCCGATCATCAGAACAGCTGATCGTTGGAACAGCTGATCGTCTGAGCAGCTGATCATCTGAACAGCTGATCGTTGGAACAGCTGGTTGTCAGAACAGCTGATCATCAGAATAGTCGGTCATTGGAACAGCTGATCGTTGGAACAGCTGATAGTCGGAACAGCTGATAGTCGGAACAGCTGGTCGTTGGAATAGCTGATCGTCGGGAGGGGGAAAATTACCTGAAGGAGTGACTGGGTGGGGAAGAACGCAGTCAGTGATGTCTGGCATGTGTGATAAGGACTGACTGGGAGGGGAGGAGAGGGACAGGCGGAGGCGTTTTGGCTAGATGTTTTCTTTGATTCCTTGCTCTCCCGCTTTCCCTCATGCCAGGAAGAAGACCATATACAAAAGCATCTTCCTCTCCTTCGCCCTGATCGTAACCGTGACGCTCTTGCAGAAGGGCAGCGTCCCCAACCAGCTCTTCCAGACCCAGCCGGCGAAACCCGTCCTCTCCCAAGAGCCGCTCAAAACCCAGAAGAGGGATGAAGTGCTGTCCCTCGCCAACGCCTTCTGGAAAAAGGGGGTCGAGGTTCCCCCGCCCGCCAAAGCCACCGAGAAAGGGGTGACATCCTGGGACGTCAAGACCACCAATTGCACGGCCAACCTCAACTTCACCAAGGAGGAATGGTTCCGAAACCTGGAGCCCCACTTCCAACAGTTCCTCTTTTACCGGCACTGTCGCTACTTCCCCGTCCTCATCAACCACCCAGAGAAATGCAGTGGTGAGATTGAGCTCCTGATCGTGGTGAAGTCGGTCATCACTCAACATGACCGCCGAGAAGCCATCCGTAGGACGTGGGGCCAAGAGCAAATGCTGGATGGGAAAAAAATCAAGACGCTCTTCCTCCTGGGCATCGCCTCCAAAGAAGAGGAGAGGACCAACTACCAGAAGCTGTTGGAGTACGAGGATCGGATCTACGGGGACATCCTGCAGTGGGACTTCTTGGATACCTTTTTCAACCTCACCTTGAAGGAAGTCCACTTCCTGAAGTGGTTCAACATCTACTGCGACCAGGTCCGGTACATCTTCAAGGGTGATGATGACGTCTTTGTGAGTCCTGAGAACATTTTGGAGTTCCTCAAGGATCAGAAAGGAGGAGACCTCTTCGTGGGCGACATGCTGGTCAAGGCGAGGCCCATTCGCAAGAAGGAAAACAAATACTACATCCCTAATTCTTTGTACGGCAAGACCTACTACCCGTCGTACGCAGGCGGAGGGGGCTTCGTGATGGATGGGCCCCTGGCGAAGCGTCTCCACAAAGCCTCTGAAAATCGGGAGCTGTACCCCATCGACGACGTCTTCATGGGGATGTGTCTGGAGGACCTCAAGGTGACCCCCGTGGCTCACACCGGCTTCAAGACGTTTGGCCTCGTGAGGAACAAGAACAGCAAAATGAACCGCGAGCCCTGTTTTTACAAAAGCATGTTGGTGGTCCATAAACTTCAGCCGTCCGAACTGATCAACATGTGGGATTTGGTCCATAAACCTTTGTCCTGTTCTCAAAAAGCCAACATCCTTTAGCTCAACCCGATTTTTTGGCTAAAGAGGAAGATCGCTGGAGCCCCAAAGATCCTGGGGAAAAATCTCCGACTTCCCTCCCCACCGCCCAGCTTTCTAATGAAGTTGAAAGAAAGCAAGATGACAGGGACCGATCGTGTTGGAGGGGAGGGGAGGGGTTTATTGAAATAATTGGAAAGTGGGGGGTGTCTTTTTTTTTCATATTTTATTTGTTCCCCTGTGGGACTTTTGAAGGATGTAGGGAAAAAAAAAACTTGAAAAAGTAGGGAGTCGATGGCCAGAAAGGGAATTGACTATTCCGGGAGAGATGAAGGATGACTACCCCACGTTGGGCAGTCGAGCAAGTCACACCTTTCTTTATTTGTGCCCATTTTTTGTGATGTGCTTTACAGCTGGAGGCTGGTCCTAAAGCTAAGACATTTATTTCTAGCTTTGTGTGCGTGTGTGTGCGCGCGCGTGCGTGTGTGAGAGAGAAAGAATAAGAATGAACGAATGAATGAACGAATGAATGAATGAATACATGCATGCATATGTTTCCAAAGCTAAATAAAAAAAAAAATCTATTTAGGAAAGAAGAAAATAACCCAAATTCTAATGTGCCTTTTTGGGGTCATCCATCTGATAGTCTGTTGTGTGTAGATTTGCTTCTTTGTACAGAGAACAGGGAGTAACTACCCTGCCAGCACCTTGTTTGTGGCCTCCATGGCTTCCATTAGCACTCTGCCAGCCAAAAACAGGCTGCTGGAGACCAAGGAAGCCAACAATGGCCATGGTGGGACCGCAGTGCAGCCTCTCAGCTCATTTTGGCCAGCAGAGGCACCGCGGGCCAGTCCTTTGATATTTTCAGGCCAGCCCGTGGACCAGATGCAGGCCACGGGCCTTGAGTTCGACACCCCTGTTCTAGATGCTCTTATTCTAGACGCCATAGGCCCGTTATTTCCCCCTAACTCTAGTTTATATCTCTTTCTGAGACCCAGTTATGGCCAAAGATTTAATAGATCTTTCCTCTTCTTGGGCAGGATTTTCCCACAAATTTGGTAGACGCGGGAACGCTGTTGAAGCGAGAGCTGTTGCTGAAGGAGATTTGGGTGGGTCTTCTTTAAGCGAAGATCGGTCGCAAGTTGTGAGTCCAGATTTGGCCATTGGATACGCGAAACCTCGGTTTGTTCAAGACACACATCGCTAAGAAACTCCTTGTGAAGAGGGTTAACTTTTACCTTCTTGTGACGACAGACAAGCTTCTGTCGCCATCAGAAGGGGACGACTGGGGTTGGTTGGTTGGCTGAGAAAGTGAAGACGGTTGGGTCCTACCTGGCAGAGTTGTGATGCCAACTTACTCATCAAAGCATGTGCCAGTGATGTGTCGGCCCACGTGCAGCCATAGGTCTATCAAAGAAAGGAGAACTTCAGGGTTTGAGCTCCAGGTCTCAGTGGTCTACACTGTTGGCCAACATCTGGAGAACTTCAGGTTACATAGATCACTGCTTTCCCCTATCTACCTTCTAGCCAGGCAAAATTCTCCCAACGAATAGTGAGAAATTAAACAACTGGACTTTTTTTTTAAAAAAAAAACCTCTCCATCTCAAAAAGTTCCCCCCTTGACTCTCCATGATGGTTTGGGAAGCAGAGGCTGGATGTAGGACTTGGGGTTCCCACCCCTGGGAGATGAATATGGGGAGAATGACTCTGAGACGCGGTTGACGTTCTTCTCCATGGTTAGGTTCTCCTCCAGAGGAGATCCATGACTCTCTCCAGTATGAGATTTTTTTCCTGGTGCCTGGCTGCATTTTGTACTTCGCATGACATTGAATCTTGTGGGAGTGGGCTCCTAATCCAATGGGGTCTGTGACAATTCACAGCCCACTTGCCATGACCAACTTGCCACAGCCAACCTGTTGAGGCCAACTTGATATAGTTGTCCCTCTCCATGGCCAACTTTTGCTGCAGGACAAGAGTTACACTATCGTTGAAGAAATGATGGAATAGAGCCATTTAAAGAAGGGATTCGAAAGAATGAAATGTGAATGATAACGATTACAATATTTTTTTATTTATTTTAAATACTTGAATTGATTTGTTCAATTGTTGACCTGAAACGAGTTGGCCGAGGCAAGCTGGCCAGTGGTAGGGATTTAACCAGTGTAACAACCGGTTTGGTGAGCACGTGTTCTTCGCGGTGTGTTTGAAAACATCTCTAGAACTTACCTTCTACTGAAGTCCCGATGAGTAAAACGACGGAGGCACGGCCATCTGTTCTGCCGCGTCGATCAGCTGGGCTTCAAACAAAGGAAATATAGGACAGATTAGCGGAGGGGCAAGTGGACAGAGTCAACTCGTCGGTGGAAATGCCGGTTCTCCCGAACCGATCTGTACCGGCTGAATCCCACCCCTGAACTGGCCCATGCTGGGTCGTCCTGCCGCAAGTTGGCCATAGCGAGTTGTCCCATTCCGCCATGGTTGACCATGGTGGAGTTCCCAATTAGGTCAAATGCAGAAATGACTGCATTGGTAATTGAATGAAACCCTGGGTTCTGCGATTGGACTGCTTCTCAGAGGGGCTCTGATCAGAGGTGGGATTCAACCGGTTCTCACCGGTTTTACCGAACTGGTAGTAATGATTCTGTGCAGTTCGGAGAACCAGCAAATCGCTCCACCCGCTCATCCCGCCCATTCCATCCCGCCCTATATATCTTGCCTTTGCCACGCAGCCCAACTGATCTCTGTGCCTTGCCTCACCTGCAATGCTCACATTTTCGGCAAACCGTTGGTGAAATTATTTGAAACCCACCACTGGCCCTGATCCCTGCTGGCTCCAGAATGATGTGGTTAGAGGCCTGCATTACCCAAACGGGGCTGTCCCACTTCAGGATAAAAGAGTTTGGACTGTCCTGTCCTCTTCTACCACCACACCTCCTGCAAATAAACCTTGGCTCCTGAAAGGCAGCCATTGAGTAATGGGCGAAAGCTGATAAAATACTTCCTTTTCCTGGCCTAACTTTCCAAACAGAGCCAAGCTGGCTGACTGATGGAGAACCTGGACACAAAGAAGGACATTATTGACCGAGTTACAAAGCCAAGTTTTATGGCTGAGGTGTGTCCGAAATGCTAGGCGTTTCCTGGTTTTGCAAAAGGAGTGCAACACACACTTATTTCAAGCCCACTGACTTTCACAGCTGATTTCTTTCTCAGATCCTGCTGTGTTCAGTGTTCTTAGCCAGTAGCCATCCACCCCAATTAAAGGACCCAAATTGCAATCTTTTTTTGTGTGTGTGCTAGGATTAACCCTGGCGCCATTCGCTCTTGTTTCAAGCGAGATAGGGCTGAACATGTATTACTGCTTGGTGTGCCATTCCTCTCGAAAATAAGGTTCAAATTTGACAGGTTGATAATTAATGATGCCGTTAAGAGTATTCATTAAGGTTTCAAATGGCCTTAATTTTAAAGCAACGGTGCCCACTTTTGGCAACTATAAGCCCTGTGGACTTCAACTCCCAGAATTCCCCAGCCAGCCATGTCTGTTTCTTTTTTCTCTTAACCTGCTAAAGTGGAGAGAGATTGCAGAGGAAGGGATTACAAGAGAGTAAGCTATGCCTGGCTGGGGAATTCTGGGAGCTGAAGTCCACAAAGTCTTAAAAGTTGCCAAGGTTGGGCACCCTTGCTTTAAATTGTTCCACAAAGCCCAACGTCTCTATTTCAGACAGACACGCACGCACACACGCACACACAAAATGCAGGGAATTTTTGAAGTGGATCTTTGGATGAGTGAGCCAGGACTTGGATGTCCCCTCACCTTTCAGCAAATCAACTTGAATGACCATTTGGGGGGTGGCCGTAAATCCCTCATGTGTGATGGTGAATGGTGTGTGCAAAGAACGTGAGGCTTATACACTTGTGTGTGCAAAAAAACCAAACAAACCCTTGATGTTGCACCACTTTTAGTATCCGATCTCAGTTATTGGACTACATGATGAATATGGAATACGATATTTTTCTCTGAATAGATGAATTGTTGAAATGACCGGGCTGCAGGGCCGGCCTTTAAGAAACAGAAGTTCCTTCTACTTTGGACCAATTGATGTGCACAACTGTGAAATTTTAATTTGTGATTTCTTTTTTTTCACTCCCTTTTTTCAGAATTGCCCATTTTTGTTTTTGAGAGGTTAATTTGACCAGGGCAGAGTTCTTCTGTTTATGAAAAAATCCACACATTCGCTTTGTTTTTTTTCATTTCATTTTATTTTTTGAAATTACAGGTACCTGCAACATACGAGAATGTTATTTATAGCAGGTACACTCTGTGTGTATGTGACAAGATCTGTGTTGCTTTGATGTGGTGGAGATGCATATACGAATACAGCCGGATTCGTTCATATTTTGATTTCTTAATAAAAATGGATGTTTAAAAAAAAATAATAATCAGCCTGAATTGTCGTGATGTCCAGGTTCCGATTGACAAACCCAACTCGGCAATCCGATGACGATCCAATTCGATCTCTTTGGGCTAAACCAGAGGTGGGATCTGACTGACATAACAACCGGTTTGAGGATTGTGCACATGCGTGTCAAATGCACGCTACACGTCCGTGCGCACTGCCAGCGCCGGCAAGCATTTACCTTCTCCAGCTGACGAGCAGCACGTGTCAGGAAAACGCAGCCACTAAAAAGGCAGCCTAGAGCCCGGGCGGGCCAAATAGCAGACCAAAACCTTGTCCCAATGAACCGGTTCGGTGTCAGCTGCTCTTCGGTGCTACCAGTTCAATAGAACCAGACCGAATCGGTAGGATCCCACCCCTGGGCTAAACTTTTGAGTACATCATTTCAGCTCAGCGTGAAAGCAAAATCAGCTCTGGTTAATTCCCATGCTCTTTGCATAACTCAAGTGTAAGAATCCTCCTTCTCTACTATTAGTACATCTCCTGGATGTATGGCTGTTGTTGGAAGACCATGTGGCGGCCGTCGCCAGGGGGGCTTTTGGTCAGGTCCGTAGGATCTACCAGTTGCGGCCCTTTCTGGATCGGGATGCGCTTCGCACGGCCACTTCCGCCCTCGTAATATCCTGCCTAGACTATGCCAATGCTCTCTACATGGGGCTTCCCTTGAATAGCACTTGGAGGCTCCAGCTGGTGCAGAATGCAGTTGCGCGGGTGGTGTTGGGGGCTCCTCGGGGCTTTCATGTCACACCGCTCTTGCGCGAGCTGCATTGGCTCCCGGTGGTCCTCCAGGTGCGCTTCAAGGTATTGGTTACCATCTTTAAAGTGCTCCGTGGCTTGGGGCCGGAGTATCTACGGGACCACCTCCTGCCATCATCGGCCTCCCGCTGGCCAATACGCTCCCATAGAGTGGGTCTCCTTGGGGTGCCGCTGACTGGACAGCTGGGGACCCCGAGGGTGTGGGCCTTCTCGTTGGGGGCACCTTCCCTCTGGAACGAATTACCCCCGGAGATGAGGACCATCCCTGATCTCCTGACTTTCCGACGGGCGGTGAAAACTCATTTATTTCGCCAAGCCGGTCTGGCCTAGGGTTCTCTTAGGGTTTTTAATCTGGTTTTATCTGGTTTTTAATCTTTTTAATTCCCCTTTATATGCTTTTATTTCAGCCACTTTATTTGATTTTAATTGTTTTTTAATTTCGTATTGTTATGGTATTTTAAGCCCTGAGTCCTGATAGGGAAAGAGGGTGGTATATAAGTTTAATAAAATAAATAAATAAATAAATAAATAAATAAATACATAAATACATAAATAAATACATAAATAAATAATGCAGCTCACATTGTCGAATGAATTGTCGCAGCATTGTTTTGAGGCGATGTCTTGAAAGTCTGGTAAACACTTGCTGAAGCGACCTTGGTTCTCACAGCCTGACAGCTTGATGTTTAAAATTCACCTTCCAGTCCTCGCTCTTCCCTCCCCCCATATTTCATTGACAAGTTGAAATGTAGTAAAAGTGAAAGCAGCACAAGGATGTGTAGAAGCTTGACATGTGATTTAATGGGGTGCAAAAATGCTATATAAGCCCTTGAGAGTAAATACTGAGAGTATTTACACCAAGACAAATTCTTTGTGTGTCCAATCACACTTGGCCAATAAAGTATTCTATTCTATTCTATTCTATTCTATTCTATTCTATTCTATTCTATTCTATTGGTACAAGTAGTCCTTTCTTAGTAGACTGGGGGTATTCTGGAAAGGTAATATAACTTGATTTCAGAAAGCATTTGTCAGCTCCAGGCGCTCTGACTAGCAAACGAGATAAATGTGGACTCTTAAAATTGCTAGGGTTGAGAAAGACCTCCCCTTATCTGGAGAAAAGATGAAATGCCTATAATTTGTAGGACAAATATTCCATTCGTCACAAAGAAAACAACGGAGGAATCTGACGTCAATGCCAGGAAAGGTTGCAAAGCAGATCCTAAGGAGAAGGTGTGGAAACCTTTTCACAATGACACTAATTATCAGGTGCCGTTATGGATTTGTCAAGAACAAGCCTTGCCAGACTAACAGAGGAGACTTGCCTCCACTGTTCTGAACAATTTACTTAGTAGATCGAGGGTTTTGTGGAGAAGTAATACGTCTTGATTTCAGCAAAGCATTTGATAATGCCGGACAGTTTGAAGAACAAATTAGATAAACATTGGTTCTTTCTTTTAATTTAAAGAAAAAAGAAGTTGCTTTCAAATGCACCTTCCAAAGAAGATGAGAATATTAAAATTATCATAGCTGGAGAATTTCTGCATTATAGAAGAGAAGAGGAGAAGAAAAGAGAATGAATAGAATAGAATATTGGATAGCATTCTTTATTGACCAAGTGTGATTGAACACACAAGGAATTTGTCTTGGTGCAAATGCTCTCAGTGTCCATAAAAGAAAAGATACATCCGTCAAGAGTCAAGAATCATAAGGTACAACACTTAATAATAGTCATAGGGTATAATAAGCAATCAAATCATACTAGGAAACAGTCAAATAGGATATTGGAATAAATAATAGAATAGAACAGAACAGAACAGAATAGAACAAACAATAGAATAGAAATAGAATAGAATGTAGGAATAATAGAATAGAATAGAATTCTTTATTGGTCAAGTGTGATTGAACACACAAGGAATTTGTCTTGGTGCAAATGCTCTCAGTGTCCATAAAAGAAAAGATACATCCGTCAAGAGTCAAGAATCATAAGGTACAACACTTAATAATAGTCATAGGGTTATATAGTTATAGGGGATATAATAAATAGACTTTAGTCAAAGGGCGCAATAAGCAATCAAATCATACTAGGAAACAGTCAATAAAAATCGTAAGATACAAGCAACAAGGTTACAGTCATACAGTCATAAGTAGAAAAGGAGATAGGTAATAGGAGTGATGAGATTAATAGTAATAGTAATGCAGACTTAGTAGATAGTTGGACAGTATTGAGGGAATTATTTGTTTAGCGGAGTGATGGCGTTGAGGAAAAATCTGTCCTTGTGTCTAGTTGTTCTGGTGTCGTTTTGAGGGAAGGAGTTGAAAGAGTTTATGTCTGGGATGTGAGGGATCTGTCGATATTTTCACAGCCCTCTTTTTGACTTGTGCAGGATACAGGTCGTCCATGGAAGGCAGGGTGGTAGTAATTGTGTAGCTGTGTTTCCACATATAGAATATGCTTGACTATACTGGGTGTATAGTCAAGAAAGAAAGAAATATATATTTCTTTCCTCCTGGTTTCCCAGATGGTATTAGTATCTGCTGCCCCAAAGAAGAAGGGGTCAAATTATTCTCCCAAGCACCTGAAGGCAGGACAAGAAGCAACGGGTGGAAACTAATCAAGGAGAGAAGGAAACTGGAACTAAGGAGAAACTTCCTGACAGTAAGGACAATTAACCAGTGGAACGGCTTGCCACCAGAAATTGTGGGCGCTCCATCACTGGAGGTTTTTAAGAAGAGTCTAAGACAGTCACTTGTCTGAAATGGTGTAGGTTCTTCCCGCTTGAGCAGGGGGCTGGACTAGATGACCTCTAAGGTCCCTTCCAGCTCATTCATACTAGAAAAATTTGGGATTTTAGCAAAACCAGTTATAAGTCGCCATCTTATGATTTGGTTGGGGTGAGCCATATCAGGGCCGGTTGCTAAGCAACGAAGGTGCACTCTAGGCACGCCCACAAGGTGCTGCCATATTGGCATTCTGAACCCAGGTCTTGAAGCCAGGTGATTCTTGTGGGGGGGGCGTGTCCGTTATAACTTTGAATGGTTGCTAGGTGACGGGTCATCAGTTGACTACCTGTAAAACAGATTGTTCCCTTCCCATCTGGTAAAGCATGCCAGCATTCGTTTCAAGTCACGGTAGCCTAGGAGGTTTGGCAAAGAAAACTCATGGTTGCCAGGAAATGGGGAGTCCTACTACTGGGTCAGAAGGATGGGCTGCCCTGAGAAGGAAGCATTTCCCACGCCCTCCGAGCACTCATTCGAGCGATTAGTTTACGAGAATTTACTTCTGACTCACTTTGCAAACAGACAAACGTTTCTCTTTTTCTTTCTTCCTCCTCCTCCTCTTCTTCTTCTTCTTCTTCTTCTTCTCCTCCTCCTCCTTCCTCCTTCCTCCTCATCGTCTTCTTCCTCCTCCTCCTCTTCTTCCTCCTCCTCCTCCTCTTCCTCTTCCTCCTCTTTTCTTTTTTCCTATTCTTTTCTTCTTTTCATCTTCTTTTTCTACTTCTCTTCTTCCTCTTCTTTTTCCTTCTCATCTTTTCCTTCTTCTTCTTCCTCCTCCTCTTCCTCCTTTCTTTTTCTTTTTTCCTATTCTTTTCATCTTCTTTTTGTACTTCTCTTCTTCTTCCTTTTCTTTTTCCTTCTCATCTCTTCCTTCTTCCTTCTCCTCTTCCTTCTTCTTCCTCCTCTTCCTTCTCTTTTCTTCTTCTCCTTCTTCCTATTCTTCCTTTTTTTTCCCTATTCTTTTCTTTTTTCTTATCTTTTCTTCTTCCTCCTACTTCTCCCCCCCTTTTCTCCATCTCTTTTCCTTCCTTTCCTTCCTTTCTTCAGGACTTCCAATGCTGCCTCCGGTCTGATCTAAGTATAGTATATAAAATCATACATTGCAATGACTTACCTGTCAATGAATACTTCAGCTTCAACCATAACAACACAAGAGCACACAATAGATACAAACTCAAGGTTAACCGCACCAAACTTGATTGCAGGAAATACGACTTCAGCCACAGAGTGGTCAATGTCTGGAATACTCTACCTGACTGTGGTTTCTTCCCCAAACCCCAAAAACTTTAACCTTAGACTGTCTACTATTGACCTCACCCCTTTCCTAAGAGGTCTGTAGGGGGCGTGCATAAGCGCACCAACGTGCCTACCGTCCCTGTCCTATTGTTTCTTTTATTTTTCTTATAAATATCTCTCTCATGTACTCAAAACTGTATTTATTCTCATACCTGTATCTTGTAAGCGATTGACAAATCAAATAAATACTAAAAATATATATATATATAAAACTCTATTATTCTGTTACACTGACCAGAGACAGGAAATGCTGCAGCTCAGGGCCATTGGTTCCTCAGTGCTCTGCTGCCCCCTTGTGAGGAAACAGAGCATTTTTCTCCAGCATCCACAAAACTCTGCTTTTTCGCTAAACCCTTTCTCTCCTCAGAATCAGCTCTCTCAAACTACATCCCCCATGATTCCCAGCCAGTGACTGAGGGAACAGAAGCACCAACCTCTGGAGACAAGAACCAGATTTCTCGTTTCTTTCACAACCGACTTTTTATATTGGCTGGTTTCACAATATGGATCAAACTGGACAGAGTTGGTCTGGATTAATCTTTTTTTTTCCAAGCTTAGTATGTTAAAAGAATGCCTGCAAGAAAGCAACCAAGCTCTGAGAGCAGCCAGGACCTCACAGTCCTCTTCCTCCTCCTCCTCTTCTCCTTCCTCCACTCCACACACCCATCTCCCTTCTAGCGCTGATGATGTTACCTAGCTGGGTCATGAAACGTCCGCAAGAAAACCACCAAGTTCAGGGAGCATCAAGGACCCTCTCATTTCAACTTTGAGCTACAGGGTTTAAGGATATTCTGGAGCAAAATAACAAAGCAGCGTGTGCCTTATAAACAGGTTGCAAAATTAGGGAGGAAAAAAATAAATTAGTAATTGATATCAAATGGAACTCTTCAGAACGACCTGCAAGAAAACAGCCAAGTTCAGAGACCACCGAATTCAGACCTGAGACACATATTTTATTGATATTGTGAATTAAAATATCATCTTTCTTGAAGTCCTGCTCTGCTTCTGATTTATTGATTGATTTGATTGATGATTGATTGATTGATTGGCCAGTACCTAAAAATAGCTCATCCATTTAAGGCTACCAAAGGCAATCTTCAAATATAATCCCTTCCATAAGGAATAGCAACCTAGAGTGTTCCTACAGTCCCTGCCTCGCGTCAATCTATATATATAAAAGCAAAATGCCCCCTCACGCATCATCACAAAATCTCCAGAACCGTAAAGCCTACAAACTTGAAATTTGGCCTGTATGTTCCTCTTGGCTTCTAGGGGTTCACTAAGAAAGGATTTTTCCAAATGGCCATCAGAACATTAGTATTTCCTATATTATTATTATTATTTATTATTATTATTATTATTATTATTATTATTATTATTATTATTATTATTATTATTATTATTATTATTATTATCATCATGTTCTGATGCTAAGGATTTCTGATCTCCCTCCCCACCTGAAAAGAAATCTGTTCCAAATGCAAAACACAAGCAGAGGAGTTTCAGTTTCAGTTTCACAGCACCAAGCAGCTTTAGTTGAGCTAAGCCACGCCCAGGCTCCTTGCTGTCTCCTTGCTCACACAGCAAATATTCTTTCAGTTTCCAAACAGCCCTCAACTCTCATACACTGGCAGGACTCTAGCCAGATGAATACTGATGGATGCTGGTAGGCAGAGGTGCAATTTCCGCCCTTTATTTTCCTCCCAAAAAAATAACCCCGACCACATAGTTTCATTAGCAAAGCACTGGTACAGAACTAGTAACCAATATTTAACCCATGGCTGTCATCAATTTTCCTCATTCAATCACCATTGTCTTCCACCAATTAGAATGCCAGAATGGCTTCGGAAAATTTCACTATAAATGTGCAGTTGTAGGTGAAAATTCAGCTAAAACCAGCCAAATACTCCAACTGGCACACTGGGGAAAATAAATATTTAAAATGGGAGAAGATGCTTCTGGATAGAAGGTTTGACTTCTCATTCATTTCAATTCTGATTGGATGCTGAGAAAATTATTATTATTATTGTTTGTCCCTGTTAAGCCAATGCAAGTAATCCCAGGTTTTCTATCCCTGTCTTGCCAGATGTCCTCAAAACAGATCCCTGGATCACATTGCCTTTAAATTGGACTCTCTGCCTTTTAAGGGGGAATTGAATATAGCTGCTTGTCATCCACTAGGAACATCTGCAGGACAATAATGGGACTTCAGATGATAATCGAGGCCTTTAAAATTGGATTTGGGTCCTTCAGGTGACTTCCTGAGATGCTTTCTTAAAATCTACAATCAAGCGCTGTTTTTTACCTTGGGAGGAAAAAAAAAAAGAATTGGCTAAGAATTTCAGGGTTTTTAAAAAAATTGGCTGGCTTAAAAGGGCTAAATTATGGTTAATGTTTTGGGGTGGGAAGGAGGTGAATTGGAAGGGACCTTGTAAGTCATCTAGTCCAACCCCCTGCCCAAGCGGGAGACCCTACACCATTTCTGACAGATGGGAGTCCAGTCTCTTCTTGAAAGTCTCAAGAGATGAAGCTCCCACAACTTCCGAGGGCAACTTCTGTTCCATGGGTTGATTGTTTTCTCTGTCAGAAAGTTTCTCCTTATTTCCAGGTTGAATCTCTCCTTGTTCAGTTACCATCTATTATTTCTTGTCTGGCCTTTGGATGCTTTGGAAAATAGCTTGACCCCCTTCCTCCTCTCTGGGGCAGCCCCTCAAATATTGGAGCACTGTTCTCCTGCCTCCCCTGGTCCTTCTCTTCCCTAGACTAGCCAGGCCCAGTTTCTGCAACCGTTCTTCATGTTTTAGCCTCCAGTCCCCTCATCATCCTGGTTGCTCTTCTCTGTACTTTTTCTAGAATCTCAACATCTTTTTTAATAGTTTTTTTTTAACAATTGTGGATAACTCCTTGAATCTTAATAGTTGTTTGGAAATTCAGGATAAGCTTAAATATAAGGTTAATCCACAGGGCACACAAAACATTTCTTGCCCTGAAAACCCCAAGAAACGTATGTGTCATCAACAAGACTATAGTCCATCTTTAAAAATAAATAAATTACAAGTTACCAATAAAGAATATTTGTAGGTCAGGGTTGAAATGAGGGATCTGTGGTGCTCCTTGCAAGAAAACAAGCAAGCTCAAGAGAGCACCAAGGATTCCAGTTTCTCTTGCTTACCTACAACTGGTTGCTTAGCTACATGCTAAACATGAGACTTGATGCGGTGAAGGAGAGTACAAAAATTGTGTGATGACCTGGAGCGTGGCATAAAAGCCACAAAGTCACAAAACTAAGTAAAGTCCCTTTTAATTCCTCCAACTTGGTCCCCAATGTCCAGTTATCATCTGCTGGGAGAGAAAACTCTCCCAAGAAGAGTTTTTAAAGGGAAAAAATTCAGTCCAAACCCAAAGTACATCTAGATTATAAATAAAAACCAACACAAACCACGCTTGCAGCAATTAATGAGACAGGGCAGGATAAGGAATGGCAGAACTCAAAAGATAACGAAACACAATTGGGAGGACGTCAGAACCCAGATAAGACTTGACAAACCAAGATCATTCACGCTTTGCTTCTAGCAAGGAGCTGTGCGCAAACACCCTCTTTATCCTGTTTTCCCATTAGCTGCAGCTAATGAAGGGGATCAGGGCCCTTTTCTCCCCCGTAACCTATGTTGCTCCCTTATCCGTTCCTCCCTGCATGCCCTAGGATGAAGAGGGGGTGGGCCTGGGTCTTCCTCTGAATGCTCAGCCGGACTCTGTCCTTCCCCAGTTTCATCCACAGCCACCGGAGTCACATTCCCACTCCGTCAGCTGTTCAGATTGCTACAGGGGCATGACAAGTTGGCTTGAAACTCAACATTAAGAAAATTTAAGATCATGGCATCAGGCCCTCTCCATTCCTGGCAAATAGATGGGGAAGAAATGGAGGTAGTGATTTTATTTTCCTGGGCTTCAAGATCACTGCAGATGGGGACTGCTACAACCAAAGAATTAAAAGACGCTTGCTTCCAATGATGAGATCCCTACGGATGAGAATGCGATTAGGAAAATATTAGAATGTGCAGAAATGAACAAATTAATGCTTGCTATAGAGAAAGAACAAACTGAACTTTGCCCCCTTTTACCAATCTTTCGTGCCGCTGTTGTTAAGTGAATCACTGCAGTTGTTAAGTGGGTAACCTGGTTGTTAAAGAGAAACTGGCTTCCCCATCGACTTTGCTTGTAAGGTCGCAAAAGGGGACCAGGATACTGCAACGATCATAAGCCTGAGTCAGTTGTCAAGCATCAGAATTTTGATGGTGTGATTATGGAGATATTGCAATTGTCGTGTGATAAAAGTTGTCACATCAATTTTTCCAATGCCGTTGTAATTTTGAAGTCACTAAACGAACAGTTGTACGTCAAGGACTACCTATAAAAGGAGAGGCACTACCAGTTTTTTCACTGTTTTTCTGTTCTTCTCTGTAAGTAGAAATAAAAATGACTGGATGGTGAGGAATGGAAGGATTTATACTCCTTGCAGACAGCTGGTCATTTGCATCCTTTGAGAGATGTTGACGCCACTTGGAGGTTTACCGGTTGCCTCAGTGGTGAAAATGGTTCCTGTAGCCTGCAATTTTACTGGAAATCCATTCACAATCTCACACATCAGGGGGTTCATCTCAAAGGGAATCCCTAAAAGTCTATGGAGATGGTTTTCTAGCAGATGTTTCATTACCCAAAGGAGGTATCATCCTAGTAGGAACATCGTAGCGGGTTGGATAGTGAACCGTCTGCAAGAAAAGCACGAGGCACCACTAAGGACCACCACTAAGTTCTCCTCTGCAAATCCCCATCCTTTCCAGCGCGGATGATGTTACCTAATTGGGTAATGAAAAGTCTGCAAGAAAACCACCAAAGCCCAGAGAGTATCCGAGGACCCCTTCCTGTCAACCCTGAGCTGAAAATATCCTTTGTTGGGAGCCAAGTGTCAGTCTGAGTAAAATCTGAGGAAGGGTTTAGCGTGGCTGCACTGCACCAGTCTGTTTAAAATCGGCCAAGATGTTGAGCTGAAATCACACACACACACCCCCGAGAGCCCAACTCAACCGCTTCATAGAAACACACGTAGAGGCTCTATTTAGGCCCTTTAATCTGTCCTAGACAGTTTGCCAGAGACACAAATGATAAAACATTTTGCATTTTTACAGCAAGGGGGGGGTGGGGTGGGGCTGGGAGAAAAAACCCAAGAAAAAGCCTACAGAAATGTATAAGGAAGTTAAATTTTGTACATGGGTAAAACGTTATAAATTCAGGAAGGGGGGAAAATACATGGACACAAGGTCACCTCCCACATTTCTTGTTGCTTTTTTTAAAAAAAGTTCTTATGCGCGGCCAGGCAGTCGGTTGGCTGTTTTTCTCCGTGGAGGGGAGCTTTCGGAGGAGTCCCTCGGGGACCGTGGCGTGTCTTGGAATGTCCTCGGAAGGCTGTCATCTCAAGGCGACCCAACTAAAACCCCAGAGTCCTTTCGGCTGCAAAGGAACGCCTGCCCGCTTCAGTCGTCAAATTTGATCTTCTTTCCTTGTGGTTTGTGGTCGCCGCCGCCGCCTCGGCCTCCCCTGAAGCCGCCACCTCCTCTGCCTGGAACCATGAAATAAAAGGAAAAGTGGGTTGCTTTTGCCAACCTTCAAAGCTATAAGGGGAAGGGGGGGGGGGAGTGTCATCCACGAATGAAGACCTCAATTGGGACCAAGATTTCTGTTGCAAAGCGAAGTGGGTGTTAAGTGAGTTGTGACCCATTAGAATGTAGACTAGAAAGAAGAGAAATAGAAATGAAATAGAGCAGAAAGCATAGAATAGAGAGTAGAAATGAAAGGACAGAAAAAGAATAGAACAGAAGCAAAATAACAAATAGAAATAGAAATGATAGAACAGAAAGCATAGAATATACATAGAACAGAAACAAAAGAACAGAAAGAGAACAGAAAGAACAGAACAAATAGAAATAGAAACGGGAGAAATGAAAGAACAGAAAAAAAGAGGAAATAGGAAGAATAGAATAATGAAGAACAGAATATAGGATATTCTTTATTGGCCAAGTGATGGCCTGGATTGGACACACAAGGAATTTGCCTCCAGTGTAGAAGTTCTCAGTGTAGATAAAAACAACAAAGGTGAAATAATTATAAGGAAAAAGGTTAACAGGGAAGATGAGAAGGATAACAACAACACAGCCCAACCACCTGTCCTTAGGGACAAAACAAGTGGGCTGTGGGAATTGGGCGTTCAGCAGTGATGGCTTCAAGGGGAAAAAACACTCCCCGTGCCTAGTTGTTTTGGTGTGCAATGCCCCTATAGTGGCGGCCAGAGGGGAGGAATTGGAAGCGTCTAGGCCACGGGTGTGAGGGGTCTGCAGATACTTTCTCTGGCCTGACCCACTCTATACAGGCCCTCAACGGAAGGCAGGCTGGTTGCAATTGTTCTTTCTGCAGCGCTACTAACTATCCGTGGAATCTTGTTGGCCACGGTTGCTAAGCAAGTCCCTGCAATTGTTAAGTGAACACAACTTCCCCCGTGCAGCTTGTTGGAAGCCATCTGGGAAGGTCGCAAATGGCGGTCACACAACCGCAGGCCGTATAAACACAGGCTGGCAACCAAACGGCCCAATTATGATCGCGTGATGATCAGCTGGGAAGGGCAAGAAAGGGGCCCCCCAAGTCGTCTTTTTCAGGACCGCTGTAACTTCATTTGAACGGATGCATGTCGAGGGCAGCTACCTATCCTGGGATGAAGGATACTCACCTCCAAATCCCCGGCCTCCTCCCCGGCCTCCAAATCCACCTCTGCCGCCACGCCCGCCTCTGCTGCCCCGGCCGAAGCCTCCGCCGCCTCCCCCACGGGGAGCGGCCCCCTTGGGCTTGGCAAAATCGAGGGTCACTTTGTTTCCATCGATCTCTCCGTCCTCCATGGCTTCCTTGGCTGCTTTGGCGTCTTCTGTGGAGCTGAAGTCCACAAAGCCAAAGCTGAGAGAGAGAGAGAGAGAGAGAAAGGAGTCAAAGCAGGAAAAACAGACACACACTCACAACATACACACACACTCTCTTAGGAGAGGCAAGCTGCTGCTGCTGTTGGTCTTCAGTTGTTGTGCTGAAGAGCTTCAAAAGGCCAGAACCCCATGGAGACAACCTAGAACAAATCGGCACGGCCCAGCTCATACAGGTAGTCCTCCACTTACCACCACAACTGAGCCCAACATTTCTGTCGCTAATATTGGTTTAAGTGAATTTTGCCCCACTTTTACAACCTTTTGACTTTTTGTTAAAAGTCAAGTCACACAGTTGTGTTAAGTGAATCTGGCTTCCCCATGAGAAAAGTCGCAAAAGGGGAGGACGTGACCCCGGGAGACTGCAACCCGTCATGAATATGAGTTCAGTTGCCAAGCGCCTGAATTTTGCTCACATGAGCTCGGGGTGGTTGCAATGGTCGTTAAGTGTGAAATAGAATCCTTGAAGAAAGGATGGAGGAGGAAGAGGAGGAGGAGGGACAGAATGAAATGGGAATGGCAAAAAATAGAATATTTATTTTAAATAATTAAATGGGGTTGTTTAAATTGTCCCACAGCCGAGGTTGGCTGTGGAGAGTTGTCCCATTTTGATGCCTGACAACCTTGAAGCAGGTCACCGTATCATAGCGCAGCACAAGCCAGCATTCAGGTGGCAGCCGACGCAGAGCATGGATGCTCAACTGCCCTCCCTCCCCTTCGGCGTAGCCGCAAAACGAACCGGCCGATGTTCTGGTAAGTCTGAGCTGGAAGCTAAATCCAGAAGTGGACAAAGCCTTTCCTTGTCTTCCCACACCGGCTGCTCAGGAGGCGCCCAGTTGGTTCTTGCAGGAGAGACCCACCTCCTACAGAGATCCTTGAAAATCAAGCTCAGGGCTACAAGAAGCCAGGCTGAAGCCTACTAAGTTGCCCATCCTGCAGAAGACACCTCAGAAAAACTAAGAGCAGCTCCCTTTCCTTCCCTTAAAGGCTACAGCCGAGCACCCAAAATGTGTCCCTGTCGCCACCTTCTGTCTCTGGAATTTCTCTGGCAAGCGACGAATTGGCCAGAGGCCCTCGTGCCAAATTGTCCCGCAGCCGTGACTGTTAATTCATCCCAAGGAGTTGGAGACTCTCAAGAGTGTGTGTGTCAGGGCTGGGGGGTTTACTCTTCTTCTCGTGCGAATCCATGGCCTGCCACTGAATGCACAGCAGGACGGAGCTCATTGAGAAGGAAAAGCGATTTCTGACCGCCGCAGTCTTGACTGAAAATGCCATTTTGGTTGAGCGCAACTGGCGGTTGGTGCACCCCAAGCGTCCCCTGCTCGTCTCGCACGTCCCGTCGCACTTATTACCCTTTGGAGGAGCCGGTGTCTCTGTCAGTCACTATTCTCGCCCCGATGCAGCTATCGAACGACTCTCTCAAGGTCTCTTCGGTGGTTTCCTCTGACAGCCCTTTGACAAACAGGGTTTTGCTTTGCTCTGAAGGACAGGAGAAAAGGCCCGGGGATCAATACTGGTAAAAGTAAGATCAAGCAGGGTGGATAAAAATATGGATGATTTAAAAAAAAAAAAAAAAAGAACTTTTGTTTGATTTAAATTGGATTTTTTTTTAATTTTTATCAAATGCATTTTAATAAAATGCATTTGGAGTAAAAAAAAAACTATCTCAAGGTAGTTTTCCATTTAAGATACATTAATAATGCCGTTTATTCAGCAGGAAATGGAAGCTCAGTTCTGTGGCATGAGGCTGCAGATTCTGCAATATTGGGGAGTCAACAGCGGGTCAGAGATTTATTTATTTATTTTTATTTATTCTAGGTTTTATATACCGCCCTTCTCCCGAAGGACTCAGGGCGGTGAACAGCCAACTAAAATACATGTATACAAATATAAATAGTTAAAAAAGAATTAAACCCTAGGCTGTCCCTATAAAAATCTAAAAACCCCAATTAAAATAAATTAAAACTTTGTACACCCATCCCAACCAATCCAAAAACCCCATTTAAAATCCCATTTGAGTCAGCTCAGGCCGGCCTGCTCGAAGAGCCAGGTCTTCAGGTCACGTCTGAAGGCCCTCAGGTCACTAGTCGTTCGTAATCCAGGGGGCATCCCATTCCAAAGGGCGGGTGCCCCCACAGAGAAGGCCCTATTCCTCGGGGTCACCAGACGACACATAGAAGGCGTCGGGACCCGGAGGAGACCCTCTCTGTGGGAGCGCACCGGTCGGTGGGAGACTACTGGCAGAATGCGGTCTTGTAAGTATCCTGGTCCGATGCCATGGAGCGCTTTAAAGACCAAAACCAGTACTTTAAAGCGAACCCGGAAGGCCACTGGCAACCAATGCAGCTCGCGCAGAAGGGGCGTCACGTGGGAGATGACAGCGGCTCTTTAAAAATTACAATTTAAATCGACTTGATTTAAATCAAATCCACCCTGAGATAAAGGAACCCTGTGTCATGGCCCCCTCAGGACCTGGGAGCGTCTGATGGGGATGGCGCGTCTCCCCTGGCATATTCAGAGAGGCCAGGGGCTGAGGACGATGCTGTTCCAGGCCCCTCAGGCATTGGGGGAGGTGGCTGACCGGACGGTAAGCGACCTGCCTTCACGGACACAGGCGGGAGGACCGGCTGTGGGGACTCGAACCGTCGGAGAACCGACCTTCTCCAGCCTGCATCTATTTAAGCCGGCGTGCATCTACGATCAGCACTGGCCCGGAGAGAAATGAAGGGCCCTCTTTAATGCTCCAGGTTAAGGTAGCCAAGCTTTACTTACGACTAAAGCCCCCTTTAATGTTTGTATTTCTGTTCTGTCCGCCCGAGTTGCTGAATTCTAGTCTGATTGTGCGGCCTTCGATCTCTGTGTTGTTGCAGGAGTTCATGGCTTCCTTTGCGTCCTCAGCTGTGGCGAAGTCGACGAAGGCATACCTGTTCCAAGGGAAGGTGGGGTGGGGTGGGGTGGGGGGTCACCGGAGGAATTGCATGGCCCAAGGGTGCCAAGCTACTCACCCCCTCCTCCGTCTGGGGGCTCGCCTGGGCTCCTAACTCACCCTTTGGGTCTTCCCTGGTTGTTCTGGGGAATCCTGATGGCCGACGCTTTCTCAAAGACCTCTTGGAGGCTTTCCTCGGTCGCATCGTAAGAGAGATTGTTCACCACCAGCGTCTTGGATTCTCCCCCTGTGCAAAAAAAAAAACAACACCCCCCACACTTCCAATTGAGAGCGGCCTGCCACTCAGAATTAATACAGGTCATCTTCGCTTCAGAGACAATTGCAATAGCGAACTTGGCCTCGGTGGCGCGAGGGTTAGAGTGCAGTACCGCAGGCCTACTTCTGCTGCCTGCAATTGGGCAGTTCAAATCCCACCAGGCTCAAAGTTGACTCAGACTTCCATCAATGGTGGGATTCAAACACTTGTTCAAAAACCGGTTCTCTGCCCTAACGATTTCTTCCAACAGCCAGTTCACCAAACGGCTCAGAAAGTTAATAACTGGTTCTCCTGAAGTGGTGTGAACTGGGTGAATCCCACCACTGCCTTCCATCCTTCCAAGGTGGGTAAAATGAGGACCCAGATTGTTGGGGGCAAGAGGCTGACTCTGTAAACCACTTAGAGGACTGTAAAAGCACTGTAAAGTGGTATATAAGTCTGAGTGCTACTGCTATTAAGTGGTCATTAAGTGAAACCAAGCTTTTTTAGCAATAGCACTCAGGCTTATATATCACTCCATAATGCTTTACAGAATTGTCTGGGTGGTTAAACAATGTGGAAGCATTTTTTTTGCATATTGCTCCAAACCATCGACATCAGGGGTGTCAAACTGACCCCCCCCACCCCCCTCCCCAGCTCCATGAAGGGCAAAAAGTCATGAAATGTCACATGTTCTTCTCTGGTCTTATGTAAATAGAAATAAAGATGACTGGATGTTGCGGAATGGAAGGACCGATACTCCTTGCAGAAAGCTGGTCATTTGCATCCTTTTAGAGGGTCGCTGAGGCCACTTGGGAGGTTGACCTGTGATCTAGATCCTCATTTTACTGACCTTGGAAGGACGGAAGGCTGAGTCAGCCTTCAGCCGGCTGTGGGCAGAGCTTTGCCCTGCGCCACCAAGGGCTCCCTTTGATCTTACTTTGGCGTTACAGACTTGCAAAGGGTCTACACATGATGCAAGAATTGGAATGTTATTTTTTTCATCATGGTTGAAACTGTGAACGGTTTCTAAATAGTGGGAGAAAGCTTCTCTGGAGTGAAGCCATGGTGGCACTGTGGTTAGAATGCAGTACTGCAGGCTAATTCTGCTGACTGCCAACCGCCAGCAGTTCGATCCTGACCAGCTCAAGCCTTCCGTCCTTCCGAGGTGGGTAAAATGAGGACCCAGATTGTTGGGGGCAAGAGGCTGACTCTGTAAACTGCTTAGAGGGGGCCGTGAAAGCACGTTGTATACAAGTCTAAGGGCTTTTGCTCTTCCTTCCTTTCCTACTTTCCATCCATCCATACTGCAGGTTGACTCTGCCCAGGAGTCAGGAGTTCAACCCTGACCGGCTCAAGGTTGACCCAGCCTTCTGCCCTTCCAAGGTCACTAAAATGAGGACCCAGATTGTTGGGGACAAGAGGCTGACTCTGTAAACTGCTTAGAGAGGGGCTGGAAAGCTCTGTAAAGTGGCATACAAGTCTTAAGTCACCATCATCTTTTAATGACCCCATAATCCCTTGCGAGGTGGAGCCTGGGCAATCAAATGGAGCTAGCAGACTGTTTAATGGCCGGATCCCTTTCCTGTTGCCAATGCGGAGTTTTTTTTCCCCAGCAGATATATTCTCATTATGCATTTCCAGAGACAGAAATAGCTGCCTCCACCTAGGATCGAACTCACAGCCTCCTGATTGTGAGGTGGGAGCTTCACCTCTAGCCCACCGCACCACAAGCATGTTAAGTCTTCAGTGCTATTGGCTAGACCAAGAGTTCTCCAGGAAAACCAAAGTGGTCCTCCTCCCTTGCCTGGTTAATCTCTTCTGGAGGTCTCTCTCTGCAGCAGAGGCAGCTTTTGAGTGGATCCCCCTGGGCACCTTACCTGAGGGGGCTCCCTTGCCGGGTTTCCTGCTATCCTGCTGGCTCTTTTCACCGACGTAGTCAAGGACAATGGGACGGCCGTCTATCTCCATCCCCTGCTTCTCCAAAGCTTTCTCCGCATCCGCCTCGCTTTTAAATTCGATGTAGGCGATCCTGGAATGAGAGGGAGGGAACAGCGTTACGGCTTTTATCAAAGGCTTGTTTGGGAAGCCGTGTTAAGAAGCTGCTTCGCTGCTCCTACCGGTAGTTCCCGACTTACGACCACAACCGAGACCCGAAGTATCAGTGGCTAAGCAAGACGGTTATTAAGTGAAGTTTCGCTCCATTTTACAACCCTCCTTGCCACAATGGTTAAGTGAATCACCGCAACTGATTAGTAACACAAGTTGCTCAGGGAATCTGACTTCCCCACTGACTGTGCTTGTCGGAAGGTCGCAAAAGGGAATCACGTGACCTTGGGACACAACGGTCGTAAGTATAAAAAGTCCCCCCGTGTTGTTGTAAAACTTTGAATGGTCACTAAATGAACTGTTATAAGTCAAGGACTACCTGTATTCCTAGCTAGCTTCCCAGAGCAGCTGTTAATTCAGGTTGTTCCTTCAGGTTTGGCTTTTATTAAGCTAATTCAACAAATAAGAGTAATTTTTAGGGATCTTCCCGAACATTTTTTGATTCATTTTAGCCTAGATGTTAATATGAAGAATGCTTATTGTATTCTTATGAATCAATGTATTTTAAAATTTAAGCTATAATATATAATTTCTTGAATTCTCCAAATCTTACAACATTGACTACATATGTCTATCATAAACATACCATATTATGATGTGCTCATTCTATATAATTTTATTACTGTTATACATCTGCTCTATGCCATATCCTAAATAAATTAAAAAATATTCATTTAGTTTCACAACTAGTTGATTTGTTGGGTGGTATGGTTTCTCTTCTAGCTTGTTTTTGCATAGTTAATCTTTAGCAGGACATAGGAACTCCCAAATAAATTACTCCCAAAGGACATAGGAACTCCCAAATAGCAGGACATAGGAACTCCCAAATAAATTACATTCTACATGGAGATTTTAAAACCAAAGACTTTCACCATTATGTGGATGTGATTACAATGACAGAATGCCTTTGAACTATTTAAAAAAGGAAAGCGGCACGAATCTTATTACAAAGAAATAACAAGCATATTGGGCCTTCTTAAGAGCAAACATACCCTTTGCTATTCCCATCCTTGGACACCAGCCTGACCTCAACGGCCTCCTCAAATGCAGCATGCAGTTCATCCTGGGTGACACTGTAAGCAAGGTTCTTCACGAAAATGGTCCTTGCTTCTCTCTCTAGGAGAAAAAAAAAACAAAAAACCACATATTACAACATTTAGGCCATTTCATATGCATACTGCTGGCCAACCAGTCAATCAAAACTGCCACTTATTAAAAGAACAAAAAAAAAAAAAATGGTCACAACCATACAGAATTTCAGCTGGACACCCATGGATAATCCTGCTATCTGCCCGAGTTCTTCAAGGCTTAGTAGCTGTCAGAATAGGCACCACTGGGCTGGAAGGATAAATTTTCCAGCCCGGTGAATATTTTTTTCCTCTGTTCTTTTTAGTTGAACTTCAGCTCCAATCTGGGACACAAGGGAAGGACTGCTTTTATAAAAAGCTTGGGCGGAATAGTTAATAGTTAACTGGTCTTATGTGTGTGTCTCTGTTGTACATGCCCCTTTGAGTTGGTGTTTGCCTCCCAGCAACTGCCTGGACAGCCCCTGCAGTTACCTTGACCAAGTTTTTCAGAAGTGGTTTGCCCTTGCCACCCTCCTCCTTCCTAGAATGTGATTGGCTTAACATCATCCATCCTCCTGTCCAAGGAAGGACTAGAACTCACCTTCTCCCAGTTTCTCGCCTGATGCCTTAATTACTATAGCCTTATTTGCTGCCTCAGGGACATGGTATACATACAGTGCTGCCGAACAAAATATGTGAACTATACTGTCAACTCACCTTTTTTATTCTCCCAAAGGCTCTCTTTACTCTTTGCTTTTTCTAGTTTCGTTTCCAGGCCCATCAGTTTTTTCCCATTTAATTTGAGTGCTTTATCCAGTTCAGCTTCAGAGGAGAAATCTACATAGCCAAACTTCCTGCACGACAAAAGAAAAATGTTCAGTCTTTAAAAAAAAAAAGAAAGCATTCAGCACACACGATTGCTTTCTCAAGTTGAAGTGCTATCTAATTTCAAGCAAATTAAGATAGCTGGACTTCTACTTGGGTTGCATCCTTCTCGTCATCTGTAATGCCCTATTACTTGAAGTGCTAAAGGGACAGACACAAAAAACTCACCAGGCCACAAAATGCACCCACAGTGCACAAGAGTATACCCATCCATACTGAATCTTAGCAGACCGTATGCTTCTAAAGGCACTCCACCATCTCCACAAAAGGGGCACACAAGAGACTGGGCAGAATGCAAGCACGAACACCCCAAAACTAAAGGAAGCCGATCCAACCGGAATTGTTTTTGCCTTCTGAAATGCAGCAAGAGTATTTCTGAAGAGCCATACAAACCAAGGGAAGCGATCAGCCGAGAAATTTTGCAAAAGTGCTTGAGGCTTGGCAAGCCAAAATATGCACTCATGTATTCATACTGCTGATCAGGAAGCTTTCAGAGTGCTATTATTAATAGAAGGTCGTAGTATTTAAAACAATATCCCTAAATCTGAACGCTGGCAGGATTCGAGAGAGTGTGAGGTGCAGGCATTAATTCATAAACTCAGTAGAGCTATTGAACCAAGATTATCTTAGCAGCTTTGCAATAACACACTGGTATTTATTTTCTCTTGTAAACAAGATGAGAGGGGCTAGACTTAAGGGATGGCTCTCTCACTGGCCCATTCATTTGTTCAATGCCTGCAGCTTACCGTATTTTCCAGCGTATAAGACGACTTTTGAAACGAAAAAAAGGCAACCGAAAATCGGGGGTCGTCTTATACGCCGGAAAATACGGTACTCAAACCTCTATTCCCAGATTACCCCATCAACAAGTATGGGGGCACCCCCTCTCTGGAATGAATTACCCCCGGACATGAGGACCATCCCCGATCTCATGACCTTCCGCCGTGCATTGAAAACTTCTTCATTTCAGCAAGCCGGTCTGGCCTAGGGGTTTTTAAATTTTTTAATCTGGTTTTAATCTTTCTTAATCCCCTTATTTTAATCTTTGTAAGAGCCAATATATTTAATTCTTTTAATTTTTAAATATTGTATATGTGTTTTATATGTGCATTTTATTTTGGCTGTTCACCGCCCCGAGTCCCTTTGGGAGGGGGCAGTATATAAATTTAAATAAATAAACAAACAAGTAGACACTTTCAAAAGGGACACAGTATCTGTATAAACACAGAAATATTCAGAACTAAATTATGAAAGGCAATTTGCAATGAGGCCCCAGAACTGTACAGTTCCAGTTCTGGTCCCAATACAAAAAAAAAAAAGATGCTGAAGCTCTAGAAAGAGTACAGAGAAGTGAAACAAAGATGATCAGGAATCTGGAGGCTAAACCGTGTGATGAACAGCTAAGGGAACTAGGTACGTCTAACCTACTTCACAGAGAAGTAGTGGTCAATTCTTTTTCTCCAAAGCACTCAAGGGCAGGTCAAGAAGCAATGGGTGAAAGCTCATCAGTTGCTACCTGATTACTAAGGAGGAATTTTCTAACAGTAAGAACGATTTATCAATGGAAGAGTTTCCCTCCCAAGAGTTGTGGGGATTCCATTGCTGAAGGTTTTCAAGAAAAGTTTGACTAAGATGGTATATAGGGACTCCTGCCTTGGGCAGGGATTGGACTAAAACAGGGGTCCCCAACCTTGTCAACTTTTAAGTCTGGAGGACTTCAACTCCCAGAATTCCCCAGCCAGACCCCTGGACTAGAAGACCTCCAGAGTCCCTTCCAGTCTTAGGATTCTATGATTCTGGCCCTCTGCAGAACTTAATAAAATCATTATTTCTCATTATTTGGAAGCTGCATTTTGTGGATAGAAGCCTCAACTGCATTAGCCTTTTAAAGCAGCCGTATTGTATCGTTCACTCACGTTCGGTTTGCAATCCATTACAACTCCAAGTCCACTTTCACCCCTAACCTCATCTCAACACATTTCTGGTTCCTGTTCATTCTGCTCAGTTTTATACTCTTTGGTAAGCTCCCAGCTTATTTTTGGCTTGAATTAGCCACCTCCCATAAGTTTGTGGCATTTACAAATCTATAAACAATCTTCTATTCAGCAACTGAATGTCCACAAAATCCAAGGTCCAATCCCTGCACCTCTAGGATCCACGAGGTTGGGAAAGGTAGCTTTAAAGTTAAATCCTTACATTTTTTTTAAAGGAAGAAAAATCTTCACCCATTTCCCTTCTCCCCCAATACTTCCAACTTCAAGTGAAGTTCTTACTTTGAATTGCCAATTCTGACTTCTTGGACTTGAAGGTCCTTTTTGCCAAAGAAGTCTCTGATGGCAGCTTTGAGTTCTTCGAAGTTCTTGCTTGCATTGAGATTACTCATAAAGAGAGAGAAGGCGGCCTCTGCAAAGGTAAAGGGGGGGGGGGGGTTAAGACATCCGGTAAGTCACCCCCAGGATTAGCATGAAGTGCTGGTGGAAAAGACACATGGAAATTTGCTACTTTGGCCGGTTTTATACAGTCAATGTGCAACTTTTGGGAAAAGCAGGACAGCAATGCAGAACTACAGGTAGTCCTTGACTTACAACTGTAACGGAGACCAGAATTTGTCACTGAGTGAGACATTTGTTAAGTGAGTCTTGTCCCATTTTACGACTTTTCTAAGTTGGTTAAGCAAGTTCAATGCAGTTGGTTGTTAACACGGTTGTTAAGTGAATCTGGCTTCCTCACTGACTTTGCTTGTCAAAAGGTCACAAAGGGGGATTGCATGACCCCACCACCACCTCCGGGACGCTGCCACCGTCGTAAGTACCGTGTTTCTCCAACAATACGGCTTCCACCAATAGGAAGACCAAGCATGTTTTCTAGGCATGAAATGAAATTAAGCCCCTCCCCCCAAATTTAGGCCTAGTTTAAAACATGCTGGGGAGGCGGGAGCCGGGGATTAAAACATGCTGGGGGGGAACATGCCTTTAATAGTGCCCTGCAGGCAGCCATGCTTCGTCACCAGCCGCTCGGGCCACCAGGCGGGTGGTGGCGCGTGGATGTCGGCCCTGGCAGGGCACCTTAAATCGCAAGACCTTCGGCGTCTGCTGCTGTCCTCTGCTGCTCTTGTTTTCCCTTCACATTCCTCCACCGGCAGCGTTTCAACTGCTTCTCGGGTGGGGGAGCTGCCTCCATGGCTTCCACAGTTCCTGCCGGCACGAGAACAGCCGCAGCGCCGGCGGGAACGTGGAAGACACACAGGAGGCTTCCGCACACACCCGAGCAGCGGCAGAAACGCTTCCACAGTTCCGCCGGCGCTGCGGCTGTTCTCGTGCCAGCGCCAGCGGGAACTGTGGAGGTAAGCGAAGGAAAAGCAAGAGCGGCAGAGGAAGCAGCAGTGACAGGCGCCGAAGGTCTTGCAATTTAAAATGCCCTGCTAAAGCCGACATCCACACCGCTGCCGCCCGTCCGCTGATGGGGGGGGGGGGAGATGGAGAAATTAATTCACCCCAAAAACAAATAAGGCCCTGCCTTATTTTGTGAGAAACACGGTATGTGTCAGTCACCAAGTGTCTGAATGTAACTCACGTGACCATATGGGGATGTGGCAATGGTCATAAATGTGTTGTAATTTGAGGACTACTTGTGTTATCCTCAAAGACAGAGTTGCTCAACCTTTCCATGTTGGTGGCCTGGAACTGTGGGGGTAGGGTGGGGGATGCTTTCGTGGGAGGGGCAGGTGCGTGTGGGAGCCCGTTGTTTGTGTGAGTGCCTGCAATGCTTGCACAAATGGGGCCCCCTGAGCCCCTGCAACATTTGAGTGGGATCTGCGGGCGTCCACCAGCCAGCCACTCATGTGGCCCAGTTGCGAATAGGCTGGGGACTGGTAGTGGGCCACGGCCCTGCTCTGAGGGACAATAATTTATATACTGGGGGTAGACTAGCAAGAACCTAACAATTGGGCTAATCATTCACCCTCCTACCCAGGGATGGGATTCTATCGGTTCGCACCTATTAGCTAGAACCGGTTGTTAACATTCTAAGCAGTTGGGAGAACCGGTTGTTAGAAGAAATTCCTGGCCTAATCCTGTAAGGAAGGAAACATTCTGGTGTTGCTTACAGAAACTGCCTCTCCGTTAATCCTTATTACATTCTTGGCAGGACTAGACTTCCTGTCTCTGGAACTTCTCTGGAGTTTTTTTCCCCTCCTTTGCTGGTACTTTGCTTGTGTGGAGCGACCATTCAAAGTTACAATGGCACTGAAAAAAGTGACTTATGACCATCTTTCACACTTACGACTGTTGCAGCATCCCCAGTCATGAGAAGCCAGGCGAGGAGATGTGTGCCTCGATGTGAGTGATGTTGAGTTGGCCACACCCAGCCAATAACATGACCACCAAGCCATGTCCACCCAGTCACATGACCACCAAGCCATGCCCACAGAACCGGTTGTTAAAATTTTTGAATCCCACCCCTGCTCCTACCTTTACAGGAGCCCTGATGGCACCGTGGTGGAAGTGCATATTGCAGGCTGACTCTGCCCACTGCCAGGAGTTCGATCCTGATGGGGCTCAAGGTTGACTCAGCCTTCCGGCCTTCTAAGGTCGGTCAAATGAGGAGCCAGATTGTTGGGGGCAATAAGCAAATAATGCTTTCCCACTGTAAGCTGCCCAGAGAGTGCTGTAAAGGGGTATGGGGCGGTATATGAGCCTCAAATGCTATTGCTGTTCCTGAACTTAGAACATCTTATTGCCTATTTGAAATTTTCAGCGACGTCAAGAATTGGATGATTAAAATATCTGAAGCCAACTTAAGGATTTAATGAAGAGAGAAGTCATTATTAGCAATTCTGGTGGGGGGGGTGGGGGGGTCCTTGCACAGGGCAGTCACCTTCTGTTTTCTTCTTCTTAGCATCGGGAGCACCTTTTTGCTTGGCTAATTCCTTCTTTCGCTTTCCAGGAAGAGCATCTGGGGAGTAAAAAGGCAAACAGGGTTTTTTTTTTTAAAAAAAAAATAATAATAATAATAATTCACGTATACAGGAAAAAAGCCTGCAAGGCAAGAGTCCCCGGAAGTAGCGCTGGATCAGGACTTGACTATCTTGAGGATTTGCTCATGTGTGATTTTGGACCACATCAGTTCAGCGAGAAGTCATCATTTCCAGCTTTGGGTGAAAAGAAGGCCCACCTTGGACCTCATGCAAAAGCAGCGAGACAGGTGAACTCACCTTCATCATCATCGTCATCATCCTCTTCATCATCATCCTCTTCATCCCCTTCCTCCTCCTCCTCCTCCTCTTCCTCAGAGTCTTCATCTTCCTCCTCAGAATCTTCCTTTGCTGGAGCTGCCTTGGCGGGGGTTGCTTTTGCTGGCATAGCTTTCTTTCCCTTTGCTGGAGTGGTTTCCATGGGCTCGTCTTCTGACTCTAAAGCAGTAACAGAAGGGTCATGGAAGAGACCGACTCTCAAAAATCACCTTCTCCTTCACCTCTCTGACATCTTATTTATTTGATTTGTCAATTGCTTACAAGATAATAAGTATAAGTATAAACATGGTTATGAATACATGAAATGGATACAAATAAGAAAAGTAAAAGGAAACAATAGGACAGGGATAGTAGGCACGATTGGTGCGCTTATGCACGCCCCCTACAGACCTCTTAGGAAAGGGGTGAGGTCAATAGTAGACAATCTAAGGTTAAAGTTTTTGGGGAAGAAACCAGAGTCAGGTAGAGTATTCCAGACATTGACTACTCTGTGGCTGAAGTCGTATTTCCTGCAATCAAGTTTGGTGCAGTTAACCTTGAGTTTGTATCTATTGTGTGCTCTTGTGTTGTTATGGTTGAAGCTGAAGTATTCATGGATAGGTAGGACATTGCAATGTATGATTTTATATACTATACTTAGATCGGACCGAAGGCGGCGTAGTTCGAGGTTTTCTAGGTCTAGAATTTCAATGGTGGCATAAGGTATTCTGCAACGAGTAGAGGAGTGGAGAACTCTTCTTGTGAAATATTTCTGGACTCTCTCAACTTGGGGAATAACCCATTCCCTCCCCTACTGACAATCCTAATCAATGTCGAGAGATGAGTCCCAAAGGTGCTTTTTGTTCAGGAGGCTACTGGTTTTTCTCTTGAAGACGTTTTGCTTCTTATCCAAGGAAGCTTCTTCAGCTCTGAATGGACTGAATGGTGGGGAATGGAAGGATTTATACTCTTATAAGTATGAAGGAGTATAAAGGAGTATAAATCCTTTTATTCCTCACCACCCAGTCAAAGCTGAGGAAGCTTTTTGGATGAGAAGAGAAATGTCTTCAAAGAAAAAGCAGAAAGTCCAGTTGCCTCTTGAAAAAAAAGCACTTTTGGGACTCATCTCTTGACATTGATTGGGTGGGATTGACTGGGACAACCGTGACCTGAATCTCCATAGACGTAAAGAGATAAGCAGAAGGACGTACAGGTAACCCTCAACTTACAACCACAATTGAGTCCAGTTTCTGTTGTTAAGTGAGTTTTGAACCATTTTATGACCTTTCTTGCCACAGCTGTTAGGCAAAGGATAGCAGTGCTTAAGGTAGTAACACGGTTAAGTGAATCTGGATTCGTCGTGGCTTGTCAGACGATCAGAAAAGGTGATCGCATGACCCTGGGACACAGCGACCCTCGTAAATAGGAATCCCATTACCAAGCGTCCATATTTTAATCAGGTGACCATGGGGATGTTGTATGTGCAAAAAACGGCCATAACTTTTTTTTCTGTGCCGTTGTTAACTTTGAATGGTCACTGAATGAAATGATGTTAAGTCCCCAAAAGCGAGGACTACCTGTGAGCTCATCGGCTGCCATTCTAAAACTCTCAACTCAAGACAATTAAAAAAAAACTGTTTTAACAACTACTCCTCTTCTGTCGTGTGACTTAGGGGTGGGATCAACACATCAGATCTTACGTGAGACATCACCAGATCAGTATTAAGTCCCAAAACTCATCATTTGTGCTGATGCTTTCCTACCGCCCCTTTTCACGATAAGCCCCTCTTGCTCTCTCTGCTAATTTCTTAAGTTTAACTGCGCTCCCCTTCGTTAAACCCAATTCAGTTGCAGTCGGTTTTGTTGCAAAGCAAAGGAGCGAAGGATTGCAGAATCCGCTTTAGACTCGGGGAAGCCGCGCTTCTCTCAAGGAGACGTACCTTCATCTTCGCTATCTTCCTCTTCTTCCTCCTCCTCCTCCTGTTGCTTCAGATTGGCGGGAGTTGCAGGCTTCTTCTGAGGTGCTTGGGCGCCCCGTTTTTTCACTGGCACAGCAGCAGGTTCGTCCTCAGAGTCATCTGTATTAGCAAGCAGTTTTACTTAGATTGGTTCTTAGTCAATCAACTGATAAAGTGAAATTGACTCTCCTTTTGAAAAACGATTTAAAAAAAAAACAGGGGCTCCCTACTAAGTACATTTGTACAGGTGGGGGAAGATCTTTTCCAGAAGACGTGGCTTGGGAGCGCCAAATGTAAGGAATATTGATACAGGCTGTCCTTGACTTACAGCAGCTCGTTTAGTGATCGCCCAAAGTTACAACGGCACTAGAAAAGGGGACTTCGTTCATACTTATGACCGTTGCTGGATCCCCATGGTCACGTGATCAAAATTTGGACGCTTGGGAACTGGTTCAGATTGATGACGGTTGCAGTATCCTGGGGACAAGTGATTCCTGTAACAACCGTGTGACTTAAGCAGTGATTTAAGGAATGTGGCAAGGAATGTCGTAAAATGGGGCAAAACTCCCTTAACAAATGTTTCACTTAGCAACAGAAATTCTGGGCTCAATTGTGATCGTAAGTCAAGGAGTACCTGTATTGACATTTATTTATTTAAATGTACTGACCAGGGGACTCTGGGATATGGCAGAAAACAAATTTACAACAGGACCCTTCTGTTCACCCAGTCCAATTTACCTTCCTCACTATCTTCCTCCTCATCCTCATCCTCGTCTTCATCGTCCTCGTCCTCTTCCTCCTCACTTTCTTCCTTCTTTGCATTCTTCCCATTTTTTGCTCCTTTGGCAGGGACTGGTGTCTTCTTTGCAGGAGGAGTTGCTGCTTTCTTGGCCGGAGTAGCTACCGCCTTCTTCGCGGGAGTTGCTGCCTTTTTATTGGGAGTAGCTGCTTTTGCTGGGGTAGCGGCTTTCTTAGGAGCAAGCATCTACGGAGAAAACGCATCACAATAGGCAGAGCTCTCTATCAGCCCCCAAAATAAGGGAAATAGGGATTAAAATCCACTAAGGAAAGTTTCAGTTGATTATTTTAAAGCTAAAAAGTATAACCTAGCAGAGAAAAGCCACTGTGCAACCATCATTCCATTTAGGGAACAATCATCATCCATATAAACTGAATATTTTCATTTACAGGCAGTCCTTGACTTATAACCCCTCGTTTTACACTTGTGTGTAGTTACAATGGAGGTTTACGGTTAATAAAGCCTCCTATCACCATAAATGGTCACAATTACCCCATTATGTGACCAGTGTTATCCATTGTGGAAGCATGTGGTCACACGACGTTTCATGGTGGGTTATTTTTTGCAGATTTCCAGCAAATGAATGGGCTGGGCTAAAGAACATCACAAAAAAGGCAAAAAAAAATTACTTCAGGCTATGTGGATGCCTTGACTTCCAATCCCACTTCCGGTCGTTGAAAACTACCTATGTGCTTTTATCAGATATAACGCTTTCAAGCCACTTGGGGTGGGGGGCACAGTGAAACAGGAGCAGCTTTCAATTCCAGTTGTGTTTCTAATATAACGTGAAATGGATTTAAGACAAAGATTGTTCGGAAGCTCAAAGCTGTATCCAGAACACTCAGTCTTATTATTCTTTGTCACCACCACAACAAATCTTATGCAGAAGATTGAACTTGGGAGACACACAGCAAAGGTCCCCCAATTAACTTCCAGGGCTGAGGCTGCACCAGTACTCAGATCTCTGCTCCTAGTACAACACCTTGATCACACAATGGTTCTCACCTCTTCCTCACTGCTCTCCTCTTCTTCTGATGAATCTTCTTCATCACTGTCATCAATTTCCTTTGGGGGAAGGGTAGTCATTTTCTTTTGTTTAGGCTGATTTTTAACGTTCTGCAAAACAAAAAATACGTGGTCTTAATTTTTCTCATCTAGAATAGGCGGGTCTGGCCCATGGTCCACATGAAACCCTGGAGAGCTGCAGCCCCACAAAATCATAAACTTGTGTACATGATTTATATACAACAAGTATATATTTTATAGGTAACCCAAGACAACCCTTCTTGATTCAGTGAGGTCCAGGCAAGCCAAAAGGTTGGCTACCCATGATCTAAAATATCTACAGCTAGCCAGATGTTAGTCTTTACTGAATAACAGGGGCTGCAAATTCTGTCACTAAGCAACGTGGTAGTTAAGTGAAATGTAAGTGATTGGGCCCACTGTCAATTCCAGTAGCAGTCATTAAGTGAATTACCCATGGCTGTTAAGTGTAACATGCAACTATGATTTGTGACTTCTAGCCAGCATCATCGATTTTCACTAATCTATGTGTCCCAGGATAATGTTGATCCAGGATCCAATCTGGTCACCGAGATCAGAGATTTTATCTTGAGCTTTCAGACCTGTGCTGGAGCCCATTGTCAGAGATGTTCCCTGAGGATGGGCTCCAGCACAAGTTGGAAGACTAAACCTCTGGTACTGGTTACTGACCCACATTGGATCCTGCTTCACTGATTTTGCTCGCTGGAAATTGGCTGGGAATGTTACAAATAGTTATGATGCAAAAATGGGCACTAATTTAGGGACTAGTTGAAAACCTTTTTCCGTGCTGTTGTAACTTTGAACAGTTGCTGATTAAGCAGTCGGTAAGCAAGGACTACCTTTATATGTATTGCACTATCCTATAATGATTTGTTAAGTATATGGAATTGCAATTAGGTTTTGCTGATAAATGAATCTTCTACCAACATTTCACTCTGCAATGATTAGGTAGTTTTCAAAGGCAGATATTTTATTTGTCACACTGTCTTGAAGGATATTTCATGATTTGAATTTGCTGGGCTGCCTCATCCTTAAAATCTAAAGCACTGAAGTTATGTTCTTTTTCAATCACACTAAGTGCTTCATAGTATTAGTGACAAATGGCTGGGTGTCTATTTTGCAGAATTTGTATCAGCCTCCTAAAACAGAAAGATCAGAAATCATTAGATTGTGAATTTTAGTTGCGAACAAAAACGATGCATTGCAAACTCGTGAAAAAGTTTAATCTCAAAACTGCTCCAAGATGAAACTTTGTGAGATATTCCGTTTCAAAGTCTCCCAGTGCTTCAAAACACTCAATTTCGTACTAGAAATGGGTTTTCTGCAGGATTCACCACCTGAAATGGTTCAAAATGAACTGTTCTGCATTTACTACAGTTCATTTGTATTTAAATAAATCAGATTCTTTGTCTCTGTTGTTATGCTGAAGTCTTCAAGAGTCTCCAATATGGATGGTATCAGGGTACAGTAGGGATGCCAAATTTGAAAAGCACGAACGCCAATACAAAGAAAGAAAATCTTGATTAAATGAGTTGAACTCTGCTGAAGATAGAGGAGGAATCTTCCATTGAGCAAACTGTTATTTATGCGATAAGGAATAACGCCCCCGGGAGCAGTCTTGTGGATACTCCAACACTGGAGGTTTTTATGATTGGACATTTGTCTGAAATGGTACAGATTTCCTTGCTTGACAAGGGGGTTGGACTACAAGACCTAGAACAGCAACCTAGATAATTAGGGGACTGGAGGCAATTGGTTGCAGGAATTGGATATATCTAATGAAAAGAAGGACTGGGGATGACATGATATAGCATCTTCCATCTCCAAAGCATCTGAAGGCAGAAACTAATCCAGGAGAGAAGCAATCTGGAATTAAGGAGAAACTTCCTCACAGTGAGGACAACTAACCAGAGGAACTACTTGCCACCAGAAGTTGTGGGTGCTTCACTTGAGCATTTTAAGAAGAGATTGGACAACCATTTGCCTAAGCAGCGGGTTGGATTAGACCTCTGTTTAGTATTCTTCATTCCACTATCTATTTCTATATGGGATTAACTGCTTGAACAGGGGTTGGACTAGAAGACCTCCAAGGTTCCTCCCAACTCCGTTTTCTATTCTATTTTCTATTCTTCATTCCAATATCTATTTTACATAGGATCAACTACTTGAACAGGGGGTTGGAATAGAAGACTCCCCCCCAAGGTCCCTTCCAACTTATTCGATCACCCTGTTATGTGGGCAGAGCACATACTTTACCCACCGAAAGCTCCGCACAAACCCCAGGAAAGGCCTTAGGGATCAGGGCTGTGGGGAAACCCGAGGCAAGCCGACGATCCAGCCTACCTCGTGGGCATCGATGCCCGCTTTGAGGTTGACTTAAGGTTAGGGTAAGCAAAGGCACCCCGCTGGGCAGCCCGTTTATGTCACCCAGGAGGGGGCAGAACTTCGAGGGAGCCACGCCGGGCCCGGCCAATCTCCGTCTCTCGGCCTCTGGGCAGCCATCCGGCTTTCCACCCGGGTTTCTTTAAAAAGGGCAGATCGGGGGGTGGGTGTGGGGGTGTCCCGAAGCCCAGGCGGGTGGGCGATCCCTAGGACCGCCGCTTGGCCCGAGGAGGCACCACGTGGATCTCCATCCATCCACCCACGAGGAAGCGCGGTTTTCCCTCCTCCTCCTCCTCCCCTTTCACGTGCTCTCGGAAAAGGAGTCGGTGTCACGTGGTTGGCGGCGCGCGCGCGCCAGCGGAAAACCCGCGCGCCAGGGAATACGGGAGCTTTTTTTTTTTTTTTAATTCTTCTCTGCGCGTGCGCAAAAGGAGCGGCGACGTCGGCCGGCGCGAGGCAGGCTGGGCGCCTAGAAACCGTTCTCGGCAGGCAGGCAGGCAGGCGCGCGCGCTCTCCCTCAATTGCCGGTCCGATGCGTGACGGGGGGGGGGTGCCTAGAAACCGCCGAGCGCGTGCGGGCGCCCGAGAATCGCTTCAAAATAAGCGCGAGGGAAGGAATTGAAGGGGGAAAAAAAATAAAAGGGGGGCGCTTAAACCGTTTCTAATTACCATCGTCACCGCTTGCTTTCTTCACGGACTGCGCGCGCGCGCGCGCGCGGGAGGCCTAGAAACCGCCGCGCGCGCGCGCGCGTAAAGGCCGCCCGAGTTACCCGCCCTCGTTAATCCCCCCCCCCTTTCCCCCGCCGCCCCTCAATAGCCTGGCTGTTTTTAAGGCCGCCGCCGCCATCCTCCTCCTCTCAGGTTAGGCCCGCGCGTCTTACCTTAGCGAGCTTCACCATAATGGCGGCGGAGTTGTCCGGATGTTCAGCTGCAGCGAAAAAAAAACCCACCTCACGCTCCCAGCGCCTAGCTCGAGTCTCCGCCTGAGCCGAAAAGAGGGAGGTTGAGAGAGCTCTTCGCTCTATTCCCCGCCCCCGCTGGGTTACTCTGGCCAATCGGGATCCGCGCGCTCTGACGCCCCGTCCACTCGGTGGGATGGACGGCCCGCCGTTTGAGCTCTCGCGAACAGCGCACGGCGAGCCAATGAACTCCGTCCCCGCCTCATCCTATCAGAAGCCGGGCCTCTTTCGGAGGCGGGCGGAGGAAACATAACCAATGGAGAGCCCGAGTTGGCAAGGCATGGCGCTCTGATTGGGGCGCTCTGCTGGGCGGAAGCGGCGGGGTGGAGGAAGTGAGGCTGCACGTGGCGCTGGGTTGTGTGCCGTCCCATGCGCTTGATCGTCATCCTCGCCAAAACGTGGTTGGCTCGATTGGGGTGGATCGTGTGAACGCAGAGCCGGAGACAACACGGATGGCGAATCCTCCCGTTCTTGGTGTGAATTTCTCCATTCGGGGTCTTTATGTTCTGAAATCAAGTTTCAATCAAGTTTCTTCTGTTGCTGGTGGATCATCTGGCTCCCAAAAGTTGGAAGGGACCTTGTAGGTCATCTAGTCCAACCCCTCCGCTCAAGCACCATTTCTGACAGATGACAGTCCGATCTCTTCTTGAAAGCTTCCAGTGGTTGAAGCTCCCACGAGTTCTGAAGGCAAAGCCGTTCCAATTGGTTGTGTGAGTGGTCAGATTAAGAAAGAATTATTAGGAATGGAGGGGCTGCCACAGAGAAGAGCGGGTTCCACCTATTCTCCAGAGCGCCTGAAGGCAGGACAAGAAGCAACGCATGGAAGATTGTCTCAAAGGAAGATCCAACCTGGAAATAAGGGGGAAACATTCCTGACAGAACAACCCAGTCGAAGGGGTCTTCAAACTTGAAGCTTTAAGACTTGTGGACTTCAACTCCCACAATTCCTCCAGTCATCTTAGCTCAGGAATTCTGGGAGTTGAAGTCCACAAGTCTTAAAACTCAAGTTCGAAGATCCTTGATCCAATGGAACGATTTGCCTCCCGAAGTTGTGGGTGCTCCATCATTGGAGGCTTTTAGGAAGAGATTGGACAGCCATTTGTCTGAAATGGATTTGCTTGAGCGGGTTGGACTAGAATACCTCCAAGGTCCCTTCCAACTCAAGTCATTTTGTATTCTGAATTGGTAAGAGCTGGACCTTTGCTTAATTATTAAAATACCTTAAAGTAACATCATCTGTCACTCTGTTGTCTCTTGGGCGTTGTGGAGAATATATTTACCTTTTTCTGGGGGATTTTGATATTTGGTTTTGTTTCCAGGACAGGAAAATCGGCATAGATCTGATAGAACTAAGGCTGCGTTCACACCCTACTTAATGGTTTCCGTCTATAGACTCCACATAAAACAATATAATCTTCAAACTTCTTAATCTGTACCTCGATTTTGGGAATAAAAAGTGAAATATTGGAAGCGATCAGCTTGCTTAGTTTTGCAACTTTCTCAAGACTGTGTGTCAAAACACCCAAGAGTCACAAGCTAATAATGAGTCTATCATACTGCACCTCTATAACTGTCTGGTTTGGCTTTGCAACCAGACAGGACAGACACAGACTTCAGAGAGTAATGAGGACTGCAGAAATAACAATTACTACCAACCTGCCTTCCACGGAGGACCTGTATACTGCACGAGTCAAAAACAGGGTTTTGAAAATATCTACAGACCCCTCACATCCTGGACATAAACTGTGTCAACTCCTTCCCTCAAAACGACTCTATAGAGCACGGCACACCAGAACAACTAGACATAAGGACAGTTTTTTCCTAAACACCATCACTCGACTAACAAATAATTCCTTCAACACTATCAAATTATTTACTAAGACTGCATTACTATTATTATTCTCACCCTTCCTAGTACCTATCTCTTCCCACTTATGACTATAACCGTGTTTAGTTTACTTTATTGTCATTGCAACCTCGTAGAACGAAATCGAACACTATCTTCAGTGCGCATCATGACCATGAAAATAAACAAACACACATCGGTCACACTCCACACATTGAACCAAACCGCCCCGGACACCACACCAACACTGCACTGTGTTGCTTGTATTTTTACAATTTATATTGTTTTATTTGTTCCCTAGTATGATAGCTTATTAATAACCTATGACTATCACTAAGTATTGTATCTTCTTGATGAATGATTTTATTTTTTCCTTATGTGCACTGAGAGCATTTGCACCAAAGACAAATTCCTTGTATGTCCAATCATACTTGGCCAATAAAGAATTCTATATTCTATTCTATTCATTTCTATTCTATTTTATTCTTATTCCTACATTCTATTCTATATTCTATTCTATTCATTTCTATTCTATTTTATTCTTATTCCTACATTCTATTCTATATTCTATTCTATTCATTTCTATTCTATTTTATTCTTATTCCTACACTCTATTCTATTCTATATTCTATTCTATATTCTATTCTATTTTATTCTTATTCCTACATTCTATTCTATTTTCTATTCTATTCTTATTCCTACATTCTATTCTATTCTACTATTCTATTCATTTCTATTCTATTCTATTCTTATTCCTACATTCTATTCTATTTTCTATTCTATTCTTATTCCTACATTCTATTCTATTCTACTATTCTATTCATTTCTATTCTATTCATTTCTATTCTATTCTTATTCCTACATTCTATTCTATTCTATTTTCTATTCTATTCTTATTCCTACATTCTATTCTATTCTACTATTCTATTCATTTCTATTCTATTCTATTTTCTATTCTATTCTTATTCCTACATTCTATTCTATTCTACTATTCTATTCATTTCTATTCTATTTTATTCTTATTCCTACATTCTATTCTATTCTATATTCTATTCTATTCTTATTCCTACATTCTATTCTATTCTGCTATTCTATTCATTTCTATTCTATTCTTATTCCTACATTCTATTCTACTATTCTATTCTATTCATTTCTATTCTATTCTATTCTTATTCCTACATTCTATTCTATTCTTATTCCTACATTCTATTCTATTCTACTATTCTATTCTATTCTATTCATTTCTATTCTATTCTATTCTTATTCCTACATTCTATTCTATTCTATTTTCTATTCTATTCTTATTCCTACATTCTATTCTATTCTACTATTCTATTCATTTCTATTCTATTCATTTCTATTCTATTCTTATTCCTACATTCTATTCTATTCTTTTCTATTCTATATTCTATTCTATTCTATTCATTTCTATTCTATTTTATTCTTATTCCTACATTCTATTCTATTCTATTTTCTATTCTATTCTATTCTTATTCCTACATTCTATTCTATTCTGCTATTCTATTCTATTCATTTCTATTCTTATTCCTACATTCTATTCTATTCTATTCTAAAGTTGGGGAAAATAATAAAAAAAATCAGACAGGGACAAAAGGAAACAAACAAACAATACAGACACCCAATCCGCGTTATCGACCTGTGCAAAAACTTGGTCTTTGAGCTCTCTGGAATATCAACACAGTCGGAGATAATCTAAACATTGGGGAACCAACATTTAAACCATCATGCAAATAAACAATTTGGGTTGTTAGGAATGCTGTTTGCACTCCACACCCAACAAACCCCGTAACTAAACAAGTTGTGTTCAGGTGATCACATCTGCAGTGTTGTGTGGAGCCCGGTGTTACAAAGTTTCCAGTTTTAGTCCCCTTAATTTCCTGGTATACAGGTAAGCCTCGACTTACCATGGTTCATTTAGTGACCATTCAAAGTTACAACAGCATTGAAAAAAAGTGACTTAGGATCGTTTTTCAGAGTTACGACTTTTGCAGCCTCCCTGGGCTTGTGTGATTGAAATTCAGACGCTTGGCAACCGATTCATACTTACGACGGTTGCTGTGTTCCAGGGTCACGCGATCCCCTTTTGCGACCTTCTGACATGCAAAGTCAAGGGCGGGGAGCCAGATTCACTGAACAACTGGGTGGCTAATTTATCAACTGCCGTGATTCCCTGAACAACCGAGGCAAGAAAAGTTGTGAAATGGAGCAAATTTCACTTAACAAACGTCTCACTTAACAACAGAAAGGTTTGGGCACAATTGTTGTTGTATGTCGAGGACTGCCTGTCATTGAAACTCCCATCTTCTCAGAAAACCTCCCGGTTTTGTAAGTCACTCTCATGGAACCTTGAGTAAGGTAAAGGGAGATGTAAGGGGGATGTTTTAATAGAGGCCCTGTCATGTTGGATCATTCGCTCCTTAAGCTGGACTTCCATGCCACACCCCTTTGTCGCGGGGAGGCGGGACCGATGAAATGGTTCTGCCCCAGGTGCCTGATGGACCTGGATAGGTTCCTGATGGAGCTTGGGCTGTTTCCCGTGACTCGCACACATGACTCGGTGGGGGACTTAGTGGCCACCTGGGATAGGGTGGCTGCCGAGGCCCTTGACCGAGTCGTGCCCTTGCGGCCTCTGACCCGGTGCCGATCCCAATTGGCTCCTTGGTTCTCTGAGGAGCTGAGGGAGATGAAGTGCCGGAAAAGACGCCTAGAGAGCGGTTGGAGGGCCACCCGCTCCGGATCTGACCGAACACTTTTACGGTCCCATATTAGGGCCTATTTACTGGCGATAAGGGCGGCAAAGCAATCTTACTTTTCCGCCCTTATTGTGTCCGCAGAAAATTGCCCGGCCGCCCTTTTCAGGGTGACCAGCTCCCTTTTGGATGTGGGAGCGCGGGAGGATCCCTTGCAAGGATGGGCTGAGGATTTTTCTCAATATCTGCAGGACAAAATCACTCAGATCCAGGATGGGCTGGACTCTTGACTGGGCATCTCTGGGTGGGGGGGCGGGGGGCGGGGGCGGATGTCGGTCAGGTCATGTGGGTTGAGTTCGATTCTGTGACCCTGGAAGATGTGGACAGGATTCTGGGCGGGTTTAATACCACCACATGTTTACTGGATCCGTGTCCCTCCTGGCTGGTTTTGGCCACCCGGGAGGTGACACGAGGTTGGTTCCAGGAGATTATTAACGCTTCCTTGAGAGAGGGGCTTTTACCCGCTGCCTTGAAAGAGGCGGTGGTGCGGCCCCTCCTCAAGAAACCGTCCCTGGATCCAGCATTATTATCAAATTATCGTCCGGTCTCCAACCTTCGCTTCGTGGCGAAGGTTGTTGAGAGTGTGGTGGCACAACAGCTCCCTCAGCACCAGGATGAAGCGGTATATCTAGATCCTCTCCAATCGGGTTTCAGGCCTGGGCACAGCACGGAGACGGCGTTGGTCGCATTGGTGGATGATCCCTGGAAGGCCCGAGACAGGGGTTATTCCTCTGTCCTGGTCCTGTTAGATCTCTCGGTGGCTTTTGATATTGTCAACCACAGTATCTTATTGCAGCGGCTGGGGGGGTTGGGAGTGGGAGGCACCGTGTTACGGTGGTTCTCCTCCTTCCTCTCCAACCGCTTGTAATTTGTGTTGACGGGGGCAGAGATCGGCCTCGAGGCCCCTGATTTGTGGGGTACCTCAGGGGTCTGTGCTCTCGCCCCTGCTGTTCAACATTTATGTAAAGCTGCTGGGTGAGATCATCCGTGGCTTCGGGGTGGAGTTTCATCAGTATGCTGACGACACTCAGCTATACATGTCTACCCCAGGCCACCCCAACGAAGCCGTTGAAGTGATGACCCGGTGCCTAGAAGCCATGAGGAGTTGGATGGGTCTTAACAGGCTTCGTCTCAACCCGACCAAAACCAAGTGGCTGTGGTTTCCTGAACCCAGGTACAGCCAGCTCATTCCATCGCTGGCTGTGGAGAGATTTTTGACCCCCATGGAGAGGGCGCGCAATCTGAGTGTCCTCCTGGATGTATGGCTGTCGTTAGAAAATCATATAGTGGCCGTCACTAGGGGTGGCTTTTGTCAGGTCCGGCAGATCTGCCAGTTGCGGCCCTTTCTGGATTGGGGCGCTCTTCGCACAGTCACTTCTGCCCTCGTCATCTCCCGCCTAGACTAATGCAATGCTCTCTATACGGGGCTCCCCTTGAAGAGCATCCGGAGGCTTCAGCTGGTGCAGAGTGTGGCCGCGCGGGTGATTTTGTGTGCTCCTCGGAGCTCCCGTGTTACACCGCTCCTGCGTGAGCTGCACTGGCTTCCGGTGGACTTCCGGGTGCGATTCAAGGTGTTGGTGATCACCTTTAAAGCGCTCCATGGCTTGGGACCCGGGTACTTACAGGACCGCCTGCTGCCACCATTGGCCTCCCGCCGGCCAGTGCGCTCCCACAGGGTGGGCCTCCTTGGGGTGCCGTCAGCTGGACGATGCCGGCTGGCGGCCCCGAGGGTGCGGGCCTTCTCTGTGGGGGCACCCTCACTCTGGAACGAATTACCTCCGGAGATGCGAGCCATTGCTGACCTGCAGACCTTCCGGCGTGCACTAAAAACCCATCTTTTCCAACAGGCCAGTCTGGCCTAGTACCAATTATTAAGGTTTAAAAAAAAAAATTAAAAAAATTTTTCTGGTAATTTTAACTTTTCTATCTTGTTTTTACTGTTTTTCTCAGCCATTAATTTAATTCTTTTAAACCTTTTTAAAATTCTATTTATTGTGGGTTTTTTTATCTTGGCTGTACACCGCCCCGAGTCCCATTGCGGGAGAGGGAGCGGTATAAAAATTTAATAAAATAAATAAATAAACATAAATAAGTAAACCAGCTGTTCGACTTGGTATCAGGGATGGAAAGCAAATATTTTTACTACCGGTTCTGTGGGCGTGGCTAGGTGGGCGTGGCTAGGCGAGGGTGGCCATGTGACTGAGTGAGCATAGGGTTTTTTGTGCACTCCCTCCTCCCTTGCGCTCTATTGAAAAAAAAAACAAATACCGTAAGGAGTGACTGGGCAGGGCGAGGCAGGCGGGGGAGAACACAGTCAACGTCGGCTGTAGCTTCCGGGCACCGGAAACCACAGCCACTCAGTCTTGGAAGGGTTGAGCTGGAGCCTGTTCCCGCCCATCCAAATCCGCACGGCCTCCAGGCACCGGGACATAGCCTCCACAGCATCGTTGGGGTGGTTTGGGGTGGAGATGTAAAGGTCCAGTAGTCCAGGTTATCTGCATGACCGCATTCTGCCGGTAATCTCCCACCGACCTGTGCGTTCCCACAGAGAGGGCCTTCTTCAGGTGCCGACGGCATCCATGTGCCGTCTGGCGACTCCTAGAAGTAGGGCCTTCTCTGTGGGGGCTCCCGCTCTCTGGAATGGTCTGCCTCCGGAGTTACGCAATAACACCGACCTGAGAGCTTTCAGACGTGCGTTAAAAACCTGGCTCTTTGAGCAGGCCGGCCTAGGCTGAAATGGGATTTTTAATTTAGTATTCGAGTTTTAAATTGGGATTTTAAAATTTGGGGTTTTATTAATTTATTGGGGGAGGGTATAATTTTAGGCAGCCTCAAGATATTTAATTCTCTTTTAACTTTTATAATTGTAAAATGTTTTATGGTTGGCTGTACACTGCCCTGAGTCCTTCGAGAGAAGGGCGGTATATAAATATATTAAATAAATAAATAAACAATGTCGCGCATGTGCATGATGTCGCACATGTGCAATAAGGACTGACCGAACAGGGAGAGGGGGGGGCGGGTGGAGAGAGGGGGGGCCAACCAGGGGCATAATTTGCCGGTTCTCTGAACTGCACAAAATTGTAACAACCGGTTCTACCGAACCAGTCTGAACCGGTCTGAATTCCACCCACCCCCCGCTTGGTATAGATACATCAGCGCTTCTGCCTTTCTTTAAATTCTCAGGAAAATATTTAATATTTAAAAGACCCTCTGGAATACTGCTGAGAGAATCTCTAAGACAAGGATTTCCAAACTTGGCCATTTGGCAATGTGGACTTCAACTCCCAGGATTCCCCCCACAGCCAGTGTAGAATTCTGGGAGTTGCAGTCCACAAATTTGCCAAGTTTAGAGACTTTTGCTCTAAGATCAAGAGAAGCCGAGATATTCTCTCTTTATTTCAGCCCGTTCCTTCTCGGTCCCTCTGGCTTCCCCTACGTCTTTGCACACGAACTGAGATGGCTCAGGATGTGTGTTGCAAATGCTCAACACAAAATGTGCCCATTCGCTGCGGCGTCATAAATTCCAGATAGGAAACAAACAGAAATCCCCTAATGAGTGATTGTAAAAAAAAAAACCAATCCACTTTTCAGGCAAATTAGAGGTTTCTACCCTCCACCCACGTATTTCTCAGAAGGAAGATACAAACTCTGCAGATTTTTTTTTTTTTTTAAAAAGCAATTTTAGGTTGAGGTGACATTATGGTTTTCGTGCATCCTAAAGTCCTGGGGGGGAAAAAACCCAGGAAGTATCTGGTAGCACATTTTCTGATGGACACATTTTTATGCAAGAGTAGAAGGTTTCCACCAGCTGGTGTGTGTATGTGTGTGTGTTTGTGTGTGTGTGTGAGAGAGAGAGAGAGAGGGAGGGAGGGACAGAGAGAGAGAGGGAGAGAGAGAGAAACTGCAGAACTTCTTTGTGAAAGTTCCAGGAAACTCATGAGAATGGAGGGTCTTCCAGCAGCTGAGTTAGTCCCCTGGTTTGACTGTAAAAGAGATGTTGAGACTCTAGAAATGGTACAGAGAAGAGCAACCAGGATGATTAGGGGACTGGAGGCTCAAATTTATGAAGAACGGTTACAGGACCTGGGCTTGGCTAGTCTAGGGAAGAGAAGGATGAGCGGAGACAGGTGAGCAGCCTTCCAATATTTGAGGGGCTGCCCCAGAGAAAAGGTGGGGGGTCAAGCTATTCTCCAAAGCCCCCAAACGCCAGACAAGGAATAATGGATGGAAACTGAACAAGGAGAGATTCAGCCTGGAAATAAGGAGAAATTTCCTGACAGTGAGAACCATCAACCAAGGGAACAGAAGCTGCCCTCGAAAGTTATGGGAGCTTCATCCCTGGAGGCTTTCAAGAAGAGATTGGACTGCCATTTGTCAGAAATGGTGTAGGGTCTCCCGCTTGGGCAGAGGGTTGGACTAGATGACCTTTAAGGTCCCTTCCAACTCTGATTATCTGTTAAATCTGTGAAATGTACGAAAAGAGCAGCCTTCTTCTGGTCCAGTGGTTTCCAGATGTGTGAGACTACTGCAGCTTGCAGAACATAGAGGCACTGAAGGGCATGGTTTTGTATGCCCATATAACACCTCTATACAGGTGGCCTATTTGCTTCTGGGTGCAATCAAGATTAAATCCGGATAATAGTAAATTGCTAATAGTTGGAAGGGATGTCAGTAAGAACTCTTCTAGTACAGCCCCCCGTACCAGCAGGATCCTGAAGACCACAACTGAGTCCAAAATATATGTTGTTAAGTGAGATTTGCTCCATTTTACGACTTCTCTTGCCACATCTATTAAGTGAATCACTGCAGCTATTAAATTATATACATACATATACATCTATACATACACACACCTAATACAATTATATATTATTGTATAATTAATAATGGTATATTACACCTATCCACAGTATATTACATAAATATAAATGAATGTAAAACAATATAATTAATTATATACTTAATTAAAATGCTCTCACCGTTGCTAGTTAATAAAGCAAGCTGAGGAATTTTAGAGTTGAGTTTGTATTAGAAAATGAAGTGAGGCTTGAAATGAAGAGATATGAGGTTGTAGTTTAAAAGAGAACAATTTGTCAATGTTGAATATACTTGCTGGGAATGAAGGGCGAGGTTTCTTTTGATATATTTTCTCTCTTTTCCTTTCTTTTCTTTTTTTCCCTGCACTTTTAAAATATATTTCTCTTTTTCCCCCTGCATTTTTGTAGCTTATGTTTTATTTCTTTCAGATAACTCTTAATAAAATAATTACAAACTGAGGCAGGCCTTCTCTGTTGTTAGCACCTGTTGGTTAGCAACCTGATAATTTTCAGAAAGTCCTTGAAAATCTAGTTGTTTCTGCCAGGCGAAGAGATAGGATGGGGTGGAGTCAATTGCTTACAAGATAATAGGTATAAGTATATACATAGTTATGAATACATGAAATGGGTACATATAATAAAAATAAAAGAAACAATAGGACAGGGACGGTAGGCACGCTTATGCACACCTCCTACAGACCTCTTAAGAAAGGGGTGAGGTCAATAGTAGACAGTCTAAGGTTAAAGTTTTTGGGGTTTGGGGAAGAAACCACAGAGTCAAGTAGAGTATTCCAGACATTGACCACTCTGTTGCTGAAGTCGTATTTCCTGCAATCAGGTTTGGTGCCATTAACCTTGAGTTTGTATCTATTGTTTGCTCTTGTGTTGTTATGGTTGAAGCTGAAGTATTCATTGACAGGTAGGACATTGCAATGTATGATTTTATATACCATACTTAGATCAGACTGAAGACAACGTAATTCAAGGTTTTCTAGGTCTAGAATTTCAAGTCTGGTGGCATAAGGTATTCTATAATGAATAGAGGAGTGGAGAACTCTTCTTGTGAAATATTTCTGGACTTTCTCAACTGTGCTAATATCACGGGTCTTTTCCTGTGTAAGATTGAGACTATCTTGGCAACGTTTCGACAAGATCTCACTCGCCATCTTCAGGTGGCTGCTTTCGGCTTTGTGCTTGTGTGAACAAAGCGTGATCTGAGCTGCTGTCTCCCTATATATACTGGTGGGGAGGTTGGCTGTGTTGTCATTTCTTGATTGGTTGATTGAGTTGATGTTTGCAGATTGGCTGGCTTTTTCTTAAGAACATATGTGGCTGAGATATCGGCTGTGTGTCTATCAGCCTCCTGTGTTGTAACGACTTGGGTAATGGGCTGTGTGATGACCTTCTGAGTTCTATTGTTTTGACATCCTGGGTCTTGTGCTGTCATCTCCTGGGTCGTAATGACCTGGGTAATGGGCTGTGTGATGACCTTCTGAGTTCTAATCTTGTGACATCCTGGGTCTTGTATTGTAATCTCCTGGGTCGTTGGCTGTGTTGCAACATCCTGAGGTTTTGTGATGTAGCCTCCTGAGTTCTATGATGTGATATCCTGAGCAGGTGGCTGTGATGTGACGTTCTGGGTTTTGGTTTGGCTCCGAATTTGAGGCCTGGCTCTGTGTTCATGGCGTGTGTCAGTTTGCTTGGGTTGGGGGTTGGGGTGTGTGGCAGCTGGTGATGCAGCCGTGGTCTGGTTTCTGGATGGTGGTTGCCTTTCGTCTATGGGGTGGGTTTGGGTTTGAGTCTGGTGAGGGAGATTGGAGGTGGTGTCCTGTGTTATTTTGGGTCCAGTGTTGATTTTCGTGGCTGGGACTCGTTTGTTGATAAGGGTTAGTTTCCAAATGTCTGGTAGGTGGGAGGTATTGTCCCGTTTACTCATGTTATGGGGATGTTTCTCTATTTTGATGGCTTCCCTGATTATTCTCTTGTTGAAGTGTTCAGTATTGGAGATTAATTTGGTTCCCTCAAAATTAATTTCATGTCCTGTGGCTTTAAGGTGCTGGAAAAGAGAGGAAGTATTTTCTTCTTTTCTGACTGCGTTTTTGTGTTCTGCGATGCGTGCATTTATTCTCCTGTTGGTTTGCCCAATGTATGTGGCTGGGCAATTGTTGCAAGACCCAGGAGGTCACAACATTAGAACTCAGAAGGTCATCACACAGCCCATTACCCAGGTCATTACGACCCAGGAGATTACAGCACAAGACCCAGGATGTCAAAACAATAGAACTTACACAGCCCATTACCCAAATCATTACAACACAGGAGGTTGATAGACACACAGCCAATACTTCAGCCACCTTCTTAAGAAAAAGCCAGCCAATCTGCAAACATCAACTCCATCAACCAATCAAGAAATGACAACACAGCCAACCTCCCCACCAGTATATATAGGGAGAGAGCAGCTCAGATCACGCTTTGCTCACACAAGCACAAAGCCGAAAACACCAGCCTGAAGATGGCGAGTGAGATCTGGTCGAAACGTTGCCAAGATAGTCTCAATCTTACACGGGAAAAGACCAGAACACGCCAAGACCTGCATACCTGTACCCGTGAAAATCTACGAAACTGTATATGTATATGCATATGCATATATATGCATAATGAGTATTAGTTGCACTTTTCTCTTCTATCAGCTGAGCCAGAAGTGGACTTCTTGTCAAAACTGCATAGTTTAAAAAAAGAAAAAAAGACAGAGACAATTGCATCGATGGATCTGGGAAAAGAAAATAGAAATTCAGATTTCCACCATTCGGTTGGCAAACTCTGTTTGCTTGTGCAGGCTGGGAGATTCTGGGAGTTGAAGCCCACACATGTTAAAATTGCTAAACTTGGGGAAAAAAAGTTAGTCTACTCTGTAAGTAGGGGGTACCTTGAAATTGTTCCTCCCAAAATCCAAAGGCTGAGTGGTAGCTTTTAAACACATGCCAAGTTTCGTTTTCAGATTGGTTGAGGTGTGGTGATTTAGGCCTTCCTTCCTCCCTCCCTCCCTCCTTCCCTCCCTCCCTCCCTCCTTTTGTTTCTTTCCTTCTTTTCTCCCTCCCTTCCTTTGCCTTTCCCTTCCTTCCTCTCCCTCCTTCTCCTTCCTTCCTTCATCTTTTCTTTCCTTCTTCCCCCTCGATTCTTCCTTCATCTTTTCCTTCTTTCCTCTCTCCATTCTTTTATTTCTTTCCTCCCTCCCTCCCCTTGTCTTTCCTTCCTCCCTCTCCCACCCTCTCCTTCCTTCCTTCCTTCCTTCATCTCTTTTTCCTTCCTTCCTTCCTTCCTTCCTTCCTTCCTTCCTTCCTTCCTCCCTCTCCGTTCTTCCTTCACCTTTTCCTTTCTTTCTTTCCTTCCTTCCTTCCTCCTTCCCTCCCTCCTTCCCTCCCTTTCTTTCGCTCCTCCCTTCCACCCTTCCTTTTCTTTTCTTCCCTCCCTCCCTCCCTCTTTCCCTTCCTCTTTTCCTCCCTTCCAGTTTTTTGTTGATTTCATGTTCTTTGTAAAACTTTTAATAAACAAAATTAGACACACACACACACACACACACAGAGAGACTTGCACCCTTAACTCCTAGATTAGACTCTCTCCCTCTCTCTCTCCCTCTCCCCTCCCTCCCCTCCTCCACCTCTGCTCTATCTGTATACAGGGAGTCCTTGACCTGCAACAACCATTTGTCTAGTGACTATTCAAAGTTAAAACAGCAGTGGAAAAAAGTGAGTTATGACTGGTTCTCACACTTATGACTGTCACTGCATCTCCACGGTCCCGTGATCAAAATTTCGTATATAAAAAGAGAGCAAACCCCCCCCTCCTCTCTTCTAACACTGATGATGTTACCTAGTTGGGTCATGAAACGTCTGTCAGAAAACCGCCAAGCTCAGAAAGCACCAATAAGTCCTGAAAGACTGAATGAAACCAGGCTCAATAGCAGGAACTGGGAGAGAGATCTCGGAGTCTTCGTGGACAACCAGCTAAATAGGAGCCAGCCGTGTGCAGCAGCAGCCAAAAAAGCCAATGCAATCCTAAGTTGTATTAACAGAGGGATACAATCGAGATCAAGGGAGGTACTAATACCACTCTATAAAGCCTTAGTAAGACCACACCTAGAGTACGGCATGCAGTTTTGGTCACCACACTATAAAAAAGATGTTGAGACTCTAGAAAAAGTACAGAGAAGAGCAACCAGGATGATGAGGGGACTGGAGGCTAAAACATATGAAGAACGGTTACAGGAACTGGGCCTGGCTAGTCTAGGGAAGAGAAGGACCAGGGGAGACAGGAGAGCATCTTCCAATATTTGAGGGGCTGCCCCAGAAAGGAGGAAGGGGGTCAAGATATTTTCTAAAGCACCCGAAGGCCAAACAAGGAACAATGGATGAAAGCTGAACAAGGAGAGGTTTAACCTGGAAATAAGGAGAAACTTTCTGACAGGGAGAACAATCCACCCATGGAATAGAAGTTGCCCTCGGAAGTTGTGGGAGCTTCATCACTTGAGACTTTCAAGAAGAGACTGGATTCCCATCTGTCAGAAATAGTGTAGGGTCTCCCGCTTGGGCAGAGGGTTGGACTAGATGACCTACAAGTTCCCTTCCAACTCTGATTATCTCTTACCTGTTAAAATACTTCAGAGTAATTTAATTCTGATTTTATTTTTTATTCTTTTTGGTCTCTCAGCTCACTGTGCAAGCTTGACTGAGCCTTTATGTGCGAGGCTTCCACTAGGGGGCAGCACAAAGCTACTTTTAACTTCTATTCCTGTTGGGTTTTTTTTTAAACTCAGATTTTGAAGAACCTAAAGACGAAAAACAGGTTTAAAAAAATTAATTTTAAAATATATAGAGAAAGAGAACACCCTGTGTTTAAACCAGGCAGCAAATATTAATCCAATCAGCCTAAAAACTTTTTTTTTTAAATGGCACAACAGGCAGGCTGAAGCCTGCGATGCAGAAGAATGGAAGAAATATGCCGATTTTCCTACAACAGTTCAGTTAGTGACCATTTGAAGTTACAACGGCGGGAGGGGGGGAAAAGTGACTTACGGCCATTTTTTTCACACTTATGACCGTTGCCGCATCCCCATAGTCACGGGAATAAAATTCAGGCGCTTGGCAAACTGACTCATATTTATGATTGCCGCAGTGTCGCATGATCTCATTTTACGACTGATTTTTGACCGCAAAATCCACGGGGGGGGGGGGGGAGCCGTATTCACTTAATGACTGTGTTACTAACTGAACGACTTGCACTGATTCACTTAACAGCGGTGGCCAGAATTAAAAGTCACTAAAAGTCACTTAAGAACTGTCTCGCTTTAGCAGCAGGAATGTTGGGTTCGGTAGAAAATTAGAATTGGAGCATTGCAATGTTCTTATAGGTCATGCTGGTTACAGTTTTAATCTGACTTTTTTATTGCAAGTGTCAACAGATAGATGTGATGTATGAGCCTCTGTGTGTGTGTGTGTGTAAAGTCCTACACTCAGACAAGAAAAACCCAAAGGACCCATACAGACTGGGTGAGACCAGGCTCAATAGCAAGAAGTGGGAGAGGGATCTTGGAGTCTTAGTGGACAACCAGCTAAATAGGAGCCAGCCATGTGCAGCAGCAGCCCAAAAAGCCAATGCAATCCTAAATTGCATTAACAGAGGGATGCAATCAAGATCAAGGGAGGTACTAATACCACTCTATAAAGCCTTAGTAAGGCCACACCTAGAGTAGTGCATCCAGTTTTGGTCACCACACTATAAAAAAGATGTTGAGACTCTAGAAAAAGTACAGAGAAGAGCAACCAGGAGGATTAGGGGACTGGAGGCCCAAACATATGAAGAACGGTTGCAGGAACTAGGCCTGGGTAGTTTAATGAAGAGAAGGACCAGGGGAGACATGATAGCGGTCTTCCAATGTTTGAGGGGCTGCCCCAGAGAGGAGGAAGAGGTCAATATATTCTCCAAAGCACCCGAAGGCCAGACAAGGAATAATGGATGGCAACTGAACAAGGAGAGATTCAACCTGGAAATAAGGAGAAACTTTCTGACAGGGAGAATAATCAACCCATGGAACAGAAGTTGCCTTCAGAAGTTGTGGGAGCTTCATCCCTGGAGGCTTTCAAGAAGAGACTGGAGTCCCATCTGTCAGAAATGGGGTAGGATCTCCCGCTTGGGCAGGGGGTTGGACTAGATGGCCTACAAGGTCCCTTCCAACTTTGATTATCTGTTATCTGATCCTCTCTTTTGAAACCCCCCAACAACAACAACCCTCTGAGCAGTGGTGCGATTCAACCGATGTGACAACCGATTCGGTGAGCATGTGGTTTGCGAGCTCGCGCATAGCGTTTAAAAAAGCCCATTTTCAGCTCAAATACTTACCTTCTACTGCAGCCCCTGCGAATAAAACAGCTGAGGGTTAAGGTTAGAGTTAGGGTGAATCAGCTATGCTCTAAAACAACGAACTAAAGCACAGGAAGGAACAGTGGCAGGTGGGCGGGGTCAAATGCTTACCGGAACTACCGGTTCGGCCAAACCGGTCGAATCCCACCCCTGTCTGTGAGGTAGGCTGGGCTGATGAGAGAGGGAAAGAGACAGGCTCATCCCTAAGGGATCTTCTGTGATGACCTGGGACAAGGCACAAAGGCCACACAGCCAGCTGAGAGTTCAAACCAATGGTGGTATGCTACCGGTTCGGTACGGTTCAGCTGAACCGGTAGTAAAAAATTAAAAAGCCTCCCAGGATCACGTTTGCTTCCAACAGCCTGCAGCTTCCCTTTTTAAACAGTGTGTTCCCAGCTGCAGCTAATGAAGGGAATCAGGGCCTTTTCCTCCCCCGTAAGCCGCTCAACCATGTTGCTCCCTTCTCCATTCCTTCCTGCGTGCCCTAGGATGAAGAAGGGATGGGCCTGGGTCTTCCTCTGTATTCCCTCTCCCTTGTTCAACCTCTCTCCTGCTCTGCCCGGCCAGACTTTGCCCTTCCCCAGTTTCTACCACAGCTAACGGAGCCACACTCCTACCCCATCAGCTGTTGGTCTTCCTCCTCCGAGTCAGATTCCGACAGGGGCATGACACCCCCATTCCTCCCTGCTAACAAGCTGCCCCAACCCCGATGGGGTCTGGACTACCTCGGCCTGCTCCTCCCCACATTCCTCTGAAGCCAACGAAGCAGCCCCCTCGATCTCCCTGGGCTCCAGCTCTGGCTTGTCATCCTCTATAGTCGAAGAGGGATTTAAATTGAGAATAATGGCTGTAGCCCCTAACAATACAAGGAGTCCTCAACCCTCTGTTTAGTGTCTGGTCCAAGTTCAACGGCCCTGAAAAAAGTGACTTATGGCAGTTTTTCACACTTCTGACCGTTGCAGCTGGCACGTACTGACAATCACCTCTCTGCGTAGGGGCTCCTGCTTCAGCAAGGGATTGGGTAGAAGACCTCCAAGGCTCCTTCCAGCTCTGATTCTGATCGATTGGAAAAAAAAAGTTGTCATGCGCAGTCATGAGGTGAGTCCCATTTAACGACCATCGGGACTCACGCTTGAAATTGCAGGCTCAATTACGGTCATACGTCACAGAGTGTCTGTATGGGGAATTAAAACTTGAAAGACCAGGCAATTTAATTGGCAGCCAAACTTTCGAGAATCGTGTCCAATTGGTAAAAATAAGAACCGTAAGGCTTTATAATGTGACATCCACTCGCCTTCACCGAAGCCAAAATCCAACCCTGGTCCAAATTCACAAGTAAAAATTAGCAGCCTTAAATTTGATTTAATTGCAACTCCGTTAAAATTTAATTGCAGGCCCCTTGCGATTCACCTCTGGTTGAATATTTAATCTTTATTTCCCTTCTGCTACGTAATGATATGCTAAACACCTCTGGTAGATTCCCAAAAATTACCAAAGGGAGATTTGAAGAGAGAAAGAGGTTTGAGCCTCTTTATTATTATTACCGTATTATTCTCCAAAGCACCTTAAAGGCAGGACAAGAAAGCAATGGATGGAAACTAATCAAGGAGAGAAGCAACTTGGAATTAAGGAGAAACATCCCAACAGTGAAGACAATTAACCAGTGGAACAACTTGCCACCAGAAGTTGTGGATGCTCCAACACTGAAGGTTTTTAAAAAGAGATTGGACAACCATTTGCCTAAGCAGGGGGATGGACTAGAACAGGGGTCACCAACCTTTTGGACCTCATGGACCACCAAACTCATAATTTTAAATCCCGGGGATCACTAATATAAATTTTGACTGATGGTGGCTTGCTGACATTAGTGGGAGAGAGAGGGAGAGAGAGATCTGATCTAACCTCTCTCTCTCTCCCTCTCTCTCTCATACATAAACACACAGAGGCAGGGGTGGAATTCAAATTTCTTAACGACCGGTTCTTGGGCGTGGCCTAATTCGTGGGTGTGGTTTGCTGGTCATGTGACTGGCTGGGCATGGCTTGTATGCAAACATTATAAAGATTTATGTAAATATTCAACTTTTTATAAAAAAAGAGCAACTTTTACCCAAAATCCGGCAAAGCAGGCAAGCAGACTGAGTTGCTCACAGAATCACAGATTCACTCAGAAATCTATCTTTCTGCCATCGGCCACCTGAGTCTGTCACATAAAATTTGTTTGTAAGCAAACTCATAAAATTTGCTAGCAAGCAAACTCACAAAATTAACTCACAACACAAGATGTATGTAAATATTGATTTTTTTTTAAAGAGCAACTTTTACCCAAAACCAGGCAAAGCAGGCAGGCAGATTGAGTTGTTCACAGAATCACAGATTGACTTAGAGATCTGTGTTTCTGCCATCGGCTAGCTGAGTCTGCACTGCTTCAGTCCTAAGGAAGGTTCGGCTCTGCTTAAAAGCAGAACCGAAGATCTAAAGATTAGACAGAAGGCAAGAAATCCAGCGATTTCCTACTTTCTAGCTAATCTACATCTCCCAGCACACAGGACAGCTGATGGTCGGAAAAAGGAAAAATAGCAACTTAGCAGACAAGTTTGCTGGGTAACGAGTGAGTGGGCGGGGAGGGTTCCCGTGGGCCATGTGGGCGGCGCAGCTTTGTGTTCCTACCCAGCCTGGATTAATTGCTTTGGGGGTTGCTCTGGGGGTGACATTTCTCTGTGGACCATCAAAATTTTATTGGTTGGTGACCACTGGACTAGAAGACCTCCAAGGTCCCTTCCAATTCTGTTTTCTATTCTATTCTATTCTATTCTATTCTATTCTATTCTATTCTTTTCTATTCTATTCTGCATTCTATTCTATTCTCTATTTCTTCCCCTCACTTACGTGCAAAATAACATGACCTTGAATTAGAAAAAGAATGTTATTATGTCCAACTACATACACTCCAAGAAATCCCCCCTCCCACTTTCCCAGACACAAAATATGGCAGCGTGGGAACATCTGGTCTCGGTATGGTTTCCAAAGCTGACAAGCTTGCTTCACAACTGCAGTGATTCCCTTAACAACAGTTGCAAAAAAGGTCGTAAATACGGGGCAAAATTCACCTAACGGCGGTCTCATTTAGCGATGGGAATTTGGGGCTCCCTTGTGGCCCAAAGTCAAGGACTACCGGTATCGATATAAGGTCCTTGCCGAGATTCATGGAAGCCCAAAGCCACTGAATGGAGAGATAGAAAATATTCTTTCTGCAGTACGTCGTCTTAAATGTAATGCAAATTAAACCCATCTATCCCTAGAAAAATAATATTTCCAACAAACCACGGCTCACAAACCACCATTACAAGAGATTCGGGCAGCCAAAGTCATAAACCAGGAAGCCGAAAACGTTATGCCTTTCACACCGAAGGTTTTCTTTTAAAAGCAAATTTAGAAATGCTTTATGAAAGAATCTGTCGCTGTCTTTAATTAAAGAAAAAGAGAGATTCATCGTTCTATTTATCCAGCGGAGGGAAGAGAAAGCCACGGCAAAGGCTGGAGAAAGTGAGGTTGCCTGGTAAGTCAAGAGTAGAAATAGAAATAGAAGAAATAGAAATAGTAAGAATGGAATGAAATGGAATGGAATAGAATCAGGGGTGGGATTCAAAATTTTCTACTACTGGTTCTGTGGGCGTGGCTTGGTGGGCGTGGCTTGGTGGGCGTGGCAGGGGAAGGTTACTGCAAAATCCCCATTCCCTCCCCACCCCTCTAACCTGCTTTCCAGCTCCATTCTCCTGTGCAGGACAACCAAAGGAGACCCAGCCGATCAGCTGTGGGCGTGGCTTGGTAGGCGTGGTGTTCTGTGGGCGTGGCTTGGTGGGTGTGGCAGGAGAAGGACATTGCAAAATCCCCCTTTCTTCCCCACCCCACTGACCTGCTTTCCAGCTCCGTTCTCCTGGGCAGGGCAACCAAAGGAGACCCAGCCAATCAGCTGGGACTCAATGGGAGGCGGAGACTAGATGGGGGCGGGGCCAGTCAGAGGTGAGATTTGCCAGTTTTCCGAACTACTCAAAATTTCCGCTACTGGTTCCCCAGAACCGGTCAGAACCGGCTGAATAATCACACCTCTACCCCAATCCTTCTTTTCTCTACAGACTAGCCAAACCCAATTCTAGCAACCACTCTTTGCATGTTTTTAGTCTCCAGGCCTTTAATCTTCTTAGTTGCCCTTTTCTGCACTTTTTCCAAAGTTTCAACATCTTTTTTGAAAGCGGGGAAGGAACAATTTTGCTGATAATTACAACTTACGATTTATGATTTCCTAGTCTGTACAGGTCGTCCTCAGCTTACAACTGTTCATTTTGTGACCGTTCAAAGTTACAAACCATACTGAAAAAACTGCTTATCATGCCTAAGGGAGCACTGGAACTCACCGTCTCCTGGTGATTGGCCCAAAGTCACCCAGGTAGCTTTCAGGCCTAAGGAGAGACTAGAACTCCTCGTCTCCTGGTGATTGGCCCAAAGTCACTCAGATAGCTTTCAGGCCTAAGGTGAGACTAGAACTCCTCGTCTCCTGGTGATTGGCCCAAAGTCACCCATCTGCCTTTCATGCCTAAGGCAGCACTAGAACTCACCGTCTCCTGGTAATTGGCCCAAAGTCACCCAGGTAGCTTTCAGGCCTAAGGAGAGACTAGAACTCCTCGTCTCCTGGTGATTGGCCCAAAGTCACTCAGGTAGCTTTCAGGCCTAAGGTGAGACTAGAACTCCTCGTCTCCTGGTGATTGGCCCAAAGTCACCCAGCTGCCTTTCATGCCTAAGGCAGCACTAGAACTCATCGTCTCCTGGTGATTGGCCCAAAGTCACCCAAGTAGCTTTCAGGCCTAAGGAGAGACTAGAACTCCTCGTCTCCTGGTGATTGGTCCAAAGTCACTCAGATAGCTTTCAGGCCTAAGGAGAGACTAGAACTCCTCGTCTCCTGGTGATTGGCCCAAAGTCACTCAGGTAGCTTTCAGGCCTAAGGAGAGACTAGAACTCCTTGTCTCCTGGTGATTGGCCCAAAGTCACCCAGGTAGCTTTCAGGCCTAAGGAGAGACTAGAACTCCTCGTCTCCTGGTGATTGGCCCAAAGTCACCCAGGTAGTTTTCAGGCCTAAGGTGAGACTAGAACTCCTCGTCTCCTGGTGATTGGCCCAAAGTCACCCAGCTGCCTTTCATGCCTAAGGCAGCACTAGAACTCATCGTCTCCTGGTGATTGGCCCAAAGTCACTCAGGTAGCTTTCAGGCCTAAGGAGAGACTAGAACTCCTCGTCTCCTGGTGATTGGCCCAAAGTCACTCAGGTAGCTTTCAGGCCTAAGGTGAGACTAGAACTCATCGTCTCCTGGTGATTGGCCCAAAGTCACCCAGCTGCCTTTCATGCCTAAGGCAGCACTAGAACTCATCGTCTCCTGGTGATTGGCCCAAAGTCACTCAGGTAGCTTTCAGGCCTAAGGAGAGACTAGAACTCCTTGTCTCCTGGTGATTGGCCCAAAGTCACTCAGGTAGCTTTCAGGCCTAAGGAGAGACTAGAACTCCTCGTCTCCTGGTGATTGGCCCAAAGTCACCCAAGTAGCTTTCAGGCCTAAGGAGAGACTAGAACTCCTCGTCTCCTGGTGATTGGTCCAAAGTCACTCAGATAGCTTTCAGGCCTAAGGAGAGACTAGAACTCCTCGTCTCCTGGTGATTGGCCCAAAGTCACTCAGGTAGCTTTCAGGCCTAAGGAGAGACTAGAACTCCTCGTCTCCTGGTGATTGGCCCAAAGTCACCCAGCTGCCTTTCATGCCTAAGGCGGCACTAGAACTCCCCATCTCCTGGCGATTGGCCCAAAGTCACTGTCATGCCCTGGGTCATCACAGTTGGCTTATCTGGCTCAGGTGGGACTAGAACTCACTGTCTCCCGCTTTTGAGCTCGGCGCCTCAATTTCTAGACCAAACTGGCCTCAAATTTCAATTAAACTGTGTGGTCCTAGAGGCCATTCTGACTTCTGTTTTTTGACTGCCCACCTAAACCCCTGAGTGTAAAGCCGCAACTTCGGCTCATTACAACATCGCTGTATGCTAATTATGCGTTTTGTGTGCTTTTGCAGTGAGCAACCTGACCTGACGCTGCTCTTTCGGTCTTTGAATACCAAGAGCCGCCAATGAAAATTTATCTTTTTTTTTCTCTCCTTAGCAGATTCAGATTCAGGCTGTCATTAGCGTCTCTTCTCTCTTTTCTTCACCATGTGAAACTTTGGCTGACTCTCCCTTTCCTCTAATTGCACAATGGCGCTGAAGGAGACTTGGCAGCCAGCGAGAGGGATGGTGAACTCTGGGCCTCACCGTCTGGAAGGTGTGACCTTGGTGACCCAGGGGCAGGGCTGAGGGGCCTTCATTAAGATGGCCAGATCCTGGGTAAATTTCACATTTAGGTGCCAATTTAGCTCTGTCTCTGCTCCAAGCAGCAGGTAATAGAATAGACTAACAGAGTTGGAAGGGACCTTGGAGGTCATCTAGTCCAACCCCCTGACCAATCAGGGGACCCTGCCCTACACCATTTCTGACAGAGGGCAGCCCAACCTCTTCTTGAAAGTCTCAAGTGATGAAGCTCCCACAACTTCCGAAGGCAACTTCTGTTCCATGGGTTGATTGTTCTCCCTGTTAGAAAATTTCTCCTGATTTCCAGGTTGAACCTCTCCTGGATCAGTTTCCATCCATTATTCCTTGTCTGGCCTTCAGGTGCCTTGGAAAATAGATTGACCCCTTCCTCTCTTATGGTAGCCCCTCAAATATTGGAAGACCGCTATCCTGTCACCCCTGGTCCTTCTCTTTCCTAGACTAGCCAGGCCCAGTTCCTGTAATCATATATTTTAGCCTCCAGTCCCATCTTGTCTGTCTGTCTGTCTGTCTGTATATGTATGTATGTATATGTATATATACACATATCCATACACACACATACACACACACATGGAACTAGAGGCTAAAACACATGAAGAATTATATATACCCTAGTCTAGGGGTCGCCAACCTTTTGGACCTCAGGGACCACCAAACTCATATTTTTAAATCCCGGGGACCAGTAATATGAATTTTGACTGATGGTGGCTTGCTGACCTTGGTGGGAGAGAAAGAGAAAGAGATCTGATCTCTCTCTCCCTCCCTCATTCCCTCTCTCTCTCACACACACGCACAGGAACACACAGAGGCAGGGGTGGGATTCAAATTTCTTAATAAACCAGTTTTGTGGGTGTGGCCTAATTTGTGGGTTTGGCCTGATGGTCATGTGACTGGCTGGGCATGGCTTGTATGTAAATATTATGAATATTTATATAAATATTGATTTTTTTTTAATTAAAAAAGAGCAATTTTTACCCAAAATCAGGCAAAGCAGGCAGGCAGATTGAGTTGCTCACAGAATCACAGATTCACTCAGAAATCTATCTTTCTGCCATCGGCCACCTGAGTCTGTCACATAAAATTTGCTGGCAAGCAAACTCACAAAATTAACTCAAAACACACCATGTATGTAAATATTGATTTTTTTTTTAAAAAAACAGCAACTTTTACCCAAAACCAGGCACAGCAGGCAGGCAGATGGAGTTGCTCACAGAATCACAGATTCACTTAGAGATCTGTGTTTCTGCCATCGGCTAGCTGAGTCTGCACTGCTTCAGTCCTAAGGAAGGTTTGGCTCTGCTTAAAAGCAGAGCTGAATATCTAAAGATTAGCCAGAAAGCAAGAAATCCAACGATTTCCTGCTTCCTAGCTAATCTAAATCTCCCGGCACAGCAGAACAGCTGATAGTTGGAAAAAGGAAAAATAGAAATTTAGCACGCAAGTTTGCCAGGTAAGGAGTGAGTGGGCGGGGAGGGTTCCCACGGCCATGTGGGTGGTGCAGGCTTGTGTTCCTGCCCAGCCTGGATTAATTGCTTTGGGCGGGTGCTCTGGGGGTGACATTTCTCTGTGGACCACCAAAATTTTCTCACAGACCACCAGTGGTCCGCGGCCCACCGGTTGGTGACCACTGGACTAGAAGATCTCCAACTTGGACTTCAACTCCCATAATTCCTGAGCTAACATGACTGCAGGAGGAATTGTGGGAGTTGAAGTCCACATGTCTTAAAGCTGTCAAGTTTGAAGACCCCTGTATATATACCCTATTTTTTTTCTTCAAAAAGTTCACATTGTTTCGATACTGCTGTTGGCAACGCTAAGAATATCCATTGCATTTGCATTTCCTGCGTTGGATGAGGAAAGCAGATCTTTCTCTTTCTTGTCCTGGCCACTTTTTACTGAGACACGATTGAGAGTGTTTTAATAAACTGCATCCCTGTTTGGTTTGGTGGACACAGTGCCTGAGATAGAAAGTCCCCACAGAGAATGGTGAGGACAGCAGAGAAGATTATAGAAAGTTCGCTTCCCGTTATTCAGGATGCTGCTTATAAACGTTATGTCCTCAGAGCTCGAAGGATTGTTAGAGACCCCGTACACCCACTCCACGGTTTGATTCTATTGCTCCCCTCTAGGAGGAGGTTTTGAAAGATTTCTACCAGATTCTGGAAGAGCTTTCTCCTTGGTGAGCTTCTGACAAGCCAAGTCAAAATAGATCTCTGTTGTCCCGTACGAATCCAAATTGCTTTGTATAGCAAGCGAGATGGCTGTATATCTTTTAAATTCGATGTTTCCTTCTTTATACGCCTTACGCTGCATTATATCGCCTAGTTGAGCATGGAGAGGACAGGGGTGGGAGATCTTTTCTGCTGATGTGTGAAGAATGCCTTCCTCCTTGGGGACTAGACACTTGAAGGGCAAATCCAAGCAGCCTGAACACCTTTACCATAAAAATGCCGAAAGAAGACGTTAAAAAACATGTGCAAAAGACACTTTGTAATATCTTCACGCTTCCGGATTTAAAAGCCTCATCAGAATTTTATTATCTTTACCTTCAGTTCCACCAACGGTTTATCTCGCTGTTTTTCAACTTTGGCAACTTTAACATAGGTTGACTTCAACTCCTAGAATTCCCCAGGCAACAGTCCTCACACTTATGACTGTTGCAGCATCACCAATGTCATGTGTGCATTTAATGAGAGTTGCAGTGTCTGGGTTCATGTGATTGCCACGTGCAATGCTTTCTTTCTTTCTTTCTTTCTTTCTTTCTTTCTTTTTCTTTCTTTCTCTTCCTTCCTTCCTTCCTTTCTTTTTCTTTCTTTCTTTCTTCCTTTCTTTTTCTTCCTTCCTTCCTTCCTTCCTTTTCTTTCTTTCTTTCTTTCTTTCTTTCTTTCTTCCTTCCTTCTTCTTTCTTTCTTCCTTTCTTCTTTCTTCCTTCCTTCCTTCCTTTCTTTTTCTTTCTTTTTTTCCTTCCTTCCTTCCTTTCTTTCTTCCTTCCTTCCTTTCTTTTTTCTTCCTTCCTTCCTTCCTTCCTTCCTTTCTTTTTCTTTCTTTCTTTCTTTCTTTCTTTCTTTCTTTCTTTCTTTCCTTCCACACTAAATCTTCTCTTCTTTCTTTCCTTTCTTCTTTCCTTTCTCTTTCTTTCTTTCCACACACTAAATCTTCCTTCCTTCCTTCCTTCTTTCCTTCCTTCTTTCCACACACTAAATCTTTTTTTCCTTCCTTCCTTTCTACACACTAAATCTTCCTTCCTTCCTTCCTTCCTTCCTTCCTTCCTTCCTTCCTTCCTTCCTTCTTTCCACACACTAAATCTTTTTTTCCTTCCTTCCTTTCTACACACTAAATCTTCCTTCCTTCCTTCCTTCCTTCCTTCCTTCCTTCCTTCCTTCCTTCCTTCCTTCCTTCCTTCCTTCCTTCCTTCCTTCCTTCCTTCCTTCCTTCCTCTAATCAGATGTGCTTAATGACCACGTGATTCACTTAAGAACTGCAGTGATTCACCAGCCAACCATAGCAAAAGGAGTCATCAAACCGAGCCTAAGCCACCCCTGCCTTGGTTAACAGCAAAAAAGTCTAGTTCCAATTATGGTCGTCAGTCAAGGACCACAATTGTCATTTTTTTTTTTCCCTGCCACCCTTGAAGAAGTCTGAGATCTGCTTCCTGATATTTGGCACCGTTCTCTGTAGCTTTCAAAGGAACCAAATCCCTCCCTTCCGATTTTGCACCTTCCTGTCACTGACACAGTCTCCATTTTTCCGGTCAATTTCACACTCCTGTTTTCAGCCCCAAAAGGGTTGCAAGTAATTTGAGGCCCGGGATAAAGAGATCAGCAGAGGAAAATCTCTTCTGAGCAGAAACCGGCTTATCCTAATTGAAAGCTGAAAAGGAAAAGCAAGGAAGGGAAACACATATCTCTACTTTTCTTCAAAACACCTATTTTGGGGGGGCCTTCTTAAATGTGTTTATCCTACAGCCTCACTTAAGGAAGCCGCGGCTATATATTCCACCTTAATATCTGATTGAGGTGTGTGTGTGTGCGTGCGTGCGTGCAAATAATCGGCTTATCTAAGAGGGAGAGAATAGAATAATAGAGTTGGAAGGGACCTTGGAGGTCTTCTAGTCCAACCCCCTACCTAGGCAGGAAACCCTACACCACTTCAGACAAAGGGTTATCCAACATCTTTTAAAAAACTTCCAGTGTTGGAGCATTGACAACCTCTGGAGGCAACTTGTTCTACTTTGGGCCAATCTCCAGGAGACGGTGAGTTCTAGTCCCACCTTAGGCATGAAAGGTAGCTAGGTGACTTTGGGCCAATCACCAGGAGACTGGGAGTTCTAGTCCTGTTTTAGGCATGAAAGCTGACCAAGTGACTTTAGGCCAATCACCAGGAGACAGTGAGTTCTAGTCCCACCTTAGGCATGAAAGGTAGCTAGGTGACTTTGAGCCAATTACCAGGAGATGGGGAGTTCTATTCCTGCCTTAATGGATGTTAACCAGCTGGGTGACTTTGGGCCAATCACCAGGAGACGGGGAGTCCTAGTTCTGCCTTATTTTTATTTATTTATTTATTTATTTATTTATTTATTTTATTTTATTTTGTCAAGCAATTATAAGATAACAGGTATAAGTATAAACATAGTTATAAATTCATGAAATGGATACATATAAGAAAAATAAACAATAGGACAGGGACGGTAGGCATGTTGGTTCGCTTATGCACGCCCCCTACAGACATCTTAGGAAAAGGGTGAGGTCAATAGTAGACAGTATTAGGCATGAAAGCCATCTGGGTGACTTTGGGCCAATCACCGGGAGACGGTGAGTTCTAGTCCCGTTTTAGGCATGAAAGCTGACCAAGTGACTTTGGGCCAATCAACAGGAGATGGTGAGTTCTAGTCCCGCTTTAGGCATGAAAGCCGGCTGGGTGACTTTAGGCTAATCACCAGGAGATGGGGAGTTCTAGTCCCGCCTTAGGCATGAAAGCCAGCTGGGTCACTTTGGGCCAATCACCAGGAGACTGGGAGTTCTAGTCCCGCCTTAAGCATGAAAGCTGACCAAGTGACTTTGGGCCAATCAACAGGAGATGTTGAATTCTAGTCCCACCTTAGGCATGAAAGCCAGCTGGGTGACTTTGGGCCAATCACCTGGAGATGGTGAGTTCTAGTCCCGTTTTAGGCATGAATTCTGGCCAAGTCAGTTTGGGCCAATCACCAGGAGACTGGGAGTTCTAATCCCACCTCAGGCATGAATGCCATGCTGGCTGGGGAATTCTGGGAGTTGAAGTCCACCCATCTTGAGGCAGCCAAGGCTGAAAAATATTACATTGGAAGACCCTTTTAAGTACAATTTCTGCTTCCCTGCAGAACCCATACCTGAGTGGATGCTGGATGTCCGTTCAGGAAATGGCCTTAATTCTTGAAACTGGGAAGAAGAATGGAAAGAAATCAAAGAAAGTGAAAGGCCTCATTACAGCCTCCCACAGACCTGCTACTCAGACCTTCGCTCCGAGTTAATGCGATTTAACTGCGATTTTCTCTTGCTCATCAAAAGTAATTGTGGGACAGAGATACACACATCTCCTGCCAACCGTTGGGCTGGCGTGTAAAAGGAAGATAACTTTTCTCATTACTGCCACTGCTCTGGAAACACTTGGTGAGTTAAGGAGAGATTGGCATCTCTCCATTTTTCGGTCTGAATTGACTTCTCGCTCGGCTTTCGCGCCTCCTAAGGTGCCGAGAGTGAAGAGCCACAATATTTGTTGTGTAACTCCCAGGATGGATAAAATGAAAGAAAGCTTGTCAGAAGGATCGATCTCATTCAGCTGGCATCACAGTTTGTTAGACTTACAACTCCATTTTTCCCCCCTATTATTTATTTATTTATTCATTCATTCATTCAAAGTTTCAAACAATTTAAAAAACAGAAACAAGTCCTCACATTTTACAGCGATATCATAGCAGTGTACGTATCCTTTAGTAACAATTAAGTTCGTTTACCATAAGTATATCTATGACTAAATTTACTAATTCCTTACTTCTTGTACTGCTCTTAAAGTGCAATATTTATCTATCTATATTACTTTACATATATGCACATAGGTCATATGTCCCATTCTTCTTTGCGATTTCATCGATCATTTTTGCAAAACATTTTTACTCTGCTTCTTTTTTAACTAGTTATACCATATATTTAGGGGTGGGATTCTACCAGTTGGCACCTATTTGCTAGAACCGGTTGTTAACATTCTAAGCAGTTTGGAGAACCGGTTGTTAGAAGAAATTCCTGGCCTAATCCTGTAAGGAAAGCAGGAAGGAAACATTCTGGGGTTGCTTACAGAAACTGCCTCTCCGTTAGATGTAACCCTTGTTACATTCTTGGCAGGACTAGACTTCCTGTCTCAGGAACTTCTCTGGAGTTTTTTCCCCTCCTTTGCTGGTACTTTGCTTGTGTGGAGGGACCATTCAAAGTTACAGTGGCACTGAAAAAAGGGAGTTATGACCATTTTTCACACTTATGACTGTTGCAGCATTCCCCACAATCATAAGAGGCCAGGCGAGGAGATGCGTGCCTCGATGTGAGGGATATTGAGTTGGCCACACCCAGCCAATAACATGACCACCTAAGCCACGCCCACCACCTAAGCCACCCCCACAGAACCGGTTGTTAAAAAATTTGAATCCCACCCCTGCATATATTCCATATTGGGAAATATTCTTCTTCTTCCCTGTTTTTTTTAATAACACAGTTAGTCTAATCATTTCTGCGCATTGATGTATCTTATTAATCACTGCTGGATCTTTGGGTGTCGTGATCAGTTTCCAGTTTGGAGCTAAATAGAGTCTTGCAGCGATTATCCTGTGTAGTTATAGACTTAGAACTTTAAAACAACTTGGTGGTCACTTTGAACGTACCCTAATCGGCATACATTAAAATGAAATTTCGTTGCACAACAGCTCCCACCTCGAATACACAGCACATCATCATCATCATCTCCTTTTAATGACCCCATAAAATCTTTTGCGGGCTGGAGTCTGGGCAACTAAATGGAGCGGAGTGTTTTACTAGCCGGATGCCCTTCCTGTCACCAATGGGGAGTTTTGTTCAGGAGATACAATGGAACCTCGGGTCACGAACGCTCCTGTTTGCGACCAAATCCGCCCGATTTTTGAATCAGGTCACGAGTGAGAAATCGGGTGGCGAACAAAATCAGCGAGGAAAGATTCCCCTTCCGCGCCAATTTCCCCTTCGCCGCCATTTTGTTTTTACTGCGCGCTTGTGCAGTCGGTTATGCTTCCGGATACGACCAAATCGGGTTACGACCGGAGCCCGGGAACAGATTACAGTCGCAAACCGAGGCTCCGCTATATAGTCTCAGGTGCCCAGAGACAGAGAAATATCTGCCTTTAGCTAGGATCAAACTCACAGCCCCCTGATCTCTAGGCCACTGCACCACTCAGATGAAGAGAATCGCTCATTATCTTCATTTAATGACCCCATAATCCCTTGCGGGGTGGTGACTGGGTAACCGAATGGAGTTTAGCCGAGTGTTTTACTGGCCGGATGCCCTTCCTGTTGCCAATGAGGAGTCTTGTTTAGCAGACACATTGTCAGCGTGCCCAGAGAGAGAGAGAGAAATATTGGCCCCAACCTCCTGATTGTGAGGCAAGAGCTTCACGTCTAGGGCACTGCACCACCACACTCCAATAAACATGTCAAAATAAATAAATAAATACATACATACCTACATACAAAATTATGCAGGTACCCACATATATAACACAGAGAAACAACACGGTCTACTTCGGATGTATACATGTCCATGGCAAGAAAAATTAATCTTGCGAGTTTACCTTTGTTACCACAGGAAATGAACATTTCTTCCACAAAAGTCCTTTTTTTCTTTAAGAATACGGCCTCACCCCTTGAGGATACAGGTAGTCCTTGACTTATGAGGGCAATCGAGCCGAAGGTTTTTGTTGCTAAGGGAACAATTTGTTGTTCCGTGACTTTTTGTTCTGACTCAAACCTGGTTCCACGAGAGCAAACACGAGATAAAGGGAGCAGCACAACCGTTGACTGTTTCATTGACGAATCCTGTTTCTTCGCAGAGAAAAGGCCGCTTCCAACCAATTAGCTCCGATTAGGAAAGAGCCTGGCCAAGTTTTTGCCAAGGCTGCCAAGAACGCCAGATAAAGTTCCTAAACAGTAAATCAAAGAGTCTCCAATCACCAATTCAGATATTCTAATGTCCACCAGGCTTGAGTGTCAAACTTCTTTGCCTTCTGCAAAGAAATGAGGTTTCTCAGCTGGCTTTTATCCCTTAAGGGAGGGCCATTACCGTGCAGCCTTACTCCCTGTTGTCCATGCTGCTGCAGCTGCTCTTTCCTTCAAGCAGTCCTGCGCACATGCACCCTGAGCACAGGCTCCTCAGGGGCCTCTTCCTCATTGCTGCCAGCCTCTACAACCTCCGAAGGCAACACCCCACTCCCTGATCGTCCTGGCCCCATCCCTGCCTCACACGCAAGCCCCTCATCTGATCCTCGCTCTCCGAGACCTCAGCCGTCTGCAACACAACACTTTTGCTCCATTTTACGACCTTTCTTGCCACTGTTGTTAAGCGAATCACTGCAGCTGTTAAATTAGTCAAACCAGCGTTAAGTGAATCTGTCTTCTCCATTGGCTTTGCTTGTCAAAAGGTCGCAAAAAGGAGATCACGCGACCCAACCAGACATTACAACCGTCACAACTACGAGTCAGTTGCCAAGCGCCTGAATTTCGATCACGTAACCATGGGGAGGCTGCAAAGGTCGTCAGTGTGGAAAGTGGTTATAAGTCATTCTTTTCAGGGGCTGCTGTAACTTCAGTCACTAAATGAACTGTTGTAAGTCCAGGACCATCTGTATTTCCTTTTCTATACCATTCACAACAAGATGCTGAGAGAACCACGAATAACCTGCTGCTGCAAAGGATTTAGAGAAAAGGGGACCCACCGGTGGGGTATCTTCGCCATTTGTTTCATTCCTTTGTGGTACAGAGTAGAGGATCACCTGGTGTCCTCCTTTCCTTTCCGGTACCACTGCTGTAATATTCAGAAGAAGAGAGAAAGGGAACAGAATAGAATAGAATAGAATAGAATTCTTTATTGGCCAAGTGTGATTGGGCACACAAGAAAGAGAAGAGAAGAGAAGAGAAGAGAAGAGAAGAGAAGAGAAGAGAAGAGAAGAGAAGAGAAGAGAAGAGAAGAGGAGAGGAGAGGAGAGGAGAGGAGAGGAGAGGAGAGAAGAGAAGAGAAGAGAAGAGAAGAGAAGAGAAGAGAAGAGAAGAGAAGAGAAGAGAAGAGAAGAGAAGAGAAGAGAAGAGAAGAGAAGAGAGAAAGGGAAAGGAAGAGAAGAGAAAAAGGGAAGGGAAGAGAAGACAAGAGAAAAGATAAGGGAAAGAAAAGAGAAGAGAAGAGAAGAGAAGAGAAGAGAGAAAGGGAAGAGAAGAGAGAAAGGGAAGACAAGAGAAGACAACAGAAGAGAGAAGGGAAAGAGAAGGGAAGTGAAGAGGAGAGGAAAGGAGAAGACAGAAGAGAGAAAGAAAATGGAAGGGAAAGGAAGAAAAGAGAAGTTACCTTTTATTGTCATTTTTTTGCCAGCACACTGGCCCACGTTAAAAATGAAATTCTGTTGGTTGAAATTCTTACAACCATTCTGTCTAAATTGTTGCAAGTCAAGCACTAACTGTACATTCAAGGTGATGGTTGTTAGGGAATTTTGGAGGTTAAAGACCACATCTCGAGGCTGAGAAACGCACTGATTCCGAAAAAGGCAGCCTTGCGTGAAACCATCTCTCCACAAGCGTCTGGTCCAATTGTCCTGAGTTGCAATTCGCTGATCAGTCTGCAAATCCTCATTGGAGCTGGATATCTATCAGCTGCTTCACTTATCTCCTTGAGGTTACTCAGTCCTGAAATTGAACCTCAGTCGAGAGGAATTATATTTTATTTTTTGGGGTGCCAGTAGTGTCAGAAACATCAGCACCTGACTGGGTTTCATAGAGCCGTCAAAGGTTTCCATGTTTTAGATGCACAGACAAAACTCAACTCACCCGGTATATGAATCTATGACAATTCGCCATGGACAACTCGCCATCGTCATGCCCAACTTGCCGTGGCCAACTTGCTGTGGCCAACTTGCCGTGGCCAACTTGTGCGGCCAACTTGCTGTGGCCAACTTGCATGGCCAGCTCTCCACAGCCAACTCACCATAGCCAACTCGCTTTGGCCAACTTGCCATGGCCATCTTGCACAGCCAACTCACCATGGCCAACTCACTATGGCCAACTTGCCTTAGCCAACTCGCTTTGGCCAACTTGCCATGGCCAACTCACCATGGACAACTCGGTTTGGCCAACTTGCCATGGCCAACTCACTATGGCCAACTCACCATGGCCAACTCACTTTGGCCAACTTGCCATGGCCAAATTGCACAGCCAACTCACCATGGCTAACTCGCTGTGGCCAACTCGCCATGGCCAACTCACCATGGCCAACTTGCTGTGGCCAACCTGCCATGGCCAGCTTGCGTGGCCAACTTGCCATGGCCAGCTCGCTGCAGCCAACTCACTGCAGTCAACTCACCACGGTCAACTTGGCACAGCCAACTCACTGCACCCAACTCACCGTGGCCAATTTGCCACAGCCAACTCGCTACAGAAGGGTCCCTTGTGAGATGTATGCCCCATCTGCTGAGGGCTCAGCGGCACCATATCAGCCCATTCCCTTGGCTGCGTCTCTCCCTCCCTCTCTCAAGGCCCCTCCCGTTTATCATGACTCACACATTCAGACACATGCACACATGCACAACTACACTGCCTTTCATTGTGCAAGGCTTTTAAAAAGAAAATAATGGCTCACAACCATGCTGATCTTTGTACGGTATTTCTGCACTGCCAGATTTCAGTGCCATGAAGAAAGTGCTGCGTGACTTTGGGCTGATTACCAGGAGACGGTGAGTTCTAGTCCTGCCTTAGGCATGAAAGGTAACTTGGTGACTTTGGGCCAATCACCAGGAGACTGTGAGTTCTAGTCCCGCCTTAGGCATGAAATCTAGCTAGGGGATTTTGGGCCAATCACCAGGAGATGGGGAGTTCCAGTCCCACCTTAGGCATGAAAGTTGGCTGGGTGACTTGGGGTTTCACCCTTCTCTCTCAGTCTAATCCACCTGACAGGGTTGTTGTTCTCAGGAAAATAGGAGAAAGAAGTACGTTCACGATCCTCAATTACTTTCAAACAATGTTAAAGGTGGGATAAAAAATCTGACAAATGAATAAATATGTCTATATAAACTAAAAACTCCCATCAAGTAGGTTCATTTTTGCAACTGAAAAGAGCAACCTTCAAGTGATATGTATATTAAAATTTTTAGATGATTTTTTTTTTTAAGAAGGATCTAGGCACGAGATTCTTGCGAGACTCGTTATTAGACTAGGGCTCAGGGAAGGGGCGGTGGGGTGGCGGTGCTTATAAAGGAAGTCCTTTGTCCTAGGGAGGCCACTGTCCCTCAGACGGCTGGCTGTGAATCTCTATTTGTGAAGTGGGGGCAAGGGGTACAGATGGGTCTTTTGATGGCGTACCTGGCTCCCTGCCACGTCTCATCGGCCCTGCCCGGACTCCTAGAGGTAATAGCCGGGCTGGCGGTTGAGACCCCAAGGCTCTTAGTCATGGGGGATTTCAACCTGCCATCGCTCGGTGAAACCTCGGGGTTGGTCCGGGAGTTCTTGGCTTCCATGACGGCCATGGACCTGACCCAGTTAGTTTCTGCTCCCACTCACATAGGAGGACACATGCTGGACCTGATTTTTGTCTCTGGGCAGTGGTTGAATGACTGTAAGTGTGGGGACTTAGTTATTACTCCCTTGTCATGGACAGATCATTTCCTCCTTAGACTGGACTTCTGTTCCGCCACCCCCCACCGCAGGGAGGCGGAGCCACTTAGATGGTTCCGCCCCAGGCGCCTAATGGACCCGGAGCGGTTCCAGAGGGAGCTTGGGCCATTTCCTGAATCTCTGGCTCTCAGCTCGCCTGGAGACCTGGTGGCCACCTGGGATGGGTTGGCCGCCGGGGCTCTAGACAGAGTTGTGCCTCTGCGACCTCTGACCCGGCACAGATCCCATTTGGCTCCGTGGTTTACGGAGGAGCTACGGGAGATGAAGTGCCGGAAAAGACGTCTAGAGGGCATTTGGAGGGCGACTCGTTCTGAATCTGACCGAACACAGGTAAGATCTCATATTAAGACTTACCTTGTGGCGATAGGGGCGGCAAAATCTTCGTATTTCTCCGCCCTTATTGCGTCGGCAGGAAATCGGCCTGCCGCCCTGTTTAGAGTGACCCGCTCTCTGCTTGAACCGAGAGCGCGGGATGACCTCTTGCAGGGTAGAGCAGAGGAGTTTTCTCGATTCCTGCATGATAAAATCGTTCAGATTCGGGAGGGTCTTAACTCCAATTGGATGGTCCCGGGGGAGGTGTCCGGGGCAGGTCTTGTGAATGTTATCTGGGGAGAGTTCGATCCTGTGACCGCCGAGGGTGTGGACAGGTTGCTGGGGAGTCTGAATGCCACCACCTGTTTATTGGACCCGTGCCCTTCCTGGCTGGTTTCGGCCGCCAGGGAGACGACACGAGGCTGGCTCCAGGGGATTATCAACGCTTCTCTGAGAGAGGGGTCGCTTCCTACCGCCCTGAAGACGGCGGTGGTGCGGCCCCTCCTCAAGAAGCCTTCCCTGGATCCAGCTGTTTTAAATAACTTTCGTCCAGTCTCCAACCTGCCCTTTGTGGCGAAGGTTGTTGAGAGTGTGGTGGCACGTCAGCTTCCTCAGTACCTGGAGGAAACAACTTACCTCGATCCGTTCCAATCGGGCTTCAGGCCTGGGCATAGTACTGAGACGGCATTGGTCGCGTTGGTCGATGATCTCTGGAGGGCTCGTGACAGAGGGTTCTCCTCTGTCCTGGTCCTATTAGATCTCTCGGCGGCTTTCGATACTATCGACCAAAATATCCTATTGCGACGGTTGGAGGGGTTGGGAATTGGGGGAGCCGTCCTTCGATGGTTCTCCTCCTTCCTCTCCGACCGTTCGCAATTGGTGTTGGCGGGAGGGGAGAGGTCCACCTCTAGGCCCCTGGTTTGTGGGGTGCCTCAGGGGTCGGTTCTCTCCCCTCTTTTGTTCAACATCTATATGAAACCGCTGGGCGAGATCATCCGTGGTCTTGGGGTGAAGTGTCATCTCTATGCAGATGACACCCAGTTATACATCTCCACCCCGGACCACCCCAACGATGCTGTGGGGGCTATGTCCAGGTGCCTGGAGGCCGTGCGGGATTGGATGGGCGGGAACAGGCTCCGGCTCAACCCATCCAAGACCGAGTGGCTGTGGTTTCCGGCGTCCCGATATAGCCAGTTGACTCCGTCGCTGGCTATTGGGGGGGAAATTTTGCCCCCCACAGAGAGGGCTCGCAATCTGGGAGTCCTCCTGGATGTGCGGCTGTCGCTTGAACACCATGTCGCGGCCGTCTCCAGGGGGGCATTTCATCAGATCCGTCGGATCTACCGGTTGCGGCCCTTTCTGGATCGGGACGCCCTGCGCACGGTCACTCAGGCCCTTGTCACCTCTCACCTGGACTATTGTAATGCCCTCTACATGGGGCTCCCTGCGGGGAGCACCCGGAGACTCCAACTGGTGCAGAATGCGGCCGCGCGGGTGATCATGGGGGCGTCACGTAGCGCCCACGTGACGCCTCTCCTGCGCGAGCTGCATTGGCTGCCAGTGGCTTTCCGGGTTCGCTTTAAGGTTCTGGTTCTGACCTTTAGGGCGATCCATGGCATTGGACCAGGTTACCTACAGGACCGCATCCTACCGGTGATCTCCAGCAGACCAGTGCGAGCACACAGGGAAGGCCTTCTCCGGGTTCCGTCGGCTACCATGTGCCGCCTGGCGGTCCCAAGGGGTAGGGCCTTCTCTGTGGCGGCCCCTGCCCTCTGGAATACTCTGCCACCGGAACTGCGTACCGTCATGGACCTGAGGTCCTTCAGGCGCGCGCTGAAGACCTGGCTTTTCGAGCAGGCCGGCCTGGGCTGAGAGAGGGTTTTAATGTGTCTCCATTAATTTTAATTAGGGGGTTTTAAGGGGGTGGGGTGGGCTTTTTATTCGGCCTAATCTAATTTAATCTTTTTCTTAACTTTTGTATTGTTGGGGTTTTTAGATTGGCTGTACACCGCCCTGAGTCCCTAGGGAGAAGGGCGGTATAAAAGTTAAATAAATAAAATAAAAATAAATAAATAAATAATCTGTGTTATTGATGATCCAGTACCTGCTTTATTTCCATGATCCTTTTCCTGGGTATGTTTTTCTTAGGTCTGCCAACATTGTATATGTTGCTCTGCTCTTCGTTTTAGGACTCAGAGCTGAGGCTGCTGGATTTTAATATTGATGGTATTTAATTTTGGTGATTGTTCCCAGCCAGGATAATCAAGCGAGCAATCGCGAGAGAAGAACTTGGCATGGATGATGTGTCTTTGTTAAGGTAAAATGTCGAACTGGTTAAGCATACAAGTCCCATAATGCATCACTGCTTATTCCCCTCCCACCTGTTATCAAGCATGCTCAGTTTGGGTTTTAAAAACAGACTCTGATTTACCTCCGGGAGGAGTGGTATCTGGAGGAGAGTATGGACGTGAATTGGTTTGATTTTTCTACAATAAAAGAATGATTCTGACTGCAAATAGTTCGGAAGTTTATTTTGGCTAAGATCCATTATAAGTTATCAACAGTCTTTGTGTGGGGTTCCTGGTGCTCTTTGAAAAAGAAAAGAAAATGTCTTTTGGCAGACGTTTCACTACCCAACTAGGGAACGTCATCAGTGCAGGAGGGAGGAGGAGAGGAGGAGGAGGAGGAAGAGGAGGTGTGTGTGTATGTGTGGATTCTTGGTGCTCTCTAACTTGATGGTTTTCTTGCAGATGTTTCATTACTGAAATAGGAAGCATTATCAGTGCTAGAAGGGAGAAGGGTTGAGGAGAGGAGGGGGAGGAGGAGGGGGGGAGGAGGAAATGGAGGAGGAGGGGGAGGAGGAGAAGAAGAAGAGGAGGGAAGGAGGAGGAGGAGAAGAAGAGGAAGAGGAAGAAGAGGAGGAGGAGGAGGAGAAGGAGAAGGAAAAGGAGAAAAAGGAGAAGGAGAAGAAGAAGAAGAACGATGAGTATTGTGGAGTCCTTGGTACCCTCTGACCTTTGTTGTTTCCTTGCAGATGTTTAATAACCAACTAAGTAACTGTTCTGACCCAGGCTTCGTGAACCATAATTATTCGCAAACTTGTTTTAAAAGCAAAACCTATTTTATTGTAACGCTGGGAACTGTTTTCATTCCCAGCCGTAATTCAGCTCAAACAATTCCCCCAAGGTAAGCACACACCTTTCAATTCTGTGGAATGCAGCCAAAAAACAGAAGTATCAAATGAACGAGAAAAGAAACCAACCGAACTACAAGAAAAACCAACTGAAGTATAAAGAGCTTCCAGGATGACTCGGAACCGATCGAACTACTTTGCTGCCTGCAAAGGTTTCGTCACCTTGGCCTGACTTATGAGAGAGGCAATCACCTCCCAGCCTTCCTTCGGGAGAGGAGCGGTATATAAATAAATAAATAAATAAATAAATAAATAATAATAACTCCTGAGTCGCCCCTCTTGTCTCAGCTGCTCTCTCCTTCTAGCAGCTCTGTGCATACGCGCACTGGGAACAGGCTCCCCTTGCTCCTCTGCCTCGCTGCTGCCAGACTCCAGAGGCTCTGGAGGCAGCACCCCGCTCCCAGATGGTCCTGGCCCCATCTCTGGATCGGACGCAGGACCCTCATCCGAGTCCTCTCCAGACTCCCAGACTGGTCCCCATTCTTCCCCACTGTCTGACTCCGCTGCCCTCTGTACAGGCTGTCGGCGAACCACAACAGTGACGTCCTCAGGGCTAGGGTGATGTTAACCTACTTTGGGTTATGCAAAAGTCTTCCAGCAAATAACCAAACTCAGAGAAGTGCAAGGACCACACATTCCTTTCTCTCCTTCCCCACTGCTATCACCACCACCATCATTTCTCTTCCTCCTCCCCCCTCTTGCACTGATGCTGTTCCCTAGTTGGGTAACGAAACGTCTTCAAGCAAACAACCAAACTCAGAGAACAGCAAGGGAAAATACAAAATAAAAATAGGAAATTAAGGGAAGGAAAAGGAAAAGGGGGAAAGAGAATGTAAGGTACAGGGCAAGAAAGAAAAAAAGCATTGACTTCCAACTCTTTTTAGCACAGGAGGAGACAACAATATTACAATCTCAGTTTTTTACTTTCACACATCAGTACATAACTAGCCATTTCTATAACAACAAATCTAGCTAATTTAACAAATCTAGCTAATCTATCTAAAGCCAGAGTTTCTTTTTTCATCACAAGCACCAAATCTAGAAATATTTAAATTTAAAAAAAACCATAAATATATTTTCCTCTTTGAACAGAACAATCGATTGAACTATCATTGCTTTATCTTCCTTGCTGTTGAAATCATATGCATTTCTATTTGCAAATTTATAATCTTTATAAACTATCACCATTGATAACTAACAAAATTTACTGCATCCTTTCGGATTTATTTTATTTATATTTATTTATTTATTTATTTGATTTGTCAATCGCTTACAAGTTACAGGTATAAGAATAAACATAGTTTTGAATACATGAGATAGATACATATAAGAAAAATAAAAGAAACAATAGGACAGGGACGGTAGGCACATTGGTGCGCTTATGCAGGCCCCCTACAGACCTCTTAGGAAAGGGGTGAGGTCAATAGTAGACAGTCTAAGGTTAAAGTTTTTGGAGTTTGGGGAAGAAACCACAGAGTCAGGTAGAGGATTCCAGACATTGACCACTCTGTGGCTGAAGTCGTATTTCCTGCAATCAAGTTTGGTGCGATTAACCTTGAGTTTGTATCTATTGTTTGCTCTTGTGTTGTTATGGTTGAAGCTGAAGTATTCATTGACAGGTAGGACATTGCAATGTATGGCTTTATATACTTTAATTTTAGATTCTTTAACCTGAAAGGGAACAATATATATATATATATATATATGGATATAATGGATGAAATATATATAATGGATGAAAATATATATATATATATATATATATATATATATATATATATATATATATATATATATATATATATATATATATATATATATATTTTCATCCATTTAAAAACATTTCTAAAATTAAAACATTCGAATACCTCTTTTTAAAAAAAAACTTCTTCTGAGCAGACATGCTTTAAAATTCATACTTTTCCAGTGGTGGTAAAAATTGAGATTTTTGCACACTCTCTTTTACTGCACAGCTCTCTCCTTCCCTGTTCTTATTTATTACCTTCCTTTGCCTTGATTTTTTTTTTTTTTTAATAATCTGCTGGGACATAATTAATAAGAGCAGAAAAAATTCCCTGACATAAACTCGAAAAGCACTGAAAATAAAGGGATGGGGTGATTAAAGACTCCAGTGGATGGAAGACGTAAATTGGGTGGGTTATCTCTGCACCAGAGAACAAATGACAATTAAAATGGCCCCCAATGGACCAGCTTCCCCCTTTTTATCGGAGCCCAGAAATCTGCAGAGTCATTAAACATGGATTTTTATTTCTATATTCCTATTATTTACAGAAGAGATTGACAGCTCTGCCCAGGGAAACACGCGTGGCCAATAACATGCAAAGGCTTTTTAAACGTGATTTATCACAAGAGCAAGCAAGGCTGTAGCCAAGCACATTTTTTTCTGGCACTTGTGCCTCTCAGTTGCAGAGATACTGTGGTTATGTTGCCAGCTGGATTAAACCCTTTGCAAACAATTCACACTGCGGCTACACAGATGTCGGGCTGGAGCTGCCGTCTTTTGCTCCCTGCTTGGCTGAGAAGCCACCTAAATAACTTATGAATCGAGAGAGTTTCGTTCCCAGAGAGGAAACCGATGAACCAAAGAGGAATGAAAATGCAATGCAATGTGGATCTGTGCTGAAATCAGTGGTGGGATTCAAATGTTTGTGCTCCTGGCTCTGTGGGCGTGGCTTGGTGGGCGTGGCAAGGGAAGGATACTGCAAAATCCCCATTCCCTCCCCACCCCACTAACCTGCTTTCCAGCTCCATTCTCCTATGCAAGGCAACCAAAGAAGACCCAGCCAATCAGCTGGGACTCAGGAGGCGGAGAAAAGATAGGGGCGGGATCAGTCAGAGGAGGGATTTGCCAGTTCTCCAAACTACTCAAAATTTCCGCTATCGGTTCTCCAGAACTGGTCAGAACTGGCTGAATACCACCTCTGGCTCAAATGTGGATCAACTTACAACAGTTCATTTAATGGCCGTTTGAAGTTGCAGTGGCACAGAAAAAAATGACTGATCGTGTTTCACACTTACGACTGTTGCAGTATCCCCCATTGTCATGCAATCGAAATTCAGGTGCATATTAAATATATCAAACCACATATTAAACCAGCAAAAAAAAAAACACTTTAACCGAGGTCGATAAATAACAGTTTTATATTTAACGTTATTGAGCAGGTTTTCTGAATGTACCCTCAGTTACCCCTGGCCTGATGATATGGGTTGTGTGAATACAGCCACGGTGTTCATTTAACACAACCTCTCTCAATCTCTGGATTTTCTCTTCACAGAGTGGAAAAAAATACCAAGGCAAGTGACAAGTTTATCTCAACAACTCTTTTGGATGAGGAAAAAAAAATCAATCTTGGAATGTCCCGAAGAGAACCAATGTCAGTTTGAGTCCAATTTTTGCATTTATGTCATCCTTGGGTTGAAGTCACTCTGTGTTGCTCTCCAGCATAAAGACAAAAATGAAAGATGGACTTTGCAATCAGCAGGTCCAAAACAGAACCCTACAAGGATGAATAAACCTTCTCAAGTTTGAATGGGGTTGGAAAAACATGACCACAGGATGTCAAGTTAAGGACTCCAACTTCGGCCAAGACCGTAGGAACGTCCGTCAACGTTGAAGAACGCAATCGGAGAAGATGGAAACAGTTGGAAGAGTCATCGTGAAGATGGATGACCCTCCACAAACAGCCAGCCAGGAAACCATCATCAGTTCTTCCAACCGACGTAAGACATTTGCTATTTCATGGTGTCCAAAATCTGCCGTCTTTTTTGAGAAATATATTTCATATTTTGGAGGGTTTTTTTCCGGGGTTGAGTTTAACATGTTCCTAACCCTTCTCTGAATGTGTGCAAAAGTAGGTTGGGTTGGCCATCGGGATTCCTGCTTTAGGTAGAAGTTGGCTAAATTGATGTTTTCCAACCATGGCAACTTGAAGAAGGGTGGACATCAACTCCCAGAATTCCCTAGCCTGGCTGGGAATTCTGGGAGTTAAACAGATAACAGATTATCAGAATTGGAAGGGTCCTTGTAGGTCATCTAGTCCAGCCCCCTGCCCAAGCAGGAGACCCTTCACCATTTCTGACAGATGGGAGTCCAGTCTCTTCTTGAAAGTCTCCAGGGATGAAGCTCCCACGATTTCTGAGGGCAACTTCTGTTCCATGGGTTGAATGTTCTCACTGTCAGAGAAAATTCCTTCTTATTTCCAGGTTGAATCTCTCCTTGTGCAGATTCCATCCATTATTCCTTGCCTGCCTTTGAGGGCTTTAGAAAATAGCTTGACCCCTTCCTCTCTGTGGCAGCCCCTCAAATATTGGAAGATTGCTATCCTGTCTCCCCTGGTTCTTTTGTTCATTAAAATCAAGATTAAAGTCAGATTAACAGAGTTGGAAGGGACCTTGCAGATCATCTAGTCCAACCCCCGCCCCCTCAAATATTGGAAGGCTGCTCTCCTGTCTCCCCTGGTCCTTCTCTTCTCTAGACTAGCCAGGCCCAGTTCCTGCAACCGTTCTTCATATATTTTATCCTCCAGTCCCCTCATCATCCTGGTTGCTCTCTCTGCACTTTTTCTAGAGCCTCAACATCTTTTTTATAATGTGGTGCCCAAAACGGGATGCAGTACTCTAGGTGTGGCCTTACTAAGGCTTTATAGAGTGATATTAATATCTCCCTTGATCTTGATTGTATCCCTCTGTTAATGCAACTTAGGATTGCATTGGCTTTTTTGGCTGCTGCTGCACACGGCTGGCTCCCGTTTAGCTGGTTGTCCACTAAGACTCCCAGATCCCTCTCCCAGTTCCTGTTATTGAGCCTGGTTTCACCTAGTCTGTATGTGTCCTTTGGGTTTTTCTTGCCTAAGTGTAGGACTTTACTTTTCTCTACATTGAATTTCATTTTGTTAGAGAGGGCCCAGTGTTCACGTCTGTCAAGATCCATCTGGATCTTGAGCCTATATCTTCTTGGGTGTTGGCTATTCCTGCCAGTATCATCTGCAAATTTGGTAAGTTCCCCTTCTATTCCCTCATCTAAGTCATTAATGAAGATATTGAAGAGTCCTGGGCCTAAGACGGATCCTTGTGGCACCCCACTGCTTACTTCCCTCCACGTAGACTTAGACCCATGAAGGACTACTCGTTGAGTACGGTTTGTCTGCCAGTTGCGAGTCCATCTGTTGAAGTTGAAGCCCATCCTTCTTCATGTTACCAAAGTTGAGAACTTTGCTCTATGGACCCTGTCTATGGAGTCATCAGAAGCCAAGTTTGACTCAAAAGAGACTTTATTAATACAAGAATAACGAAGAATGATTCAGCATGCTGGCTGGGGAATTCTGGGAGTTGAAGTCCACCCCTAACTTAGGAAAACACTGAGCAAAAGTGATCTAGAATATCTCTTCCGATGTTTATGTTCTATGTTTCTATAAGAGAAATTTCAAGGACCCCTAATTGCTCTTTTCAAAGGCGCTTGGTTATTTTAGACAAAGGAACGGAATTATCCAGAAGCATGCCAGGAAACAGATCAAAGGACAGTCAGGTGGGCATGAGTTCTAATTCACCCATCTGTGGGTGCCTACAGGCGATCAAAGGGTCTTTTGTTTCTGTCTGACATCCGACCGTTTGGGACGGGATTGGCTCTGGCTTCCTGGCATTTTGTAAAACCATAAAAATAAGACTATTTTTCTGGGCAAGGAAAGGAAAGTTTGTTCGGGCCTGGGAGAGGGATGTGCCATTTGTAAATAATTGTTGCTGTCCTCAGCTGCCATGGTGAATATTTATTACAATTCTGTTGAGTTTGAGAATTTTAATCCCAAATTAACCAGCCCAGAGTTGCTGAGGTGAAGTGAGAATCTGTAGAAATAGAGTAAATCGATGGAGGGATGGATGGATGGATGGATGGATGGAAGGAAGGAAGGAAGGAAGGAAGGAAGGAAGGAAGGAAGGAAGGAAGGAAGGAAGGAAGGAAGGAAGGAAGGATGGAAGGAAGGAAGAAAGGAAGGAAGGAATTGTAGGGAAGGAAGAAAGGAAGGAATTGGTGATGGCTCAGAGCAGAAGTGGTCTTCAGCAGGTTATGACCAGTTTCTGGAGAACCGGTAGCGGAAATTCTGAGTAGTTCAGAGAACCGGCAAATCCCACCTCTGACTGGTCCCGCCAACCTCATCTCTTCTCTGCCTCCCGAGTCCCAGCTGATTGGGTGGGTCTTCTTTGGTTGCCCTGCACAGGAGAACGGAGCTGGAAAGCAGGTTAGTGGGGTGGGGAGAGAAGGAGGACTTTGCAGTATCCTTCCCCCTGCCACGCCCATCAAGCCACACCCACAGAACTGGTAGTAAATTTTTTTGAGTCCCACCACTGGCCCAGAGTCACCAGCTGTTTTTCATGCCCAAGGTGGGACTAGAACTCACCATCTCCTCTTGATTGGCCTAAAGTCACCCAAATGGCTTCTATGCTCAAGGCAGGACTAGAACTCAACATTCATTCATTCATTCATTCATTTATTTATTTATTTATTATTACACTTTTATACCGCCCTCTCTCCCAAAAAAGGGACTCGGGGCGGTGTACAGCCAAGATAAAAACGACATAAATAGTAAAAAATTTAAAAGAGATTTAAAAGAAATTAAACTAGTGGCTGGAATGATGTTATTAAAGCAGAGTAAAAAGGGTAAAAAAGTTTAAAATTTCCAAAATTTAAAACCCTAGTAATTAATACTAAGCCAGACCGGCCTGTTGGAAAAGGTGGATCTTTAATGTGCACATTACCGTGTGATTGGCTTAAAGTCACCCAGATGGCTTCCATGTCCAAGGTGGGATTAGAACTCACTGTCACCTGGTGATTAGCCAAAAGTCATCCAAATGGCTTCTATGCCCAAGGCGGGACTAGAACTCCTCATCTCCTGGTTTCTAAGCTGGTGCCTTCACCGCTAGATGAGCACCCTCTTTAATTCCTTGCATTGGGGGGGTGGGGGGGGGGCAAAAATATCCATTGTTTTAAACCGCACAGGCACTTCCACTCTTTGATGTTTCCAAGGTGGGAAGAAATGTGATTGTTCGCTTATTCGCACTGCTTTGTCAATTACATGCCACTTTCAATCATCCTTGCCCTTCTTCTAGGCAGCTTTGAATGAGAAGGTGTAAAGCATAACAATTTTGTGAGTTGGAAAAGTGCTCCCAAATGCCTCTTTGATTAGTTTAGGGGGGGGGGTGTCATGCGTGTTTGTTATCTCAGGGGTTGCCACAAAGAAGAGGGGGTTTGAGCAGGAGGTTGGAAAGAGGGGTCAAAGAGGCCATCTATGCTGTTTCTCTGAAATTATGACCTACCCTGAAAGTAAACCCTAGCTTGATTTTTACATATGCGCCCAATATTAGCCCTACCCCTAAAATAAACCCTAATTGAGATTGCACCCACTCCAGAGTGGATGGGTAAAAATTAAGCTAGGGTGGAGATGGGGTGTAGCTGCCCTAAGACTTACCTTTGGACAGGTGTAGCCAGGTCTCGTATACCCCGACACCTGCCTTGCTGGCCCATTTCTTCTGCAGCCATCAAGGCTGGCCAGGCTTTCCTGAAGGCCTCTGGAGCTGAGAACAAAGCTCAGGATCGATCCAGAGCTCGGTTATAGGATGCAGAGGCCTTTTAGGAAAGCCTTGCCGGCAGCAGAGGAAGAAGTTCCCGAAGGCCTCGGACAGCGAAAAGGAGGCCGGAGGGGCGACCCACATAAGTGAGGTTAGTCCGTGGATGACGTCCTCCGAAAATAAGACCTGGTGCCCTTTTTGGTGGCAAAAAAAATAAAATAAAATATAAGGCAGGGTCTTATTTTCGGGGAAACATGGTATCTCCAAATTCAACAGCCCTCTCTCAACACAGAGGGAAGGATAAGACATCATGTCTACAACACAGCTCTTTTCAGCAGTTCCAAGAAGACTCCACACCTATTTGTATCACTCAAGTGATGCTGAGGACACAGAGAAACCTCCAAGTGGCCCTCAGTGACCCTCTAAAAGGATGCAAATGACCAGCTATCTGCAAGGAGCATCAAGCCTTCCATTCCCCACCATCCAGTCTGAGCTGAAGAAGCTTCTTGGGTGAGAAGCGAAATGTCTTCAAAGAAAAAATAAGGAAGTCCAGTTGCCTCTTGAAAAGAAGCGCCATGAGACACAGATAAACCTCCAAGTGGCCTCAGTGACCCTCTAAAAAGGAGGCAAATGACCAGCTGTCTGCAAGGAGTATCAATCCTTCCATTCCCCACCATCCAGGCAGAGCTGAAGAAGCTTCTTGGGTGAGAAGCGAAATGTCTTCAAAAATAAAAAAAAAACAAGAAAGTTCAGTTGCCTCCTGAACAACCATGATCTGGATGATTGACAATCTCTACAGACTTTTAGATAATACAATTTGGGATGAACACCCTTTGAATGGTGTGGGAATAGGAATGGATTTCCAGAGGAAAAATTGCAGGCAACAGAAACCCTTTGCACCACTCAGCTGACCCTGAGGACATAGATAAACCTCCCAGTGGCCTCAATGACCCTCTAAAAGGATGCAAATGACCAGCTGTCTGCAAGGAGCATCAATCCTTCCCTTCCCCACCATCCAGTCAGAGCTGAAGAAGCTCCTTGGGTGAGAAGCAAAACGTTTTCCAAGATAAACCAGAAAGTCCAGTTTGCCTCTTGAAAAAAAGCCCCCTGAGGACACAGATAAACCTCCAAGTGGCCTCAACGTCTCTCTAGAAGGATGCAAATGATCAGCTCTGCAAGGAATATAAGTCCTTCCCTTCCCCACCATCCAGTCAGAGCTGAAGACGCTTCTTGGGCGAGAAGCGAAACGTTTTCCAAGATAAACCAGAAAGTCCAGTTTGCCTCTTGAAAAAAAGCCCCCTGAGGACACAGATAAAACCTCCAAGTGGCCTCAACGACCCTCTAAAAGGTTGCAAATGACCAGCTGTCTGCATGGAATATAAATCGTTCCATTCCCCACCATCCAGTCAGAGCTGAAGAAGCTTCTCGCATGAGAAGCGAAACGTCTTCAAAGACAAACCAGAAAGTCCAGTTGCCTCTTGGAAAAGCCCCTTTTGAGATCTCAACTCTGAGCATCTCCGTAGATGAGAGACCAAGCTAGTGTTTTTTGAGCCGAAAACTTAAGAAGCGTTCGGGATTTCGTTAAGTCGTGGACGTCCTGCCTTAAAACTGCCGGCGTTCACTTCTCAATGCCCCTGAAATCAAACAGACGGCAAAAAATTGTGATCGATTTTGTACGGAGCTGCTTCTTTGGGGGTTCTTGTGTGTTCCATTCCAATTCTTTATCAAGTTGTCGGGGTAATTTGTCTCCAAACTTGGAGAATTAGCAAGACTGACTGCTGCAAACCGTGGGGAATGTAAACTGGACAGCCAGTCTGAAATTCTCTCGAAGGCTTTGTGTGTTGTGCCAAAAAAATGCAGCTTCCAACTCCCTGTTGTGGTTAGCCGGCAGCAGGTAGAGACGGCTGAGGAGAGCAAAGACTCAGATGAGGAGCCGGGACCATTAGGGAGTGGACTGCTGCCTTCAGAGATTGTGGGGGGCTGGCAGCAGCGATGAGGAGGTTCCCGAGGAGCCTGTGCCAAGTGCGCGTGCGTGCAGGGTTGCTCCTAGGAGAGAGTAGTTACAACAGCGTGGGAGACTCGGGAGTAAGGCTGAAAGGTAAGGGCCCCTCCCTCAAGAGGATAAAAGCCAGCGGTGAAACAAAGGTTCTTTGCAGAAGGCAAAGACATTTTGAAACTCAGCCTCGGGGACATTACAGCTGATATCTGAAGACTCTTGTATTGTAAACTATTTTCTTATCTGTTGTTTTTTTTGGCAGTCTTGCAAAAACTTGGCAAGGCTCTTTCTTGTCAGAGTTAATTTATTTATTTATTTATTTTTCATATTTCTATACCGCTCCCTCTCCCAAAAAGGGACTCGGGGCGGTGTACAGCCTAATAAACACATAAAATAGATACAAGTTAAATAGAATTTAAAACCAAATTAAATACATATATGGCTGCATCCCGTCCGACTATAATTAAATATTTAAAATCCGGGATAGATAAAAATTTAAAAATCAGATTAAAAATTAAAACCCTTATTGAATTTAAAACCCCAGAGACCCTTACTGGGCCAGGCCGGCCTGTTTAAAAAATAGGGTCTTAACTGCACGCCGGAAGGTCAGGATGTCTGTCATGGCTCATATCTCCGGGGGGAGATCATTCCACAGGGAGGGGGCTCCCACAGAGAAAGCACGCACCCTCGGGGCCGCCAGCCGCCAGCGATCAGGCGGCGGCACCCCAAGTAGGGCGACCCTGTGGGAGCGTACTGGGCGGTGGGAGGTTGTTGGTGGCAGCAGGCGGTCCCGTAAGTACCCAGGTCCCGAGCCATGGAGCACTTTAAATACCATCAGTACCACCTTGAATCGAATCCGGAAGGCCACAGGAAGCCAGTGCAGCCTGCGGAGAAACGGTGTAACGTGGGAGCTCCGAGGGGCACCCACGATCACCCGCGCGGCTGCATTCTGAACTAACTGCAGCCTCCGGAGACTCTTCAAGGGGAGCCCCATGTAGAGAGCATTGCAATAATCCAGGCGGGAGATAACGAGGGCGGAAGTGACTGTGCGAAGTGCGCCCAGATCCAGAAAGGGCCGCAACTGGTGAATCAGACGAATCTGATAAAAAGCCCCCTGGCGACGGCTGCAATGTGTTTTTCTAAAGACAGCCGCACATGCAGGAGGACGCCCAGATTGCGCGCCCTTTCCACGGGGGTCAAAACCTCTCCCCCCACGGCCAGCGAAGGAACCAGCTGGCTGTATCTGGGCGCAGGAAACCACAGCCACTCGGTTTTGGTCGGGTTGAGACGAAGCCTGTTACGACCCATCCAACCCCGCACGGCCTCCAGGCACCGGGTCATCACTTCAACGGCTTCGTTGGGGTGGCCCGGGGTGGAGATGTACAGCTGAGTATCATCAGCGTACTGATGGAACTCCACCCCAAAGGTAATTAGTTGGAAGCAGCCTTTTATCTGTGAAGAAACAGAATTCATAGATGAAACATTAAAAGGTTGGGCTGCTGCCTTTGTCTTGTGTTTGCTCTCTTAGAACCAGGTTGGGTCGGAACACTCCCCGATGGAGTCACTCAGCCCAAATTCCCGATGTCACCTGCTCTCCCAAACTTCCCACACAATAAAAGCTAGTCCTCAACTTACAACCAAAATTGAGCCCCAAATATCGGTGGCTAAACGAGACGGTTGTTAAGTGGAGCTTTCTTGCCACCGTTGTTAAGTGAATCACTGCAGTTGTTAAGTTAGTAACCCGGTTGTTAAGTGAATCTGGTGCTTTTCCTGTTGACTTTGCTTGTCAGAAGGTAGCAAAAAGGGGATCACGAGACCCTGGGACATTGCAGCTGTCATAAGTATGGGTCAGTTGCCAAGCATCTGAATTTTGATCACATGACCACGGGAATGCTGCAATGGTTGTAAGTGTGAAAAACAGTCATAATTTTTTTTCTGGGCCATATTTAACAAAATGAAATTCAACGTAGAGAAAAATAAAGTCCTTGTGATGACCCATCGCGTGACAGAAAAGCAACAACACTACTTAAACCCTTTGGAACGGGTTGCCCCCGGGGCTACGAACAACTACTGACCTGAGGGCGTTCAGACGTGACCTGAAGACCTGGCTCTTTGAGCAGGCCGGCCTGAGCTGACTCAAATGGGATTTTTAAAGGTGTTTTAGATTAGTTGCGGTGGGGTACGAAAGTTTTAATTTATTTTAATCGGGGGTTTTAGATTTTTATTAGGGCAGCCTGTAATTTAATTCTTTTTTAATTGTATTTATCTCTGTGTTTGTATGCATTTTAGTTGGCTGTTCACCGCCCTGAGTCCTTCGGGAGAAGGGCGGTATATAAAATTATGAAATAAATAAAAATAAAAATAAATTTAATGCCTCAAACTTGGCCCCCAGTTGTCCAGTTATCATCGGCTGAAGAAAAGAAAACTCTCCCAAGAACAGTCTTTAAAGGGAAGAAATTCAGTCCGAACCCAAAGTACATATATATCAATTATAAATAAAAACCAACACAAACCACACTGCAGCAATTAACAAGACAGGGCAGGATAAGGAATTGCAGGCTTCAAAAGATAACAAAACACACACACAATTGGGAGGATGCCAGAACCCAGATAAGAATTGACAAACAAAGATAATTCATGCATTGCTTTCAGCAAGGTGCTGTGCGTAGTTTGCCTTTTAAAGCAGTTTTCCCAGCTGCGGCCAATGAAGGGAATCAGGGCCATTTCCTCCCTCGTAAACCACGTAACTCACGTTGCTCCCTTCTCCGTTCCTCCCTGCGTGCCCTAGGATGGAGAGGGGTTGGGCCTGGGTCTTCCTCTCCCCACAACCGGTCTGTGCTCTTCCCCTGTTTCTTCCAAGCCACCGGAGCCACACTCCCACTCCGTTGGTTGTTCCTCCTCTCCTTTAGAATAAGATTCCAACAGGGGCATGACAGTCCTCCACTTAGGCAAGAAAAAATCCAAAGGATACATACAGACTGCGTGAAACCAGGCTCAATAGCAGTAACTGTAAGAGGGATCTTGGAGTCTTAGTGGATAACCAGCTAAATATGAGCAGCAGCAGCCAAAAAAGCTAATGCAATCCTAAGTTGCATTAACAGAGGGATACAATCGAGATCAAGAGAGGTACTAATACCATTCTATAAAGCCTTAGTAAGGCCACACCTAGAGTACGGCATCCAGTTTTGGTCACCACACTATAAAAAAGATGTTGAGACTCTAGAAAAAGTGCAGAAAAGAGCAACCAGGAGGCTTAGGGGACTGGAGACTAAAACATACAATGAACAGTTGCAAGAACTGGGCCTGGCTAGTCTAGTGAAGAGAAGGACCAGGGGAGACAGGATAGTAGCCTTTCAATATCTGAAGGAGGAGGGTTGGACACTAGATGATGTACAAGGTCCCTTCCAACTCTGTTAATCTGACTTTTATCTGATTTTAATGAACAAAAGAACCAGGGGAGACAGGATAGCAGTCTTCCAATATTTGAGGGGCTGCCCCGGAGAGGAGGAAGGGGTCAAGCTATTCTCCAAAAAGCACCCAAAGGCCAGACAAGGAACAATGGATGGAAACTGAACAAGAAGAGATTTAACTTGGAAACAAGGAGAAACTTTCTGACAGTGAGAACAATCCACCCATGGAACAGAAGTTGCCCTCGGAAGTTGTGGGAGCGCCATCACTTGAGACTTTCAAGAAGAGATTGGACTGCCATTGGCCAGAAACGGTATAGGGTCTCCTGCTTGGGCAGGGGGTTGGACTAGATGACCTACAAGGTCCCTTCCAACTCTGATTATCTGTTATCTTTTCAGTGCTTTTGTAACTTCAAATGGTCATTAAATGAACTGCTGTACTACCCGAATAAAGTCACTTTGAATTTTTACAATAAACAATTAAAAGGGGCATCTTATCATATTTGGTACAAAAAAAAACCCTTTTTGATATGTACTTGGCAAACAGAAAAAATCCAGAACATTTTGGATATAAGTACATACATTAATTCAGAAGTTTTTAACAGTTAAATTGCAACTGAAGTCAGACATTTGTCTGTTGGGACTAATAAAGAAGCCAAGCAGAAATAAAAAAGTCATGGAACTAATGGAGTTTATATGACAACTGCTGTGAGACTATAATATAGCGCAGAAGTGGAAGGGTTTGACAATACGCAACAACGGAGGAATGCTTAGCAAAGTTGATGGAACTTATGGAGAGGGCTAAATGGACTTATTTGTTTGGAGGAAAAACAGTAACTACCTTCAGGGCTGACTGGAAACCCCTTTATAGACTTTTTTTTTTTTGCATGAAATCGGGGAAAAATGCACTTACAACTTGGGGTTTGGAGGATTAGAAACAAATGAATCATAGACAAAATGGGATTTTTTGGTAATCATAGAGTATGAGATAATTTTGTAATTGTATTATGATTTGCTATTAAGGGAATTGGAAGCTATTTATTCTTCTATTTTTCTTTTTATGCTTTTGCTCATTCCTTCTTTCTCCTGCTTCTCTCCTTCTTTCTTTCTTTCTTTTTTTTCATTTTTCTTTCTTTTACTTTTCTTTTTTTCTTTCTTTCTCTTAATTCCTTCTTTCCTGTCCTTCCTTCCTTCCTTCCTTCCTTCCTTCCTTCCTTCCTTCCTTCCTTCCTTCCTTCCATCCATCCATTGTTCTTACATTTCATGTTCTTTGTAGAACTTTTAATACACAAAATAGATAGATATAGATGATAAATAGGATAGATGTTATACACAGATGATAAATAGAGACAGGTAGGTAGGTAGTGTCAACTAAAAAGATACTCCTTTGGTCTTTTTAGCTGCCAGAAAAAGGGAGTGGTGGAGAACAAGGCATTCTTGAAATGCCTAAATAATCACCTCAGAAGCCCAAAGTTGCTAGAGCATGAGAAGGTTATTGCAGAGCATGATGGATGACTCTTGGAGATGGATGTGTCTCATAGGTAAGTAGGTAGGTAGGTAGGTAGGTAGAAGATAGATAGATGACAAAAATACAGATGGATGGATGGGTGGATAGACAGATATAGGTAGATAGATATGGACGGATAGATACAATGAGAGGGATGATAGATAGGTAGATAGATAGATACGTAGGTAGGTAGGCAGGTAGGTAAAGAGAGAGAGAGATGACAAAAATATAAATGGATGGATGGATAGATAGATATAGGTAGATAGATATGGGTGGGTAGGTAGATGGATGGATGGATGGATATAGGTAGATAGATATGGATGGATGGATGGATGGATGGATAGATACAATAAGAGGGATGATAGATGGATGGATGGATGGATGGATGGATGGATGGATGGATGGATGGATATAGGTAGATAGATATGGATGGATAGATAGATACAATGAGAGGGATGATAGACAGATAGATAGACAGACAGACAGACATGGGCCTCCAGCATCTTCTCCAGTGCTGGCCTTTCTTCAGGATCTCTCCCTGCTTTCCTACTCAGCCACCCTGAGAGAGAGAGGGGCTGGTGGGCCATCTGTTTGCCCTCTTGGATGCTGGGATTATCCTCGCTCCTCCCTCGCTCTTTCCCGAACAGAAACATCTGCTCCGTTTTTCCAACCAGGAGCACAGTAGTCGGGCTTCCTATCTCCCTCTTCCAGGAGGATTTGGCAGAAGGGAAATCGAGGGAATAAAAAAAGAAAGAGAGAAAGAAAAACTCGCCCGCGTTGCCAACAACCGAGGCTGGTGAGAGGCCTGTGTACAATCTGGGCTCTCTCTCTCTCCCTGCAGAAAATCTGGAAGAAATCCAGTTTAAACAGGAAGCTGTTTGTCTCCGTTGGAATATGACAGTGGGCATAATTTTTGGACTGATTGGTACCCGACACCCATCCCCAGATTCAGACAAGCTGTTGAGACTCTAGAAAGTGTGCAGAGAAGAGCAACCAGGATGATGAAAGGACCGGAGGCTCAAACATATGAAAATCGGTTGCAGGAACTGGGCCTGGCTAGTCTAGGGAAGAGAAGGACCAGGGGAGACAGGAGAACAATGTTCCAATATTTGAGGGGCTGCCCCAGAGAGGAGAAGGGGGTCAAGCTATTCTCCAAAAAGCATCCGAAGGCCAGACAAAGAATAATGGATGGAAACTGAACAAGGAGAGATTTAACCTGGAAATAAGGAGAAACTTTCTGACAGGGAGAACAATCGACCCATGGAACAGAAGTTGCCCTCGGAAGTTGTGGGAGCTTCATCCCTGGAGGCTTTCAAAAACTTCCATCTGTCAGAAATGATGTAGAGACTCCCGCTTGGGCGGAGAGGGGGGGGTTGGACTAGATGACCTACAAGGTCCCTTCCAACTCTGTTTATCTGTTATGATCAGCCCCTGTGTGTGTGTGTGTGTGTGTGTGTGTGTGTGTGTGTTTGTGTGTGTGTAGGGGGGCTGTTTCTGGCAAGATTAGGGAAAAGAGGGGGTGGATTGGAAGAGATTTTCCCCATGAGAATGGGGAATGCAATGTTCATAGAGTGTGATTTATCCAGGCAGAGCAATTATCTGTAAGTCAGAGTAAATAAATGCAAAAATGAAAATATTTCCTTATCATCACTGGGATAGTTCCAGGGCTGGAATGCTACCGGTTTGCACCGATTCAGGCGAACTGCTTGTTAAAATTACATCTGGTTCACCAAACCGGTATTTCAACCGACCGGGTGGCCTTGCTTCTATGGTGGATTTTTGACTTTTCCCAATTCGCCTGCTGGGGCGGTGTGTATGTGTGTGTGTGTCCATTCTCCTCTAGCCTCTGCTTTTTCTCTTTGGCTCATAGTTTTCAGAGTTTTCCCAGTCTCCGAATGGCTACAGAGTGTTAGGTTTATTTAAGAACCTGAACTATATTGGCTTACCATATATGGCTGCAAGTCATAATGACGCAGCACTTTAACTGAAGCCAGGATATTGATTGGCTACAGGAAGCAGGATTACTACATAGCAAGAAGCCAGAGAGCACATTGTTGTTGCTTGTGGTTATTGTTATTTTTAAGGCTTTTGATACTGTCGATCACAGTATCTTATTGCGGCGGTTGGAGGGGCTGGGAGTGGGAGGCACCGTGTTACGGTGGTTCTCCTCCTTCCTCTCCGACCGCTCGCAATTTGTGTTGGCGGGGGGGCAGAGATCGACCCCGAGGCTCCTGTTCTGTGGGGTACCTCAGGGGTCGGTGCTCTCGCCCCTGCTGTTCAACATTTATGTGAAGCCGCTGGGTGAGATCATCCGTGGTTTTGGGGTAGAGTTCCATCAGTATGCTGATGAGACTCAGTTATACATTTCTACCCCAAGCCACCCCAACGAAGCCGTTGAAGTGATGACCCAGTGCCTGGAGGCTGTGTGGAGCTGGATGGGTCTAAACAGGCTTCGACTCAACCCGACCAAAACCGAGTTTCCTGCGCCCAGATACAGCCAGCTTATTCCATTGCTGGCCATGGGGGGAGAAACTCTGATCCCCACGGAGAGGGCACGCAATCTTGGTGTCCTCCTGGACGTACGGCTGTCATTAGAAGAGCATATAGCAGCCGTCGCCAGGGGGGCTTTTTATCAGGTCCATCGGATCTACCAGTTGCGGCCCTTTCTGGATCGGGGCGCACTCCGCACAGTCACTTCTGGCCTCATCATCTCCCGTCTAGACTACTGCAATATTCTCTACATGGGGCTCCCCTTGAAGAGCATCCGGAGGCTGCAGAGTGCGGCCGCGCGGGTGATCTTGGGGGCTTCTTGGAGCTCCCATGTTACACCGCTCCTGCGCGAGCTGCATTGGCTTCCGGTGGCCTTCCGGGTGTGATTCAAGGTATTGGTGGTCACCTTTAAAACGCTCCATAGCTTGGGACCCAGGTACTTACGGGACCGCCTGCTGCCACCATCGGCCTCCCGCTGGCCAGTGCACTCTCACAGGGTGGGCCTCCTCGGGTTGCCGCCAGCTGGGCGATGCCGGCTGGCAGCTCTGAGGGTGCGGGCCTTCTCTGTGGGAGCACCCTCCCTCTGGAATGAATTTACCCCTGGAGATGCGGGCCATCCCTGACCTACGAACCTTCCGGCGCGCCTTAAAGACCCACCTCTTTCAACAGGCTGGTCTGGCCTAGTATTATTAGAATGGTTTTTAAATTTCTTAACTTTTTACCCTGTTTTTATACTTCTATCGTAATTTTAACTTCAGTCACTAGTTTAATCTTTTTAAATCTATTTTAAATTTTCTATCTTGTAACAGTATTGTTTTTATTTGGGCTGTATACTGCCCCGAGTCCCAATTTGGGAGAGGGGGCGGTATATAAATTAAATAAAATAAAATAAATACTGTGGCTGCTACTGGATGTTTCTCTGCTACTATGCTGCTTCTTCTACTAGGCTACTCAGCAAGTATCTTCACTCTGCAACTATATTTCTCCATGGCCGCATTGATGTATTGAAGCTTCTGTATTGCTGGTATGCCTGCTGACTATGATGGTTAGTTATATATTCTATTGAATGATGAACCGTGCATGAGCATTGGACTGAATCTTGGATTGTGCTTATACCCCTGTATATAAAACCTTTACCCTTCAACTTCTGTGCCTGTGTGACTCTATACTTACTGCTACAATTTTGCACACTACTTCGGTTCGTTGCATACTCCTTGATAGACAAGGAAACTGCTAAATACTTATCACAGAGCATGTGGAAAATTGATAGCTTTCTTATTCCCTCCAGACTCTTAGAAGTCAAGTCCTATAATCTAACTGCATATAATCTAACTTCAGATTTGCACCTCCCTGCAAAAGACAAGACTCCTTATCTCTTCCTCTCTTTGTTTCCTTAATGGACTATTTGTCCTTTTGTAAACAGCTCAGATCAAAGGTGCGTGGATTGTCTTGACAAGAACCTGCCAGCAGGTGAGGACGGCTGAGTCTCAGAGAGTGAGGACTCAGATGAGGGGCCTGCGTGTGAGGCAGGGATGGGGCCAGGACCATCAGGGAGTGGGGTGCTGCCTTCGGAGGTTGTAGAGGCTGGCAGCAATGATGAAGAAGCCCCCGAGGAGCCTGTGCCCAGTGCATGTGCGTGCAAGGCTACTCAAAGGAAAGAGCAGCTGCAACAGCACGGGGGACTCAGGAGTAAGGCTAGAAAGTGATGGCCCTTTCCTTAAGGGATAAAAAGCCAGCCCTCTGAGGTGGGATTCTTTGCAGGAAGCAAAGAAGTTCTTGCCCTTCAAGTCTTGTGGAAGTTCGGACTATCCCGGTTTGTGTTTAGAGACTTTTGATTTTGATGATTTCCTTGCCATTTAATCTAGTGTTCTTGGCAGCCTTGCACAACCTTGGCAAGGCTTGTTCTTACCTGGGACAATTAGTTTTTAATGGCGTTTCACTGTGAATAAACGGAATCCACAGAGAAGCATTAAAAAGGTTTTGCTTGTATCTCTGTTTGATGTTTGTTTGCTTTGAACGAGGCTTGGATCAAAACGGTACCAGTCCTGGGAGGAAGGAAAGAAGAAAGGGATTTGGCATGCAGTTGGCAAGTTACAAAAGGGTTGTTTGGTGGGTTTTTAATAAATTTTAATAAATTGGGGTGTTGCTTTGTGGAGCCTCCCCTCTCTCTCTCTGTGTGTGTGTGTGTGTGTGTGTGCATGTGTGTGTGTGAATTTGGAGACTGGGAAAACTATTTATTTATTTATTTATTTATTTATTTAATTTATGTACCGCCCCCTCTCCCATTGGGCCTCGGGGCGGCGCACAGCCAGATTAAAAAAAACCATACAGAGAGATTTAAAATTTAAAAATAAGATTAAATAAGAGGCTGATAAAGAAAAATAATAAAAACAAGGGAATATTAAAAAAATAACAAATTCAAAACCCCACGATACTGCTAGGCCAGGAGAATGGGACGGCCCCCTCAGCAAGCAAACTGGGAAAAATAAAAAACCCACCATAGAAGCTGGGCCAACCGGTCGGTTGAAATACCGGTTCGGCGAACCAGATGTAATTTTAACATCCAGGTCGCCAAACTGGTAGCATTCCAGTCCTGGAGCCGTCCCCAGTGATGTTTAAGGGAATATTTTCCTTTAGCTTTTATTTACTCTGACTTACAGGTAATTGCTTCGCTAGCTCCCACCAAGCAAATATAACAGTCTAGTTGTGCGGCTTGAAGCTGCCAGGCAATTAAAGATATTGCATAAGATCAAATTGGGAATTGAGCTGATTAAGCAAATAAGGTAACAGGCACTAATGGGGAGCTATCAAGACTGTTTAATAACAGCCTTGATCATTTCCCATTAGTGCCTGTTACCTTATTTGCTTAATACATTCGGTTTCCAGTTTGATTCCCACGCAATACCCGGAATAACGAATTCCGGGTAATTGATATCTGATTGTGGTTTTTAGCAAAGAAAAGGAACGCTAATAAGCACCAAATTTAAAAAGCTGATTTGCTGAAGGAGGAATTAGCGAAGCGCCCAAAATTGCTGGGATCCGTCGAGACGCTCGACTTTGCAAGTTACAAAGCAAATGGCTTGGTTTGCACAGCATGGTAACATTAACCTTGGTTGTCTCAAAGATGCCTTTTTTCCCCCCAAGAGACAACTGGACTTTCTAGTTTTTCTTTTGAAGACGTTTCGCTTCTCCTCCAAGAAGCTTCTTCAGCTCTGACTGATGGGGAATAGAAAGATTTATATTCCTTGCAAACAGCTGATCATTTGCATCCTTTTAGAGGGTTGTTGAGGCCACTTGGAGGTCTATCTGTGTCTTCAGGGGGCTTTTTTTCAAGAGGCAACTGGACTTTCTTATTTTTTCTTTGAAGACATTTTGCTTCTCCTCCAAGAAGCTTCTTCAGTTCTGACTGGCTGGTGGGGAAGGGAAGGGTTTATGCTCCTTGCAGACAGCTGGTCATTTGCATCCTTTTAGAAGGTCGTTGAGGCCACTTGGAGGTTTATCTATGTGCCTGGGGGGGGGTGTCACCTGAGTAGTATGAATGGGTGGGGAGCAGCCTTTTATTTATTTATTTATTTATTTATTTATTTATTTATTTATTTAACTTTTATACCGCCCTTCTCCCTAGGGACTCAGGGCGGTGTACAGCCAATCTAAAACCCCAACAATACAAAAGTTAAGAAAAAGATTAAATTAGATTAGGCCGAATAAAAAGCCCACCCCACCCCCTTAAAAACCCCCTAATTAAAATTTATGGAGACACATTAAAACCCTCTCTCAGCCCAGGCCGGCCTGCTCGAAAAGCCAGGTCTTCAGCGCGCGCCTGAAGGACCTCAGGTCCATGCCGGTACGCAGTTCCGGTGGCAGAGTATTCCAGAGGGCAGGGGCCGCCACAGAGAAGGCCCTACCCCTTGGGACCGCCAGGCGGCACATGGTAGCCGACGGAACCCGGAGAAGGCCTTCCCTGTGTGCTCGCACTGGTCTGCTGGAGATCACCGGTAGGATGCGGTCCTGTAGGTAACCTGGTCCAATGCCATGGATCGCCCTAAAGGTCAGAACCAGAACCTTAAAGCGAACCCGGAAAGCCACTGGCAGCCAATGCAGCTCGCGCAGGAGAGGCGTCACGTGGGCGCTACGTGACGCCCCCATGATCACCCGCGCGGCCGCATTCTGCACCAGTTGGAGTCTCCGGATGCTCCCCGCAGGGAGCCCCATGTAGAGGGCATTACAATAGTCCAGGCGAGAGGTGACCAGGGCCTGAGTGACCGTGCGCAAGGCGTCCCGATCCAGAAAGGGCCGCAACCGGTAGATCCGACGGATCTGATGAAATGCCCCCCTGGAGACGGCCGCGACATGGTGTTCAAGCGACAGCCGCACATCCAGGAGGACTCCCAGATTGCGAGCCCTCTCTGTGGGGGGCAAAATTTCCCCCCCAATAGCCAGCGACGGAGTCAACTGGCTATATCGGGACGCCGGAAACCACAGCCACTCGGTCTTGGATGGGTTGAGCCGGAGCCTGTTCCCGCCCATCCAATCCCGCACGGCCTCCAGGCACCTGGACATAGCCCCCACAGCATCGTTGGGGTGGTCCGGGGTGGAGATGTATAACTGGGTGTCATCTGCATAGAGATGACACTTCACCCCAAGACCACGGATGATCTCGCCCAGCGGTTTCATATAGATGTTGAACAAAAGAGGGGAGAGAACCGACCCCTGAGGCACCCCACAAACCAGGGGCCTAGAGGTGGACCTCTCCCCTCCCGCCAACACCAATTGCGAACGGTCGGAGAGGAAGGAGGAGAACCATCGAAGGACGGCTCCCCCAATTCCCAACCCCTCCAACCGTCGCAATAGGATACTATGGTCGATAGTATCGAAAGCCGCCGAGAGATCTAATAGGACCAGGACAGAGGAGAACCCTCTGTCACGAGCCCTCCAGAGATCATCGACCAACGCGACCAATGCCGTCTCAGTACTATGCCCAGGCCTGAAGCCCGATTGGAACGGATCGAGGTAAGTTGTTTCCTCCAGGTACTGAGGAAGCTGACGTGCCACCACACTCTCAACAACCTTCGCCACAAAGGGCAGGTTGGAGACTGGACGAAAGTTATTTAAAACAGCTGGATCCAGGGAAGGCTTCTTGAGGAGGGGCCGCACCACCGCCGTCTTCAGGGCGGTAGGAAGCGACCCCTCTCTCAGAGAAGCGTTGATAATCCCCTGGAGCCAGCCTCGTGTCGTCTCCCTGGCGGCCGAAACCAGCCAGGAAGGGCACGGGTCCAATAAACAGGTGGTGGCATTCAGACTCCCCAGCAACCTGTCCACACCCTCGGCGGTCACAGGATCGAACTCTCCCCAGATAACATTCACAAGACCTGCCCCGGACACCTCCCCCGGGACCATCCAATTGGAGTTAAGTCCCTCCCGAATCTGAGCGATTTTATCATGCAGGAATCGAGAAAACTCCTCTGCTCTACCCTGCAAGAGGTCATCCCGCGCTCTCGGTTCAAGCAGAGAGCGGGTCACTCTAAACAGGGCGGCAGGCCGATTTCCTGCCGACGCAATAAGGGCGGAGAAATACGAAGATTTTGCCGCCCCTATCGCCACAAGGTAAGTCTTAATATGAGATCTTACCTGTGTTCGGTCAGATTCAGAACGAGTCGCCCTCCAAATGCCCTCTAGACGTCTTTTCCGGCACTTCATCTCCCGTAGCTCCTCCGTAAACCACGGAGCCAAATGGGATCTGTGCCGGGTCAGAGGTCGCAGAGGCACAACTCGGTCTAGAGCCCCGGCGGCCAACCCATCCCAGGTGGCCACCAGGTCTCCAGGCGAGCTGAGAGCCAGAGATTCAGGAAATGGCCCAAGCTCCCTCTGGAACCGCTCCGGGTCCATTAGGCGCCTGGGGCGGAACCATCTAAGTGGCTCCGCCTCCCTGCGGTGGGGGGTGGCGGAACAGAAGTCCAGTCTAAGGAGGGAATGATCTGTCCATGACAAGGGAGTAATAACTAAGTCCCCACACTTACAGTCATTCAACCACTGCCCAGAGACAAAAATCAGGTTCAGCATGTGTCCTCCTATGTGAGTGGGAACAGAAACTAACTGGGTCAGGTCCATGGCCGTCATGGAAGCCAAGAACTCCCGGACCAACCCAGAGGTTTCACCGAGCGATGGCAGGTTGAAATCCCCCATGACCAAGAGCCTGGGGGTCTCAACCGCCAGCCCGGCTATCACCTCTAGGAGTCCGGGCAGGGCTGATGAGACGTGGCAGGGAGCCAGGTACGTCAACAAAAGGCCCATCTGAACCCCTTGCCCCCACTTCACAAAAAGAGATTCACAGCCAGCCGTCTGAGGGACAGTGGCCTCCCTAGGACAAAGGACTTCCTTTATAAGCACCGCCACCCCACCACCCCTTCCCTGAGCCCTGGGCTGGTGAAATGCAAGGAAACCTGGTGGGCACATCTCAACCAGAGGGACACCTCCCTCTGGGCCCAACCAGGTTTCGGTGACACCTACCAGGTCCGCGGCCTCCTCCTGAACCAACTCAGAGATCAGGGGGGCCTTATTAATCACGGACCTGGCATTGCACAACAGCCTTCTTGGAACTGCTGAAAGGATTGAGTTGTCGACTGGAGATAGAGGGTATCGTATCCAGTGGTGGGCTTCTACCAGTTTCGCAACCGGTTCGGTGAGCGCGTTTAAGAAATGTCTCACTTAGCAACATAAATTTTGGGCTCAACTGTGGTCGTAAGTTGAGGACTATCTGTATTTTGTTTTCCCTTTCTCCTAATTTAAGATGGGCCCAAAATCAACTTCGACCTTCCAATGCCCTGAAATAAAGCAATTTGCATTTCATACCATCACAAAGATTTACAGTCCTCGACTTACAACGTTTCATTTAGTGACCATTCAGAGTTAAAACAGCACTGGAAAAAGGGACCTATGAACATTTTTCGCGTTCACGACCGTTGCAGCATCCCCGTAATCACGCGATCAAAATTCGCAAGCTTGGTAACTGACTCATATTTATGACGGTTGCAGTGTGCGATCCCCTCTTGCGACCTTCTGACAAGCGAAGTCAAGGGGGAAAGCGAGACTCACTGAACAAGCATATTACTAACTTATCAACTGCAACGATCCACTTAACAACGGTGGCAAGGAAAGTGATAAAACGGAGCAAAATCCCCTTCACGGAGATCTTGACTCAGCAAACAGAAAAGTGGGCATAAGTCCAGGACTACCAGTACAATGTCATGGCAACTTCAGACAGTCACTAAGAGAGCAGTTGTAAGTCGAGAACCACCTGTATGTGTGCGGTGTGGCAGGAAAGAAATAAAGTGTCTTTATTTCTTTCTCACCTGAGCAACTTTAAGATAGACTTCTGGATTTCAACCAGGGGTGGGATTTTACCGGTTCGTACCGGTTTCATAGAACCGATTGTTACGATTCTGCGCAGTTCGGTGAACTGACAAATCATGCAACTGGCTGGCCCTTCCCCTCTCTGCCCACCCCTCCCCAGCCAGCCAGTCCTTATCGCGCATGTACGACATCGCATGCATGCCCGACATCATGCCAGTCACCCCTTAAGGCATTTTCTCCCCCTCCCAACGATCAGCTGTTCCAATGATCAGCTGTGCCGGGATCCCCCTCGCTGTCTTACTGCTTCACCCAGGAGGCTTCCCTGAGACCCAGGAGGCAAAAAAGGGGCACCAGGGGTGGGGGCAGAGAAGGGTGGGTGCTGTGCCCCACCCAGCGCTCCATTTTTTTTTCCTTCCTGGGCCCCAGGAAAGCATCCTTGGAGCAAGAATGCCCTCCCGCCAAGAGGCTTTCCTGAAGCCCAGGAGGCAAAAATATCCCTGGGGATGTGATGCAGAAGAAGAAGGAGGAGGAGGAAGAGGAGGAGGAGGAGGAGGAGGAGAAGAAGAAGAAGAAGAAGAAGAAGAAGAAGAAGAAGAAGAGGAGGAGGAGGAGGAGGAGGAGGAGGAGGAGGAGAAGAAGAAGAAGAAGAAGAAGAAGAAGAAGAGGAGGAGGAGGAGGAGGAGGAGGAGGAGGAGGAGGAGGAGGAGGAGGAGGAGAAGAAGAAGAAGAAGAAGAAGAAGAGGAGGAGGAAGAGGAGGAGGAGGAGGAGGAGGAGGAGAAGAAGAAGAAGAAGAAGAAGAAGAAGAAGAAGAAGAAGAAGAAGAAGAAGAAGAAGAAGAAGAAGAGGAGGAGGAGGAGGAGGAGGAGAAAAAGAAAAACAAAAGAAGAAAAAGAAGGGAAGAAGAAGAAGAGAAAGAAGAGGAAGAGGAGGAAGAAGAAAAGGAGAGGAAATGGAGGAATAGAAGAAGTTGAAGCAGAAGCACAAGAAGCAGAAGCAGAATAATAAGCAGAATAAGAATTAGAATGATAATAAGTCTAATAAGAGTTAGAATTAGGAGAAGGAGAAGAAGGAGAAGAAAAGAAGAGAAGAAGAGAAGAAGAAGCACCAGCAGCAGCTACGCCCCCCCCCAGTCACATGGTCATGCCCCACCTAGCCACGCCCACCTAGCCATGCCCACCTAGCCACACCCACAAAACCGGTTGTTAAAAATTTTGAATCCCACCCGATTTCAACTCCCAGAATCCCCCAGCCATGAAGGAGTAGAAAATGACCTGATGGTACATAATCAATCAATCAATCAATCAATGATACTCACCTGTACATCTCTACCCCGGGCCACCCCGATGAAGCCGTCGAAGTGATGGCTTGATGCCTGGAGGCCGTGCGGTGTTGGATGGGGCGGAACAGGCTTGAGCTCAACCCATCTAAGACTAAGTGGCTGTGCTTCCCGGTGCCCTGATACAGCTGGTTCCATCGCTGGCTGTGGGGGGGGGAAATTCTTGACCCCACAGAGAGGGCCCGCAATCTGGGTGTCCTCCTGGACGTACGGCTGTCATTGGAGGACCATGTGGCGGCTGTCGCCAGGGGGGCTTTTGGTCAGGTCCGTAGGATCTACCAGTTGCGGCCCTTTCTGGATCGGGATGCGCTTCGCACGGTCACGTCCGCCCTCGTGATCTCCCGCCTAGACTATGCCAACGCTTTCTACATGGGGCTTCCCTTGAAGTGCACCTGGAGGCTCCAGCTGGTGCAGAATGCGGCCGCGCAGATGGTGTTGGGGACTTCTCGGGGCTCCCATGTTACGCCATTTCTGCGCGAGCTGCATTGGCTCCCGGTGGCCCTCTGGGTGCGCTTCAAGGTCTTAGTTATCATCTTTAAAGCACTCCATGGCTCAGGACCAGGATATTTGCGAGACCACCTCCTGCCATTATCGGCCTCCCGCCGACCGATACGCTCCCATAGAGTCGGCCTCCACGGGGTGCCACCGGCTGGACGGCTGGTGACTCCGAGGATGCGGGCCTTCTCATTGGGGGCACCCTCCCTCTGAAATGAATTACCCCCGGAGATGAGGACCATCCCTGATCTCATGACCTTCCGCCGTGCATTGAAAACTCATTTATTTCACCAAGCCGGTCTGGCCTAGGGGGTTTTTAAATTTTTTAATCAGGTTTTAACTTTCTTAATTCCCTTATTTTAATCTTCTGAAAGGGCCAATGTATTCAATTCTTTTAATTTTTAAATATTGTATATGTGTTTTATATGTGTATTTTATCCTGGCTGTTCACCGCCCCGAATCCCTTAGGGAGAGGGGGGCGGTATATAAATTTAAATAAATAAATAAAATCAATCAATCAATGCCTATCCTATTGACAGGGTTACTCTGAACCAGACAAAATATACTTCTGTTTCTTCAAACGAGCTTTTATCCTTCGACCCAGGTGATTTTGACCTCACAGCAGCTGAGACAACTGCTCTATAAATATGAATATTGATCGGTTGCTAAAATATATCTTCCCCGTGCAAAGTCAAGCAGATGGAGGTTTTTCTTCCTGCCCTTTGTAAATAAATCACAAAAGGCGGTTTCTGTTTTTTGAGCTGGGGAAATTAAAACAGAAGAGGAATACGCCGCGATTGGATCTAATTAAAGAGCAGGAAGAAGCGATTCAGAAATAATAATCCTGAATCTAATGCTAATCAGGACTGTTGCCTAACCTGGGTAAATTGGGAAGTCTTAGTCTGATAGGGCTCCCTCGTCTCTCATAACTTCCGATCAAAGAACGTAATAAGGAAGAATTTAAATCCGGAAATCATCGGCCATTAAGCAGCAGAGATTGGGGGGGGGGGGAGGTAGAGGGGGAAGAAATCTCATTTGAAGGTTAGAAATTGCTGGCAGTCAGAATAACCGAATAACAGAGTTGGAAGGGACCTTGGCGGTCATCCAGTCCAACCCTCCGCCCAAGCAGGAGACCCTACACCATTTCTGACAAATGACAGTCCAGTCTCTTCTTGAAAGTTTCGCCACTGTTTAGCTTACAACTGCAGGGATTCACTTAACCACGGTAGCAAGACAGGACGCAAAACTCACTTAAGCACTGGCTTGCTTAGCAACAGAAATTTTGGGATCAAAAGTGTCATAATTCAAGGACTATTTGTGTAGATTACATGCCTAGAGTCACAAAGTTGGGCAGATATATATATATATATATATATATATATATATATATATATAGAGAGAGAGAGAGAGAGAGAGAGAGAGAGAGAGAGAGAGAGAGAGAGAGAGAGAGAGAGATAAATATAGAGGGACATAGAGATAGATAGATAGATAGATAGATAGATAGATAGATAGATAGATAGATAGATAGATAGATAGATAGATAGATACAGAGAGATATAGAGATAGATGTAGACATAGATAGAGATATAGATAGAAAGAGCGATAGAGAGATAGAGACAGATATAGAGACAGAGAGATATAGAGATAGAGATAGTGAGATAGATAGACATAGATATATAGAGAGATAGAGATAGAGACAAATGTAGAGACAGAGATATAGATAGAGAGATAAATATAGAGAGACAAAGATATAGATAGATAGATACAGAGAGATATAGAGATAGATGTAGACATAGATAGAGACATAGAAAGAGCGATAGAGAAATAGAGACAGATATAGAGACAGAGAGATATAGAGATAGAGATAGCGAGATATAGAGAGATAGATATATATAGAGATAGATATATAGATAGAGATAAATACAGAGAGACATAGATATAGATAGATTGATAGATATAGAGAGATATAGAGATAGAGATAGCGAGATATAGACATAGATATATAGAGAGATAGATATATAGATAGAGATAAATATAGAGAGACATAGATATAGATAAATTGATAGATATAGAGAGATATAGAGATAGATGTAGACATAGATAGAGAGATAGAGAGATAGGGATAGCGAGATAGATATAGAGAGATAGATTTATATATATATATATATATATATATATATATGTGTAAGGTTTTTAAGCTGATAATTTTAAATAATAAATAAGGGAGACTTAGTATATATACAAAGTATATATATATATATATATATATGTGTAAGGTTTTTTAAGCTGATAATTTTAAATAATAAATAAGGGAGACTAGTATAGATCTATTTCGAGCTAGTTAGCTCTCTTCAGCTAGCCATACCCTTACTGGGATTCGAACCAGGGAAGTATTACATGTGAGGCAGTTGTAATTGCCTCTACACCACTGGCTCTCTCCTTATCAGCTCAGGCAGGGGAATAAGTATATACTTTGTATTACAACACCCTGTTAAGCCCCAATTAAGGGAGAAAGCATACTGCTTTCTTTTCTGTCTTTCGGCTCATCACCAGAGACCATACTGACAGAAAGCTATTTGTTTCGTTGCCTTTAGTTTACATGTGTGTAAGGTTTTTTAAGCTGATAATTTTAAATAATAAATAAGGGAGACTAGTATAGATCTATTTCGAGCTAGTTAGCTCTCTTCAGCTAGCCATACCCTTACTGGGATTCGAACCAGGGAAGTATTACAACTGCCTCACATGTAATACTTCCCTGGTTCGAATCCCAGTAAGGGTATGGCTAGCTGAAGAGAGCTAACTAGCTCGAAATAGATCTATACTAGTCTCCCTTATTTACTATTTAAAATTATCAGCTTAAAAAACCTTACACACATGTAAACTAAAGGCAACGAAACAAATAGCTTTCTGTCAGTATGGTCTCTGGTGATGAGCCGAAAGACAGAAAAGAAAGCAGTATGCTTTCTCCCTTAATTGGGGCTTAACAGGGTGTTGTAATACAAAGTATATATATATATATATATATATATATATATATATATATATATATATATATATATATATATATATATATACAGAGAGAGAGAGAGAGATGTAGAGATAGATAAAGATAGAGATAGAGATAGAGATAGATAGATAGATAGATAGATAGATAGATAGATAGATAGATAGATAGATAGATATAAAGTGATAGATATAGAGAGATACAGATAGAGAGAGATATACATAGAGAGAGATACAGATAGGAGAGAGAGAGAGATACACAAGATAGACCAGACCAGACCAGACCTTGGAGGTCTTCTAGTCCAGCCCCGTGCTTAGGCAGGAAACCCTATACCCTTTGATGCAAACCTATGGCACACTTGCCAGAGGTGGCACACAGCGCCCTCTCTGTGGACATGCGAGCCGTCGGCCTAGTTCAGCTCCACCATGCATGCGCACACACCTCCCAATGTCCAGCTGGTCATCAGATCCCTGTTGCGCATGCGGGGGGCGGGGCACATGCAGGGGGACACATGTGCATGCACGGGACACGTGTGTGTGGGACATCCCTGCATGCGCATTACATTTTGGGGGTTCGGGCACACACTAGATTATATGAAAGTTAGAAAGACAGACAAACACGCAGGCAGATACATAGATATACACAGACATCGATAGATGGAGACACAGAGCAAGGGTCTTCCAACCTGGCAATTTTAAAGACTTGTGGACTTCAAATCCCAGAATTCCTGAGCTAACATGACTGGAGGAGGAGGAATTCTGGGAGTTGGAAGTCCACAAGCCTTCAAGCTGTCAAATTTGAAGATCCCTGACGTAGATAGATACGACAGAATTCTTTATTGGCCAAGTGTGATTGCACACACACAAGGAATTTGTCTTGGTGTATATAGATGTAGATACAGATAGATGACAGGCAGACGGTCACACAGACAGACAGACTGACAGACAGACACAGACAGATGTAGATGGATAGATAGATGTTAATGGATAGATGTAGATCAGAGGTGCCCAAACTTGGCAACTTTAAGACTTGTGGACTCCCAGAATCCCACAGCCAGCATAGCTTACTCTCTTGTGATCTCTTCCTCTGCAATCTCTCTCCACTTTAGGAGGTTAAGAGCAAAAAGAAACAGACACGGCTGGCTGGGGGATTCTGGGAGTTGAAGTCCACAAGTCTTAAAGTTGCCAAGTTTGGAGACCTCTGCCTTAACCATTAGACTAAAGACTTCGTGGACTTCAGCTCCCAGAATCCCCCAACCAGCATAGCTTACTCTCTTGAAATCCCTTCTTCTGCCACAGAGGTGGTATTCAGCCAGTTTGCAACGGATCGGGCGAACCGGTAACAAGAATTTGGCGTGGGTTGCTGAAACCGGTAGTAGGTACTGGCTGGCCACGCCCCCGATCTGGTCGCCCTCCCGCCCGATGCTCGCTTACCCTCGCCTGCCTGACATTCGCCTAAGGTATTTCTTTCTTTTTTTCCCCTCCCGACAATCAGCTGTAGATAAGATCAACTGTGCCGGGGTTCCCTTTGCTGAGGCCCAGGAAAAAATGGAGGGAGGAGCTCAGCCGCCCCCCACCTCCAATTTTTGCCTTCCAGAGCCCCAGAGGAGCCTTAGGGGAGCAAAAACGCCCCCCACCCAGGGGCTCCTCTGAGGCTAGGAAGCTCCCAAAACAGAGCTTGGAGGAGTGCTGCATGCCCCTCCCATGCTCTGTTTTTTTCCTTCCTGAGCCATACTGGCTGGGGAATTCTGGGAGTTGAAGTCCACCCATCCTAATGCTGCTTGGAGATTCGTGGGAATCGGTGCACACACCTCATAAACCTGGAGTTGTGGGAGTTGAAGTCCGCCACTTTTCTTAAAGACGGCTGGAGAATTCTGGGAGTTGAAGTTTAAATGTTATGAAAATGGCTAACGTTGAAATAAACCCAGGGGTGGAATGCTACCGGTTCACACCGGTTTGTGGAGAACCGGATGTTAATTCTACATCCGGTTTGCTGAACCCGTAGTTAAAACTCCGGGTTCCGCCAGCTGAGTGTTGCCGGTTGGCGGCCCCAAGGGTGCGGGCCTTCTCTGTGGGGGCTCCCTCCCTTTGGAATGATTTGCCCCTGGAGATACGGGCCATTACCGACATTCAGACCTTTCGGCGCGCAATAAAGACCCTGTTTTTTCAACAGGCCGGCCTGGCCCAGTAACGATTTGTGGGGTTTTAAATTTGGCATTTTTAAATTTTTATCAGTTTTATATCTGTTAATTTTATATTCGGCCTCCAATTTAACCATTTTAAATTGTTTTTAATTGTATACAGTGGTACCTCTACTTACGAAATTAATTCGTTCCGGAAACCGTTTCGTAACCTGAAAATTTCGTAAGTAGAGGCACATTTTACCTGTAAATATCCTAATCCGTTCCAAGCCCCCGAACTGTACTTCTTCGTTCTTACTTCCTGCTTTGCTGGATTGCTAGCGCGAGACTGAGAACGCGGTGCGTGCGCACAGATCCCTCCTAGCCAATGGGATGCCAGGAAGATAACCAATGGCAGCGCAGCTCGGACGCACCATTTTCCAAGAAAGCCTTTCGTATCTTGAAACATATTCGTAGGTAGAGACGATATTTCCTCGAAGACGCGTTTCGTAACCTGAAACTTTCGTAGGTAGAGGCTTTCGTAAGTAGAGGTACCACTGTATACTGTTTCTGTTTTAGCTGGCTGTACACCGCCCCGAATCCCTTTTTGGGAAGAGGGGGCGGTATAGAAATCTAATAAACATAAACAAACATAAACATAGAATGACTGGCTGGCCCTGCTCACCCCCTCTCCTCCCAGGAGTCCCCACACGGCCCGTTTTGCATCCCAGGTAAGTGCAGAGTGCACACAGAAGCCCGGGAAGGGCTAAACACGGGCTTCCTGGAAGTTCAGGTTGGAAATAGGCCCGTTTCTGATGTCCAGAGAAACTCCAGAGCATGGGGAGGCCATTTTTTGCTCTCCCGGAGGCTCGAAGAAAGCCTTCAGAGTCCGGGGAGAGCAAAAATGCCCCCCACCATGGTGCAGGAGCCTGACTAGGCCACACCCACCATGGCCACACCCACCCAGCAACCAGGTAGAGAACCCATTGCTAAAATTTTTGAAGCCCAGCCCTGAATAAACCGTGTTGGAAACACACAATGTGTGATAACCAAAGGGGCGTGGCACAAAGGCAACACAGTCAGATAATCAATAGGAGTCCCTTTATTATCTCCAACTTTGCCCCCAATGTCCAGGTCACCTTCTGGGCTGGAGAAAAACTCTCCCAAGAACAGCCTTGGACTGCAGAGAATTCAGTCCAAAACATGGTCAACACAAACTGTAACTTAAAGTCCAAACAAGCCAAACTGATGTAAATTAGTTTGGTAGGGCAGGAGCAAGAATTCCAGACGTGAAGGCGTGGCAAAACTCACACGGTTGGGAAGATGCCAGGAACACAGATAAACCATGACAACACAGGATAAAGTCACGTTTGGTCCCCGCAGCCTGCCTTTCTTATCAACTTTCTTCCCAGGAGAAAGTTATTTATTATTTTATTTTATTTTATTTTTTATTTTATTTTACTTATTTTATTTTTTCATTTTTATTTTATTTTATTTTATTTTATTTTATTTTATTTTATTTTATTTTATTTTTTTATTTTATTTTTATGCTGCCCGCTCTCCCAATTTGGGACTCAGGGTGGTATACAGCCCAAATAAAACAATACTATTACAAAAGAAAGTTTAAAATAGATTTTAAAAGATTAAACTAATGGCTGAAGTTAAAACTACAATAAGATTATAAAAACAGGGTAAAAAAGTTAAAAAATTAAAAACCAAATAATACTAGGCCAAACTGGCCTGTTGAAATAGGTGGGCCTTCAATGTGCGCCGGAAGGTTCGTAGGTCAGGGATGGCCCACATCTCCGGGGGTAATTCATTCCAGAGGGAGGGTGCTCCCGCAGAGAAGGCCCGCACCCTCAGAGCCGCCAGCCGGCATCACCCAGCTGACGGCACCCCAAGGAGGCCCACCCTATGAGAGCGCACTGGCCGGCGGGAGGCCAATGGTGGCTGCAGGCGGTCCCATAAGTAATGAAGGGAATCAGGGCCCTTTCCTCCCCCGTAAGCCAGGCAACCCACGTTGCTCCCTTCTCCATTCCTCCCTGCGTCCCCTAGGATGAAGAGAGGGTGGGCCTGGGTCTTCCCCTGAACTCTCTCTCCCTTGTTCTACCTCTTCCCTGCTTTGCCCAGCCTGATTTTGCCCTTCCCCAGTTTCCTCCACAGCCAACGGAGCCACACTCCCACTTCCTGTCAGCTGTTCGTCTTCCTCCTTGGATTCAGACTCCGACAGGGGCATGATGCAATGCTTTATTTATGAATCTTTCCTGGCAAGGAACCCAAAAAAAAACACACGACGGGAGGCATTCCGTCATCAAGATCCGGGAATGGCCATTCTTCTCTTTTGTGTGTGTGTGTCTTGAAATGATATTGCAAAATGAAATTAAATCATCTTTAAAACAGACAGAAGGCCATAGTCCAAACTTTGTGGCTTGACAGGGCCGCCACTGTGTTAAACGCGGCTACAAGGATAAATGCCAACTTGGATAAAAGGGAGTCCTCGACTGATAGCAGCTCATTTAGTGACCGTTCAAAGTGACAAGGGCACTGAAAAATGCGACTTACGACCTGTTTTTCACCATTATAACCCCTGCAGCATTCCCCACGATTACGGGATCAAGATACAGAACGCTTGGCCATTGACTCATATTTATGACCGTCGCAGTGTCCCGGGGTCATGCCATCCCCTTCTGAGAAGCGAGGTGAATGGGGGGAAGCCAAGATTCACTTAACGACCGGGCGACTAACTTATCAACAGCGGTGATTCGCTTTAACGACGGTGGCAAGAAAGATCATAAAACAGGGCAAAAACTCAAACTAACCAATGTCTCCCATAGCAACAGAAGTTGCGGGCTCAATTGTGGTCGTAAGTTGAGAACTACCTGTGCTTAACTAAGCACCATGCGATGACCCAAAGGGGCATGACACAAAAAAGAACAAAGTCACAAAAGTAGAATAAATTCCTTTTTAATGCTTCCAACTTGGCTTCCAATGTCCAATTATCCTCAGCTGGAGATCAAACTCTTCCCAAAAACAATCTACGAAGGGAAGAGATGCCGTCCGAAACCAAAGTAAAGATAATTAGAAATAAAAAAAAAACAACACAAACCACACTGAAGTAATTAACACTGCAATAATAAATTGCAGACTTCCAAAAGATAACACAGCACCCACAGTTGGGAAAATGCCAAAACCCAGATAAGGCTCGACCAAGATAATGCACGCTTTGCTTCCAGCAAAGAGCTGTGTGCAAACACCCTTCTTATATCCTGTTCTCCCAGCTGCAAATAATGAAAGGGATCAGGGCCCTTTTCTCCCCCGTAAGCCAGGTTGCTCCCTTCTCCGTTCCTCCCTGCGTGCCCTAGGATGAAAAGGGGATGGCCCTGGGTCTTCCTCTGAAGGCCCAGCTGGACTGTGCCCTTCCCCAGTTTCTCCCACAGCCACCAGAGCCATACTCCCATTCCTTGTCATCTGCTCAACCTCTCCCTCGGGATCAGACTCCAACAAGGGCATGACACACCAGCAGGGTTTGGAGGGAGAAATGAGATTTAATTGGAATAAAGTGTTTCATCCTGCAATTGCTTTGAGCCCACCCAGATTTAGTCCAAGAATAGAACAAAACACAGGTTGGCCTCAAATTACAACCGTTCACTTAGTGACTGTCCGAAGCTATCACCGCACAGGAAAAAGGAAACATACCCAGTTTTCGCATTTACGACCGTTGCACCCTCCCCGTGTCATGTGATCAAAATTCGGGCACTTTTTTTAAAAAAATTCTGATTTATCCTGTTCTTTCAACTCTAGGGTCAACCTATCCATTTCGGAGCATTGAAAAATCTTACCGATCGTAGCAAGATAAATCAGAATATTGTAAAATAGGGAACAAATTTTATTGTTTTGGAAGGACATGAAACGGAATTCACAAAGCTGTAATAAGAATCTAAAATGAAATAGAAAGGAGGTGAGAGACCTTATACCCAGGGGTGGGATGCTAGTGGTTCGGCCCGGTTCTATAGAACCAGTAGCTCTGAAGAGCAGCAGACACCAAACCGTTTTGGTGTTTGCTGCTGTTTGGCCCAGCTGCCTGCCTGGGCTCTTACCTATCCTTTATTTCCTGCTTTTTCAACCTCAGCTGCTTTGCATGGCACAGCTTGAGGTTGAAAAATCAGGAAAAAAGAGGCTTTTCCAACACTGTGCGCCTGCGCGCAGCACTTTTCAGCTCTCTGGGTAGCACAGCTTAAGGTTTGTTTGCGCGCGCGTGTGAAGCGTGCATGTGTGCACAAAATGTAGTCACCGAACCAGTAGTAACACTATTTGTATTCTATCAGTTTGCACCTATTCGCTAGAACCGGTTGTTAACACTCTTAAGTTTGGAGAACCGGTTGTTAGAAGAAATTCCTGGCCTAATCCTGTAAGGAAGGCAGGAAGGAAACATTCTGCTGTTGCTTACAGAAACTGCCTCTCCGTTAACCCTTATTACATTCTTGGCAGGACTAGACTTCCTGTCTCTGGAACTTCTCTGGAGTTATTTTCCCCTCCTTTGCTGGTACTTTGCTTGTGTGGAGTGACCATTCAAAGTTACAAGGACACTGAAGAAAGTGACTTATGACCATTTTTCACACTTACGACTGTTGCAGCATCCCCACAGTCACGAGAGGCCAGGCAAGGAGATGCGTGCCTCGATGTGAGTGATGTTGAGTTGGCCACGCCCAGCCAATAACATGACCACCAAGCCATGTCCACCCAGTCACATGACTACCAAGCCATGCCCACCACCTAAGCCACGCCCACAGAACCAGTTGTTAAAAATTTTGAATCCCACCCCTGCTTATACCTGAGGTATAAGAATAAGAACTAAAATGGTACAAAGCTTAAATGTATATATGTGTGTGTGTATATATGTGTGTGTGTGTATATATATATATGTATGTATGTATTTATATATATGTATATATATGTATATATATATGTATATATATATGTATATAAATGTTTATATCTTTTGATCTTTTCTAATGTAAAATGTTTTGATTGAAATGTACGTCAAAAGACGACCCCCACGTTCAATATTTTTAATGTTTATTTTCAATTAAAAAATAATAATAATTCGGGCACTTGGCAACTTGGCCTGTATTTATGACGGTTGAAAGAGGCGATCACCTTCCCAGACGGCTTCAATGCGGGAAGCTGGCTTCCCGTAACGACTGCATGATTCACTTAGCGACGGCAGTGATTCGCTGAAGAGATGCGTTCCCCCCCCCCCCAAAAAAAAGGTCGTGAAATAAGTCATAGGTCGTGAAACTCAAACTTAACCGCTGCTTTGCTCTGCCGCAGAGGTTTCCGGGCTCGATCGTAGTCGTAAGTTGAGGACCTCCTGTATGAAAAGGCAGTCAAGCTGATGCAAGTTAAAATGAGGGGAGAAATGCTTGAGTGTGTGTCTCTTCCCGGGTGCTACTAAATAAAAACTTCTTTAATTAAGAGAAATTTCTTGGGAGACGGCTTGAACCCGATCGCATTGAAATCGCCTTGAAGTTACCCGAAACCCACCGGAGGCAAGCTAGATAATAAAAAACGTGCTTTATTACTTTTATTTATTGCCCGCAGGGCTGTGAATCAACCAGGCCAAGGTGAAGCAAGGCAAGAGAAATAGTTGCATTTTCTCTTGCTGGTTGGGAATGGATGGAAATTGCAAAGAAAAGAGTCCTCGGATGTATGACCACAATTTAGCCCCCAAAAGTTGAGACAGACGTTAAGTGAGTCCCCCTTCCCCACATTTTATGACCTTTCATGCCAGCTGTTAGGGCTCCGACAAACCAGCCCCATTCAAATCATAAGTCTCTAGCCGCATCTCTCAGATTGATTTATTAGGAGTGACCATGTCGGCATTACCGGGGTGCAGCCGACTCTGAGACACATCATTCGTTTCCCTCTTGGCCCTGGTCTTCCCCACCATCCCCTGGATGTATATTCTCCAATGGGACACATCCATAGCCAAGAGCAGCCCCCACCTTTTAAGGTTTCTTTCACGAATTCACAGATAAAAGGCCGTTTCCAACTAATTAGCTCCGACAAGAAAGAGGCTTGCCAAGTTGTATTTCAAGGCTGCCAAAAACCCACAGATAAGAAAATAGTTTACAAGAGTTTTCAAACACTAACTATAATGTCCACGAGGCTGAGTTTCAAAACGTCTTTGCCTTCTGCAAAGAACGCTTCTTCAAAACTGGCTTTTCTTCTCTTGAGGGAGGGGCTATTACCTTTGGAGCCTTACTCCCAAGTCGCCGGTGCTGTTGTAGCTGCTCTCTCCTACGAGCAATCCTGCGCGCATGCACACTTGGCACAGGCTCCTCGGGAACCTCCTCGTTGCTGCTGCCAGCCCCCCACAATCTCTGAAGGCAGCAGTCCACTCCCTAATGGTCCTGGCTCTTCATCTGAGTCTTTGCTCTCCTCAGCTGTCTGCATCTGCTGTCGGCTAACCGCAACAGCTCTGCGGTAATAATTCTCAGCCAGTCCTTGAGTATTGAAGATTTGTCTTTAAATGAATCCAAACTCCAGCTCCTCTATAGGACAATGATGGTTTATTCAATATATCAGCAAACAACAAATACTCTAATCAGGCAAGAATGGCTAAAAGTCAGGCAAGGTTAGTGTTGGGTTTGAGTTTGCTCTCTTTCCTTTTATTACCATTATCATGAGACACACCCCACCACACCCAGGCATATACGCATCTCGAGTTCTGGCCACTCCTAATCTATTATCTCTAAATGCTAGTAACCCTATAACATGTCTACATCCCTACCCTATTCCGACCCTCAATAAACTGACCCCCATCTGGTGCCACTTTCACAATGTCTTAACTTAATGCTTAATTACCACCTATATGCAGGGGTGGGATTCAATTTTTTTAAACAAACGGTTCTGTGGGCATGGCTTAGTTGGTGGGCATGGCTTGGTGGGCATGTGACTGGCTGGGTGTGGCCAACTCAACAGCACTCACATTGAGGCACGCATCTCCTCGCCTGGCCTCTCGTGACCAATGCTGCAACAGTCATAAGTGTGAAAAACGGTCATGTCACTTTTTTCAGTGCCACTGTAACTTTGAATGGTCACTCCACACAAGCAAAGTACCAGCAAAAGAAGGGAAAAAAACTCCAGAGAAGATCCTGAGACAGGAAATCTAGTCCTGCCAAGAACGTAATAAGGGTTAACGGAGAGGCAGTTTCGGTAAGCAACCCCAGAATGTTTCCTTCCTGCCTTTCTTACAGGATTAGGCCAGGAATTTCTTCTAACAATTGGTTCTCTGAACTGCTTAGAATGTTAACAACCGGTTCTAGTGAATAGGTGCAAACCGGTAGAATCCCACTCCTGCCTATATGCGCCCCAACCCCCTCTAACAATATGCACCACATCAATACATGAAAAAAGCCATTTCCAGCCCCACAGTTGTTTCAGAATCCATCCTTCAGCCCGCAGTTGTTTCAGAATCCGTCCTTCAGCCCGCAGTTGTTTCAGAATCCATCCTTCAGCCTGCAGCTGTTTCAGAATCTGTCCTTCACCCCGCAGCTGTTTCAGAATCCATCCTTCATCCCGCAGTTGTTTCAGAATCCATCCTTTGTTGTTGCTAAGCGAGACATTGGTTAAAGGAATTCCCCTCCCCCATTTTATGACTTACCTTTCTGGCATTGTTAAATGAATTGCTGCCGTTGTTAAATGAGTAACATGGTTGTTAAATGGATCTGGCTTCCCCATTGGCATTGCTTGCCTGAAGGCTACAAAACGAGATCACATGACTCCAACCGTTGTAAATGTGACTTGGCTGCCAAGCATCTGAATTCTGATCACGTGGCCATGGGGGGGGGGGGGGGGGGTTTGATGGTACAATGGTTGTAAGTGTGAAAAACCATCACGTCACTGTTTTCAATGCCACTGTCACTTCGAACAGTCGCTAAAATGAACTGTTGCAAGGCGAGGACTAATACGATTGTTAAGCAAATCTGGCTTCCCCATGGACTTTGCTTGTCTGAAAGTCACAAAAGGGGATCACGTGATTCTGGGACGCCGTCATAAATAGGAATCAGCTGCCAAGAGTCCGATTTTTAACCATGTGACCGTGGGGAGGTGGTCAGTGTGAAAAACGGTCATAAGTCCCAGGGGTGGGATTCAAAACAGGAGAAATTTTGATCCCCACGGAGAGGGCGCACAATCTGGGTGTCCTCCTGGATGTACGGCTGTCGTTAGAAGATCATATAACAGCCGTCGACAGGGGGGGCTTTTGTCAGGTCCGTCGGATCTACCAGTTGCGGCCCTTTCTGGATCGGGGTGTATTGCGCAGTCACTTCTGTCCTCGTCATCTCCCGCCTAGACTACTACATGGGGCTCCCCTTGAAGAGCATCCGGAGGCTTCAGCTGGTGCAGAATGCGGCCACGTGGGTGATTCTGGGGGCTTCTCGGAGCTCCCATGTTACACCGCTCCTGCACGAGCTGCATTGGCTTCCAGTGGCGTTCCAGGTGCGATTCAAGGTGTTGGTGATCACCTTTAAAGCGCTCCATGGCTTGGGACCCGGGTACTTACGGGACCGCCTACTGCCAACATTGACCTCCCGCCGGCCAGTGCGCTCCCACAGGGTGGGCCTCCTTGGGGTGCCGCTGGCTGGGCGATGCCGGCAGGCGGCTCCGAGGGTGCGGGCCTTCTCTGCGGGGGCTCCCTCCCTTTGGAATGAGCTTCCTACCGAGATAAGGGCCATCACTGGCCTACGGGCCTTCCGGCGCGTACTGAAGACCCACCTTTTTCAGCAGGCCGGTCTGGCCCATTAGTAGGGTTTTAATTTTTAAATCTTCATTTTTAACGGGGTTTTATTAGTTTTACTTTTAATTACAGCCGTGCATTTAATTCTCTTTTAATTCATTTTAAAATTTATATCGATTGTATTTTATTGCGGCTGTACACCGCCCCAAGTCCCTATTTGGGAGAGGGGGCGGTATAAAGGTAATAATAATAATAATAATAATAATAATAATAATACTAATAATAATAATAATAATAATAATAATAATGTTGCCACCAGTTCAGTGAGTGTGGCTTGGTGGGCGCGCTTTGCATGCGTGCACACAATTTGCACAAGCGCAGAGGCGTTCCAACTCACCTCCTGCAATCCTGCACTCTCTCGGTCGCTTCAGTAGCTGCCACGCAAAGCAGCTGTGCTTCAAAAGTAGAGGATAAAGGTGAGTTTGGGAGCCCAGGCGGGAGTGGTCCAACAGCAGAGTGGCGGAGAGAACCGGTTCGGTTTCCACTGTTCATTGCCGCTACCGGCTCCACCGAACCAGGCTGAACCGGTCGAATACCACCACTGGTCTGAACTGTCACTAAACGATCTATAGTAAGTTGGAGAACCAGTTGTCTGAAGTGGTGTAGGGTTTCCTGCTTGAGCACAGGGTTGGACTAGCGCAGGGCTCACCAACCTTTTGGACCTCAGGGACCACCAAACTCACCATTTTAAAACCCGCAGACCACTAAATAGGAATTTTGATCGACGGTAGCTTGCTGACGTTGGTGGGAAAGTCGGTCTCATATTGCAGAGCTGCAGGAGTCACAGGACTGGCTCCTCTTCAGTCCTTCCGGAGTAGCTACTCCTCCATCCGGATGCACCGACCTACCATGGACTGGAGGAGGAGCTGCTCCGGGATGACCAAAGGGCCAGTCCTGTGACTCCTGAAGCTCTGCAGTATGGGACCGACTTTTCCACCAAGGTGAGCAAGCCACTCCGGGGCGGATTTCCTTCCCCCGCCATTGGTCTTACCCTCCAATTCCAGGTCGCATGGCTCTACTCAAGGTAAGGTTTGCGCTCGGCCGAAGGTTGGGGGTCAGTGGGTGGGCGGGCCATGTGGGTGGCACAGTCTTGGGTTCTCGCACAGCCTGGATTAATTGCTTTGGGAGGGACATTTCTCTAAGGACCACCAAAATTTTCTCACGGTCCACCAGTGGTTCCCGGCCCACCGGTTGGCAACCACTGGACTAGAGGTCTAAGGTCTCTTCCAACTCTGTTATTCTATTCTATTCTATTCATTCTATTCTATTCCCATTCCCTTATTCTATTCTATTCTATTCTATTCTATGCTATTCTATTCCATTCCATTCTCCCTTCATCTATTCTATTCTATTCTATTCTATTCTATTCTATTCTATTCTTTTCCCTTATTCTTTTCTATTCCTATTCTATTCCCATTTCCATTCCCTTATTCTAGTCTATTTTATTCTATCCTATTCTATTATCTTTTCCCTTATTCTATTCTATTCTATTCTATTCTATTCTACTCCATTCCATTCTCCCTTCATCTATTCTATTCTATTCTATTCTATTCTATTCTATTCTATTCTGTTCTACTCCATTCTATTCTACTCCATTCCATTCTCCCTTCCCTTCATCTATTCTATTCTATTCTATTCTATTCTATTCTATTCTATTCTATTCTATTCCATTCCCATATTCTATTCTATTCTTTTCCCTTATTCTATTCTATTTTATTTATTCTATTCTATTTTATTTTATTCTATTCTATTCTATTTATTCTATTCCCATGCCCATTCCTTTATTCTATTCTATTCTATTCCTATTCTATTCCTATTCTACTTTCTCTTCTCTCCTCTCCTCATTTCTATTTCTATTTCTTTTCTATTCCATTAAGTCAAGGATTATCCGTAAGGGAAGACCAACACAATTTTCACAGGAACAGTCATTTATTCTTTAAAACAATGGCAGCCATCTTCTCTGACCTTGGAATCGCAAGCCAAAATATCAGGACTCCGATCCCCAAACTGCTTAAACCTGTTCACTCGTCAACTTTTTTTAATCCAGTTAATGGTCTATCAGTTGCATTCACACAATCTGCTGGACTTGGTTAGATTAAAGCTGGGTGGCCGTTGTTACGAGCTACTGTATGAACTTGGTTTGTTGTGGATGGTCCAATCTATGGGGTGAATCCAGGAAACGGCTTTTCCCTCCAGACATTGTGGGTGCTCCATCACCGACGGTCGTAAGAAGAGACGGAGCAACCATTTGTCTGGAATGGTATAGGGCAGGGGTGCCCAACTTTAGGCAACTTTACGACTTGTGGACTTCAACTCCCAGAATTCCTCAGCCAGCGAGTTGAAGCCCACAAGTTGTAAAGTTGTCTAAAGTTGGAGACCTCTGGTACAGGATCTCCTGCTTAGGCAGGTGGTGGGGGTTGGACTAGATGACCTCCCAGCTCCCTCGCAGCTCTGTTAATCAGTACAGGTACTCCTTGACTTATGACAATTTAAATTTTTATTAAGGTACTAGCTCAATATCCGTGCTTCGCTACAAAACTATGTGGTCGGGCTTAGTTTTGGGGGAGGAAAATAAGGGAGGAAAATTCAGCCTCTGCCTACCAGCATTGGTCGGTATTCATCTGGCTAGCGTCCTGCCAGTGTGTGAGAGAGTTGAGGGCTGTTTGGAAACTGAAACTGTATTTGCTGTGTGAGCAAGGAGGAGACAGCAAGGAGCCTGGGCGTGGCTTAGCTCAACCGTTCTGTACTAAACCTGCTTGGTGCTGTGAAACTGAAACTGAAACTCCTCTGCTTGTGTTTTGCATTTGGAAGAGATTTCTTTTCAGGTGGGGAAGGGGGGTAGAACTCCTTAGCATCAGAGCGTGTTAATAATAATAATAATACATGAAATACTAATAGCTCTGATGGTCATTTCGAAAAATCCTTTCTTAGTGAGCCCCTAGAAGCCAAGAAGAACCTACGTGCCAAATTTCAAGTTTGTAGGCTTTAGGGTTCTGGAGATTTTGTGATGATGCGTGAGGGGTCTTTCGCTTTCATATAGATAGATTATAAAATACAAAATACAAAAGCAAATGAGAGGACAGTGAAGAGGAAGGGAAAAGGCAAAAGAATAGCGAGGAAAGATAGGGAAAGAAAAAGGAAAATGGACTTCCGACTCTGTTAACAGCAAAATAAAGCCTTAATCTCAAATCACAGCTTTTTGCTTTTCCATAATACAGTAGCATGAACAAGTCGATTCTATAAAGCTCTATCAATCAGATCTGCAAAACCCAAAATCCAAGTTTCATTCTTTTCCACTTCAAGGACGAAGTTCAGAAGCGGTTTCCACGTGGAAACAAAAGTACTTCTATTCTTTTTCTTCAAGCAAAGAGATCATTTTTTTGCCATTTTAGCCAACTCCTGCAACCATTCTCTCGTGGTAAGAACTGAAGGCAGTCTTTGACTTATGACCACAGCCGAATCCAAAATTTCCATGGTCAAGCGAGACAGTGGCTAAGTGAGTTTTGCCCACATTTTAGGACTTTTTGTGAGTAACCCGGTTGTTAAAGTGAATCCGGCTTCTCCCAGGAGGTCGTAAAAAGGGGGAATCGCGTGACATCCCCTTCCCAGGATGCTGCGACCGTCGCATATACGAGCCAATTTGCAAGCCTCTGAATTTTGCAAGGGTCCGGTCGTAAGTCTGGGAAACGGCCACGAATCCCTTTTTTTCCATGCCGTTGTAACTTTGAACGGCCACGAAACGAATTGCTGTAAGTCGAGTGTCAGGATTCCAGGAATCGTCCCAATGAAATCATGATTCTCGAGCCAAACTTCAAAGAACTTCAAAGGATTTATTAGAGGCGAGATACTGGCCCTTCCCTGGATGAAGCCAACTCTGGCATATGACATTTACAGCCACCTGTGAACCTGTTTCCCCCCCCTCTTCACCCCTGCGTGTGTCATAAATCAGATTCTCCAACTGAGCACCTTCACAGGCTGGGTGTCATCCATCATGTTCTCCAATTAAATATATTCCCGGGCAAAAACTCTGGTAGTTTAGTTACAATCTTTTAAAGATAAGAGTTGGGATGTATTTTTGCTTTCAAACTGCTGCACGGCTCTTCCAGATATCCTTCCTCCCTCCCCTTTTTTATGGCAACTACTAAAGCAGGCATAGGAATGCTTTATGAGTTGTCATCGAGGACTGCCTTTATCCCAATAACAGAGTTGGAAGGGGCCTTAGAGGCCTTCTAGTCCAACCCCTTCCTCAAGCAGGTGTTGTGGTTCGCCGGCAGCAGATGCAGACGGCTGAGGAGAGCGAGGACGGAGATGAGGGGCCAGGACCATTAAGGAGTGGACTGCTGCCTTCTGAGACTGTGGGGGCTGGCAGCAATGATGAGGAGGTTCCCGAGGAGCCTGTGCTCAGTGCGCGTGTGTGTAGGGTTGCTTGCAGGAAAGAGCAGCTGCAGCTGCATGGGCGACTTGGGAGTAAGGCTGCAAGTTAAGGGCCCCTCCTTCAAGAAGATAAAAGCCAGCTGTGAATCATACGTTCTTTGCAGGAAGCAAAGACGTTTTGAAACTCAGTCTCGTGGACATTCCAGTATCTTAAGTTGGTGTTTGAAGACTCTTTGTGTTGTGAAATATTTTTTATCTGTGATTCTTGGCAGCCTCGCACAGTTTTGGTGAGGTTTGTGCCTATCAAAGTTAATTAATTTGCAGCAGCCTTTTAACTGGGGATTCATAAGACTCATTAAAAGGTTTCTGTTCCATTTGGTTCGTGTTTGTTTTATTGGAAAAGGGTTTGGGTCAAAACACTAGGAGAACTTCTACCTTTCCAGACAAATGGCTGTCCGAAGGTCACAAAAGGTAATCACTTTACCCTGGGACACTGCAACCATCATAAATATGAATCGTGGCCAAGGACCTGAGTTTTAATCACGTGATCCAAGGGGATGCTAGAACCTCGTTAATTGTGGAAAACAGACAAATCGCAAAAGGGGATCACTTGATCCCGGGACACTGCAACCATTGTAAATATTGAGACAGTGCAACTGTAGTAAATGTGAGTCAATTGTCAAGCATCTGAATGAAAAAAATCACGTGACCAAGGGGATGTACAATGGCCGTAAGTGCGGAAAATAGCCCCTGATGTCAACCCATAAAATATTTCTACGGTCTTTTTAGAGTTGCCAACAGAAAAGGAGGTGGGGGAAAAGGGGTTTGAAAAAGCAGTGCAGCAGCTTGCAAACCGAAACTGCATTCTATAAACGTTTTTAGAGATAGTAACTAGGTGACTGAAGTTTCTGGTGGGCAAAATTCTAACCGGAGAGGCTGATTGATGACTCTGGGCTATGGAAGTGTCCCATTGGAGAATATAAATTACGGCACACCCAGGGGGTGGAGGAAAACCAGACTGAAGGTTGACTCAGCTTTCTGTCTTTCCACGATCGGTAAAATGAGGACCCAGATTGTTGGGGGCAAGAGGCTGACTCTGTAAAACCACTTGGAGAGGGTCTATGAAGCCTTGTGAAGTGATATGTCAACTCATAAAATATTTCTATGGTCTTTTTAGAGTTGCCATCAGAAAGGAAGGGGGGAGCAGTTCGGCAGCTTGCAAACCGAAAGTGCATTCCATCAATGTTTTCAAAGAGAGTAACGAGGTGACTGAAGTTTCTGCCGTGCAAAATTCTAACTGGAGAGCAAGTTTGATGACTCTGGGCTATGGATGTGTCCCATTGGAGGATATGAATTACGATACACCCAGAGGGATGGAGGGAAAACCAGGGTCGAGGGTGACAATGAATCATGTGCCTCAGAGTCGGCTGCAACCCGGCAGTGCTGGCATGTCTTCCCCTAATAAATCTTCTTTAAGTTTTGAAAATCTGGCTAGAGACCCATGATTTAAAGGGGAGGGGGGTAATAATCGGAGCCCCCTTTTTCCCATGCCGTTGTAACTTTGAACGGTCACTAAATGGACTGTTGTAAGTCAAGAGCTTCCTGTAATTCTCACCACAAGCTTTTGGTGCCTTTGCTGGAAGCCCCCCCACCCCCCAATGAGACCGACCCGTTGGGGTTCAGAGGTACGGCTCTTCTCCCTCATCCACGTTGCCTCCTGCAGGAACCCCCTCGTTGTTCTCCAAGTCGGACAGCGGCAGCCCGTGGCTTCCCGGCAGGTGCTCCAACACGGTGCTGCGCATGGTGCTACGCATGCTGCTGGGCGAGAGCTTGTGGGAGCCCCACTTCCGGGGCCGCCGGTGGCACATGACCTCCTTGAACATCTCGCGGAAGCGGCTGGACATCAGGTTGTAAAGGACGGGGTTGGCGGCCGAGCTTAGGTAGAAGAAAACCCCCGAGAGGACGTGGACATACTGGAACATGCGATGCATCGTGTCCGTCCAGTGACTGATGAAGCTCCAGATGAGACGGTCGGTGTGGAAGGGGGCCCAGCAGATGCCAAATACGACCACTAGCATGACTGGAGGCGGAAAAGAGAGAGAAGTGGGGGGAGGAGAGATAAGGAAGGGAAAGCAAAGTTAGGGACCGATTAGCCGATCGGAAATAAGATCCTTCGTTCTAGCCGATCGGCGGAGAAGAATAGAAATGGGAGCTCGGGGTGGAACTGAGGGATCCTTGACGTTCTCTGAGTTTGGCGTGTTTTCTTGCAGACGTTTCATGGCCCAGTTAGGTAACATCGTCAGGGTTAGAAAGGAAGAGGGTTTGCGAGGAGGAGGAGGGGGAGGAGGAAGAAGAAGAAGAGGAGGAGGAAGAAGAGGAGGAGGGGGAGGAGGAGAAGAGGAGGAGGAGGAAGAGGAGGAGGAGGAAGAAGAGGAGGAGGAGGACTGTAGAGTCCTTGGTGCTTTCTGAGCTTGGCTATTTTCTTGCAGACGTTTCATTACCCAGTTAGGTAACATAATCAGTGCTAGGAGGTAATGGAGTTTGCGGAGAGGAGGAGGAGGAAGAAGGAGAGGAGGAGGAGGAAGAGGAGGAGGAGGAGGGGGAGGAGGAGGAGGAAGAAGAGGAGGATGGAGGAAGAGGAAGAGGCGGAGGATGAAGAGAGAGGAGGAAGAAGAGGAGGGGGGGGGGGGGAGGGGAGAGGAAGAAGAGGAGGAGGAGAAGAGGAGGAGGGGGAGGAGGAGGAAGAAGAGGAGGAGGAGGAGGAAGAAGAGGAAGAGGAGGAGGAGGAGGAAGAAGAGGAGGGGGAGGAGGAGGAGGAGGAGGAAGAGGAGGAGGAAGAAGAGGAGGAGGGGGAGGAGGAGAGGGAGGAGGAGGAGGAGAACGAGGAGGAGGAAGAGGAGGGGAGAGAAGGGAGGGGTAGGGAAGGAGGAAGAATAGGAGGAGGAGGAGGAGGAGGAAGAAGAGGAGGAGGGGGAGGAGGAGGAAGAAGAGGAGGGGGAGGGGGAGGAGGAGGAGGAAGAAGAGGAGGAGGAAAGAAGAGGGGGAAGGGGGGAGGAAGGAGGAGGAAAGCGAAGATGAGGATGAGGAGAGGAGGAGAAAGAGGAGGGGGTAGGAGGGAGGAGAAGAAGAGAGGGGGGAGGAGGAGTGAGGAGGAGGAGGAAGAAGAGGAGAGGGGGAGGAAGAAGAGGAGAGGAGGGGGAGAGGAAGAGGGCGGAAGAAGAGGATGATGAAGGGGGAGGGGGTAGGGGGAGGAGAGGAGGAGGATAGAGGAGGAGGGAAGGAGGAGGGGTATGTGTAGGAGGGGGGAGGGGAGGAGGAAGAGAGGAGGAGGAGGAGAGGAGAGGAAGAAGGAGGAGGGGGAGGAGGAGAAGAAGGGAGAGGGGAGAAGGAGGAGGAGGAGAAAGAGGAGAGAGAGAAAGAGGAGGGGGAAGGAGGAGGAGGAAGAAGCGGAGGAGGGGAGAGGAGGAGGAGAGCAGAAGAGGGAGGAGGGAGGACGAGAGGAGGAGAAGAGGAGAGAGGAAAGAGTAGAGGAAGAGAGAAGGAGGAGGATGGGAGGAGAGGGAGAGGAAGAACAGAGGAGGAGGGGGGGAGGGCGAGAAGAAGAGGAGGCGGGGAGGAGGAGGAAAAGGGGGGAGGAGGAGATGAGAGGAAATAAGAGGAGGAGGAGAGCGAGAGGAGGCTGTGGAGGAGGAGGAAGAAGAGGAGGGGGAGGAGGGAGGGGAGAAGAGGAAGAAGAGGAGGCGGGGGAGGAGAGGAAGAAGAGGAGGAGGTAGGAGAGGAGGAGAAGAGGAGGAGGAGAGGAGAGAGGAGGGGAGGGGGGGGGAGGTGGGGGGTAGGAGGAGAGGAGAGAGGAGGAGGAAGAAGAGGGAGAGCTGGAAGGAAGTCGAGGAAAAGGAGAGGGGGAGGCGAGGAAGAGAGGAGGAGGAGGAGAGAAGAAGATGATGAGGAGGAAGAGTGAGACAAGAGAGGAGAAGGAAAGGTAGGGGGAGAGGGGGAGGAGATAAGAGGAGGAGGGAGGAGGATGAAGAAAGAGGATGAGGGAGGAGAGGAAGAAGAGAGGGGAGGGGAAGGAGGACGGAAAGGAGGAGGAATAGGAGAGGGGGAAGTAGGAAGAAGATGGAGGGGAGAGGAGGAGAGGAGGAGAAAAGGAGGGGGGGAGGTAGATGAAGAAGAGAGGAGAGGAGGAAGAGAAGGAAAGAGGAGGGAGGAGAGGAGAAAGAGGAGGGGAAGAAAGGGGAGGGGAGAAGAGAGGAAGAGGAAGGAGGAGGAGGGGAAGAGAGAGAGGATGACTGAGTGCTTTTGAGCTTGGCTATTTTCCTTGAGAGTTTCATTACCCAGTTCTGGTAAGAAATCAGTGAGGAGGTAAATGGAGTTTGGCGGAGAGGAGGCGGAGGAGAGGAGAAAGAGGGGAGAGGAGGAAGAAAAGGGGAGGAGGAGGAGGAAGAAGAGAGGACAGGGAGAGGAGGGAGGAGGAGGAAGATAGAGGGGAGGAGGAAAGAGAGAAGGGAGGAAGAAGGAGAAGAGGAGGAGGAGGGGAGAAGAGGAGGGGGAGGGGGAAGAGGCGGAGGAGGAGAATAGGAAGAGTAGGAGGAAGAGGAGAAGAGGGAGGGGGAGGAGAGAGAGAAGACGGGGAGAAGAATAGGAGGAGGGGGAGAAAGAGGCGAGGGGAGGAGGAGAAGAAGAGGAGGAGGGGAGGAGGAAAGAAGAGGGGGAGAGGAGGAGGAGGAAGGAGGAGGAGGAGAAAGGCGGAGGAGACGAGAGTCCTGGTGCTTTCTTAGCGTGGCTATTTTTTCTTGCATAGGCATTACCCAGTTAGTACATAATCAGGGCTAGGAGGAATGGAGGCGGAGGAGGAGGAAAGAAGAGGAGGAGGAGTAGATAGGAGTAGGGGAGGGGAGAAGAGAGAAGAGGAGGAGGACTATGGAGGAGAAGAGGAGGAGGGAGGAGGAGGAGGAATAAAGTGGGGGGAGGAGGGAAGAAGAAGAGGAGGAGCAAGAATAGGGAGGGGAGGAGGAAGAAGAGGAGGGGAGGGGGGAGGAGGAGAAGAAGAGGAAGGAGAGGAAAGAAGGAGGAGGAGGAGGAGAGGGGAGAGGAAAAGAGGCAGGAGGGAGGAAGAAGGGAGGAGGATGAGGATAGGCGTGGAGGAAGAGGACAGCGAGTAAAGGGAGGGGGAGGGGTCGGAGGAAGGAAGAGGAGGAGCCCGAGTAGAAGCCGGAGGGGGAGGAGGAGGAAGAAGAGGAGTCCGAGGGGGAGGAGGAGGTGTGGTAGAGGAGAGGAAGAAGAGGAGGATCAAGGAAGAAGAGATTAGCGAGGGATTGGTAGGAGGAAGAAGAGGACGGGGGAGGGGGAGGAGGAGAAGAAGAGGAGAGAAGAGGATGGGATGGGAGAAGATGAGGAGGCGGAGAAGAAGAGGAGAGGAGGAGGAGGGGGAGGAGTAGGGAGGAAAGAAGAGGAGGGGGAGGGAGGAGGAGGAGTGGGAAAAGAGAGGAGGAGAGAAGAGGAAGGAGGGGGAGAGGAGGCGGAGAAGAGGAGGGGAGGGGGAGGGAGGAGGAAGGAGGTCTGAAGAAGAGGAGGAGGGGGAGAGGAGGAATAAGAGGAGGGAGATGAGTATAGAGGAGGATGTATAAGAAGGAGGAAGAGGAGGGAGGGAGGAAGAAAGAAGAGGAGGAGGGGGAGGATATGAGGAATAAAGGCTGAGTAGAGGGAGGAGAGGAGGAGGAGGAGGGAGGGAGGATGAAGTTAGAAGATAGGAGAGGAGGGGGAGGAAGGAAGCGGAGGAGGCATAGAAAGGAGGAAGAAGAGGAGGAGAAGAGGAGGAGAGGAGGGAGGGGGAGAGGAGGAAGAGTGGAGGAGGAGGAAGGAAGCGGAGGAGAAGAAGAGGAGAGAGGAAGAGGAGGAGGAGAAAGAGTAGGAGGGAAAGAAGAGGAGGAGAGAAGGAGGGGGAGGACGGAGGAGGAAAGCAAGAGGAGAGGAGGAGAGGGGAAAGGGAGGGATGGAGGAAGAAAGGAGAGAGTAGGAGGCGGAGAAGTAGGAAGAGGCTTATTCATAGAGAGGAAGGAGGAGGAGAAGGGGAAAAGGGAGGAGGAGGCGGAGAAGGAGAGGAGGACAAAAGTAGGGGAAGGAAGGAGGAAGAGGAGGAAAGAGAGGAAGAGGAGGAACAGGAGGCGGAGGAGAAGAGGAAGAGGAAGAGGATGAGGAAGGAGGAGGAGAGAGGAGAAGAAGAGGAGGAGGAGAGAGGTAGGAGGAGGAGGGAAACTAGGAGGAAGGAGGAGGAGGAAGAGGAGGAAAAGGAGGAAGAAGAGGAGGAGGACAACGACTACTGTGGGGTCCTTGGTGCTCTCTGAGCTTTCTTGTTTTCTCATTTGCAGACGTTTCATTACCCAACTCGCTAACATCATCAGTGCAATAGTAAATGCATGCTGGTCACCCTGCGCCCGAATTTTGATCATGTGGCCGTGCTGCAACGGTCACCAATGTGAGGACTGATTGCAAAATCACGTTTTTCAGTGCTGCGGTGACTCTGAACCGTTACTAAGCGAATTCTTGTCAAGTCAGGGCTACCTGTACTTCCACACACCCAACGATTGTTGGGTCGAGAGCACAACAGTCCTAAGGAATCTTTTTTAAGCAGAAATCTTTAGTAGTCTGCAGAAACTGTTTCCTGAACCTTGCCAAATCCCTCACTTCTATCGTGCCCGTTCTTTGGCTGGGGGGGGTGTCAGTTAACGTCTAATAGCATAACTAAAGTTGGAAGGGACCTTGGAGGTCTTCTAGTCCAACCCTCTGCTTAGGCAGGAAATCCTATACCAGGGGTCGGCAACCTTAAGCACTCAAAGAACCAACAAAAGGTCCTAAGTGGAAGACACCACCACCACCACCCCCGGTTCAATCCTGGAGCTGACCGGAAGTCCGGTTCCCCCACCATAGAGTCTCCTCCTAAGCACGGAGTCCTTTTTCCTCTACCTCTCCTAACCGAAAGCCCTATTAATTGTGGAGCCAACTGGAAAACACGCCCCTTGCCATAGAGTCTCCTCTTGGCACGCCTGGCTTCCCACCCCCAAAAAACCAGAAGCTCCTCTCAAAATGGTGTTGCCGACTGGTGACAGGGAGCCACAGGAGAGGGATGAAAGAGCCACATGCGGCTCCAGAGTAGCAAGTTGCCGACTCCTGCCTTATGCCATTCCAGACAAACAGCGGTGCAATCTCTTCTTAACAACCTCCAGTGTTGGAGCACCCACAACTTCCAGAGGCAAATTATCTGCACACCTCGTGGTGGTAACCGTAGAAATGGTGGTAGACTTTAGGAGAAACCCTCCCATACTACCACCTCTTACAACACTAGACAACACAGTATCAATAGTAGAGACCTTCCAAGCGAGCGGCTCCAGATGTGTACTTGAAGGGGCCTTCCAATCCGCCGCTTTGCTCTCCTGCTGAAATGTACGCTGAACAGAAGCACAGAATGGGGAGGGACCTTGGAGGTCTTCTAGTCCAACCCTGTCACTGCTTTATTTTGCTTTGTCTGCTGAGCTTCCAGAATATACCAGACTTGTTATCACGTTACCATAGTAACAAGATATGAGTGTCTTGTCATGTATGATTTACTGCGCCTGTGTACAGGGGAGGAGTTTTACTTGACTTCCCTTTACTTTCTTTTGCCTTCTTAGAATGTACTGCTTTTCTTTTGTTCTTCCTAGTTATGTGGAAATAAAGTATACTGGCAATAGAAAAACACGGTTCATTTCCTTTAATTTATGAAGCTGAATTTTTTTGCTTTGACAACCCCCCCCCCCCACTCAAGCGGGAGACTCTAAACCGGAGGCCCCCTCCAAACTTCGGGGCCTCAGGGACCGGTTCTGTTCAGGGAGGTTTTTCCGCAGACTTGCATCCCCATGGATGGGGTTTTGATTGTGTTGTGGCCCGCCAACGGCTAGCAGAGCTGGAAGCAGAGTCCGAAAGTGAGGCGTTTAGGAAGGAACATAGGCCAGTCCTGGAGGCTGAGGAAGGCTCTGGTGAGGGCTCAGCGTCGGAGGCAGAGATGGGGCCAGGGTCGTCTGACAGTTACCAGCTGTCTTCGGAGTCAGAGATCAGTGGGGAAGAACAGCTGGAGCCTGTTCCCAGTGTGCGCATGCACAGAGCTGCCAGGAGAAAAGAACCATGACAAACTAAGAGTCGACATGGGAGTAAAGCTACAGGTGGACGGTGAATGACCCCTCCCATAGGGATTAAAATATTATTATTATTATTATTATTATTATTATTATTATTATTATTATTATTATTATTATTATTATTATTAATATACCGCTCCTCTCCCGAAGGACTCAAGCGGTGCACAGCCATATAATTAAGAACATTAAATATACAAAAGTTAAAACTAAATTAAATTAAAGATCCCGGCTGTAAAACAGTTAAAACCCCTCCCTTAAACCTTAAAATTTAATATAAAAATTAAAATACCCAAATCTAAAATCAGCTCAAGCCGGCCTGGTCAAAGAGCCAGGTTTTCAAGGCACGCCTGAAGGTCCCCAGGTCCATGACTGTACGTAACTCCGGAGGCAACCCATTCCAGAGGGCAGACGCCCCCACAGAGAAGGCCCGATTCCTCAGGGTCACCAGCCGGCACATAGATAAAAGAAGAGCCAAAGGGGAGGGGGCTTTTGCAGGAAACAATTCGTTCGCTGCAGCCATATGAAGATCTGTCTGTGCGTCTCGGAGACTCTGTGCCGAGCCCTTCCTTGTCAGCACTGCATTTGGAAGTATTTCCTCGGTAGCTCTCCAAGCTAGCTAAGGTCTGTGCTCCTAATCACACCCTTGAAGGACTGTTTGCCAGGCCGTTGGCGGAATGCAAATGCAAGAAATTCACCTTCATTTAATAAAAGGATTTTGCCGGGACAAAGAGTCGGCTTAGTGCATTTTGGGGAAGCTGAGGTCATTACAGCTTCTTTGCACGGCCCGGTTTTTGGCATGTTGTGACCCATGCCAGCCATG
>CM042844.1:4564440-4728344 GCA_023653725.1 Bungarus multicinctus
CCTCCGTTGTGTGTTGAGAGAGATCCCCAGTTCAGCCCACGGATTATCAGCGGGATCCCCCACGATCCAGGGAATCTTTCGCGGAATGCCTAGGAAGGAACGCCGTGCAGCGTCCCCCCCGCGCCCCGTTTGCTGCAGGCAAAGCGCCGGAGCGAGTCCACCGCCCTCCTTGCAGCCGTCCAAAGGATGCGCTCTTTCCTACCGGCTTCGCTTCCTTTCCGAGGGAGAGCCCGTGAAAGAGAGAGCCTCTGTGCATGTGCAGAGTGCCGAATAGCTGGAGCGGGCTGGGAATCGGCCCCAGGGATCTCTCCATCCAGAGCTGCTGGCCGGCTCGAGGGCGGAAGGACTCACCTGTCCGGCTTTCCAGGTCGGTTTAAGAGGAGGCCCCCGCCGCGATGCTTGGGCTTCGGCTTCGGACGGCTGCTGGACAGCCGGGGCTCGCTCCCCCTGGTTGCGACGGCAGCCTCTGCCCCAGCCGCCCGTCGAAAGCAGCGCTCCGGCAGCCTTGCGAAGAGCCGGCTCGGGCCGCTCTTTTTAAAGCGCCACCAGGGGGCGTTGCCCGCCCTACCGCGCCCCCTACCGGCCGCTTCCCACATGCTCAGAGGCACGCTTCCTCCTGGTCTTGACTTGCTACAGACCTTTCCGTGCGGTTCACGCGTGTCTCTCTCTGGACGTGGCCAAGTTAGGAAGCGCTCTGCACATGCTCAGAGGCACGCTTCCTCCTGGACTTGACTTGCTGCAGACCTTTCAGTGCGGCTGCCGAGTTAGGAAGCGCTCTGCACATGTTCAGAGGCACGCTTCCTCCTGGACTTGGCTTGCTACAGACCTTTCAGTGCGGCTGCCGAGTTAGGAAGCGCTCTGCACATGTTCAGAGGCACGCTTCCTCCTGGACTTGACTTGCTGCAGACCTTTCAGTGCGGCTGCCGAGTTAGGAAGCGCTCTGCACATGTTCAGAGGCACACTTCTTCCTGGACTTGGCTAGCTACAGACCTTTCCATGCAGTTCATGCGCGTGTCTCTCTCTGGACGCGGCTGAGTTAGGAAGCGCTCTGCACATGCTCAGAGGCACGCTTCCTCCTGGACTTGGCTTGCTGCAGACCTTTTAGTGCGGTTCACGTGTCTCTCTCTGAATGCAGCCGTTAGGAAGCGCTCTGCACATGCTCAGAGGCACGCTTCCTCCTGGACTTCGCTTGCTACCGATATTTCCGTGCGTCTCTGGACGCTGCCGAGTTAGGAAGCTCTGGGGTTTCCATTTAGTTTAGTTTTTACTGGTAGTTTAGTTTAGCGTTATTGCACCTCGTACAAGGAAATTAAATGCCATCTTCAGTGCACATGATAACTATAAAAAATAAAACACAAACACACCTTCGCATTCTATACAATTGAATGGAAAACCCCTGATATTGCATTAATATTACACTATAGAGTAGAATTCAACAGAGCTACTGCCCTGGGATAGAAGCTGTTTTTCAGCCTATTTGTCCTTGTTTTTATGATTCTGTACCATTTGCCAGATGGTAACAGTTCAAAAAAAAGGGTGCCCAGCCCCTCTTTAACTTTTTTTATTTTATTTATGTATTTATTTTATTTAGTTTGTCAAGCGTGTATGAGAAAACAAGTATAAGTGTGAACATAACATATAAACATATAAGTATAAACGGGTATAAGTAGGTTCTACTATATCACATGACCTAAAATGGACACCTAACATCAAAAACATCCTCAAAAAAGCACAACAAAGAATGTTCTTTCTGCGCCAACTCAGGAAGCTCAAACTGCCCAAGGAGCTGCTGATCCAGTTCTACAGAGGAATTACTGAGTCTGTCATCTGCACCCCTATAACTGTCTGGTTTGGTTCTGCAACCCAACAGGACAGACACAGACTTCAGAGGATAATTAGGACTGCAGAAAAAACAATTACTACCCACCTGCCTTCAATTGAGGACCTGTATATGCACGAGTCAAAAAGAGGGCTGTGAAAATATTTACAGACCCCTCACATCCTGGACATAAGCTATGTCAACTCCTTCCCTCAAGATGATGCTACAGAGCACTGCACACCAGAACAACTAGACACAAGGGGAGTTTTTCCCCGAAAGTCATCACTCTGCTAAACAAATAGTTCCCTCAACACTGTTCAACTATTACAAAGTCTGCACTACTATTACTATGAATCTTCTCATCACTCCTTATCACCCATTCCCTCCCACTTGTGATTGTAGGACTGTAACTTTGTCCCTTGTATCCATACGATTTATATGGACTGTTTCCTAGTATGATTTGATTGCTGATTGTACCCTATGACTATCATTAAGTGTTGTACGTTATGATTCTTGATTCTTAACGAATGTTCCTTCTTTATGTATACTGAGAGTATTTACACCAAGACAAATTTCTTGTATGTCCAATCACATAATTTATTGTATGGCCAATAAAGAATTCTATTCTATTCTATTCTATTCTATTCTATTCTATTCTAAGTATATACATAATAAATGAGTACGAGTAAACAAGAATATTGGGACAGGGATAGTGGGCACGTTGGTGCGCTTATGCACACCCCCTTACAGATCTCTTAGGAATCGAGTGAGGAAGTCCACGGTAGACAGTTTAAAGTTTTGGGGGTTTGGGGATGCAACAACAGAGTCAGCGAGTGAGTTCCAGGCATTGACCACCCTGTTGCTGAAGTTGTGTTTACTTTGAGTTTGTATCCATTGTTTGACCGAGGGTTATTGCGATTGAAGCTGAAGTAGTCGTTGACAGGCAGGACGTTGTAGCAGATAATTTTGTGTACTCAAGCTCGTAGGCTGGGTACTTCTAGGTTGTCCGGGTCCAAAATTTCAAGCCTGGTGGCATCAGTTATTTTATCGCGAGCAGAGGAGTGGAGGACTCTTCTCGTGAAATACCTCTGGACTCACTTAATGTCCGTTATACAGCGTGGATTCCAGGCAGATGAGCTGTATTCGAGAATTGGTCTGGCGAAGGTTTTATACGCCCTGGTTTGCAGTTCAATGTTACTGGAGAAAAAGCTTCGCAAAATTATGTTAACAACTCTTAATGCCCTTTTTGGCAATGCTGGGTTATGGTTCGCCGGCAGCAGGTGAGGACGGCTGATGTCTCGGAGAGCAAGGACACGGATGAGGGGCCTGTGTGTGAGGCAGGGATGGGGCCAGGGCCATCAGGGAGTGGGGTGCTGCTTTTGGAGATTGTGGAGGCTGGCAGCAGTGAGGAAGAGGTCCCCGAGGAGCCTGTGCCCAGTGTGTGTGAACGCAGGGCTGTTTGAAGAAACGAGCAGCTGCAGCAGCACAGGTGACTCGGGAGTAAGGCTACAAGGTAAGGGCCCCTCCCTGAGGAGATAAAAGCCAGCTGAGAAACCGCAGTTCTTTGCAGAAGGCAAAGAAGTTTTACACTTGAGCCTTGTGCACGTTCAGACTCTCTTAAGTCGGTGTTTGAAGACTCTTTGTGTTTGAAATATTTCTTAGTAATTTTATCTGGTGTTCTTGGCAGCCTTGCAAAACTTTGGCAAGGCTCTTTCTTATCGGAGCTAATTGGTTTGAAGCAGCCTTTTACCCGTGAAGGAACAGGATTTGCAAAGAAACATTGAAAGATTGTGCTGTTACCTTTGTCTCGTGTTTGCTTCCTTGGAACCAGGTTTGGGTCAGAATATGTGGTTACAGTGAGCTCTGGGGCTTAGATCTTTTGAGATGAGGACTCCTAGGTCCTTGACAGAGTGAGTTTCGTCTACGAGGTTGAAACCACCCAGTTTGACTATGTATCAGAATGATCAAACAAATGGCAACTTCAAATCTCAACAAATAAATGTTCTGTTCTACATATTGGCAAAAAAAAAATCAGAAAATAAAATACAGGGTGAATAGTCAAGACCTTGTTGATGATCCAAACTCTTGTCAAGGATCTTGGAGTACTCATCTCTAATGACCTAAGTGCTAGAACCCACTGTAACTACATAGCCAAAAAGGCGTTAAGGATTGCTAACCTAATCTTACGTAGCTTTTTCTCTGGTAATATTACACTAATTACTAGAGCATACAAAACATTTGCTAGACCAATACTTGAATACAGCTCATCAGTCTGGAACCCACATTACGTATCTGATATTAGTACAGTTGAGAAAGTCCAGAAATATTTCACAAGAAGAATTCTCCACTCCTCTACTCGTTGCAGAATACCTTATGCCACCAGACTCAAAATTCTAGACCTAGAAAACCTAGAACTACGCCGCCTTCAGTCCGATCTAAGTATAGTATATAAAATCATACATTGCAATGTCCTACCTGTCAATGAATACTTCAGCTTCAACCATAACAACACAAGAGCACACAATAGATACAAACTCAAGGTTAACCGCACCAAACTTGATTGCAGGAAATACAACTTCGGCAACAGAGTGGTCAATGTCTGGAATACTCGACCTGACTCTGTGGATTCTTCCCCAAACCCCAAAAACTTTAACCTTAGACTGTCTACTATTGACCTCCCTCCTTTCCTAAGAGGTCTGTAGGGGGCGTGCATAAGCGCACCAACGTGCCTACCGTCCCTGTCCTATTGTCCCCAATTATTCGTACCTACTTTCTGTATTTATACTTATGCTTATTATCTTATCTTATTATAGTATATAAAATCATACATTGCAATGTCCTACCTGCCAATGAATACTTCAGCTTCAACCATAACAACACAAGAGCACACAATGGATACAAACTCAAGGTTAATCGCACCAAACTTTATTGCAGGAAATATAACTTCAGCAGCAGAGTGGTCAATGTCTGGAATACTCGACCTGACTCTGTGGTTTCTTTCCCAAACCCCAAAAACTTTAACCTTAGACTGTCTACTATGGACCTCACCCCTTTCCTAAGAGGTCTGTAAGGGGCGTGCATAAGCGCACTGACGTATATATATATTATTTTTCTTATATGTATCCATGTATTCATAACTGTTTTTTTACTTATACCTATTATCTTGTAAGCAATTGACAAATAAAAATAAAATAAATAAATAAATAAGTTTGTATTTAGTGTTCTGATTTTTTTTTGCCAATGTGTAAGACAGAGCATTTATCAGCAGTTAAAAAACTATCACCACAACAAGGCTGTATTGACTCTGTACAGGTAGTCCTTGGCTTACAACTATTCATTTAGTGACCGTTCAAAGTTACAGTGCCACCGAAAAAAGAGATTTATGGTCATTTTATTTCAACTTCAACTCCCAGAATTCCCCAGCTAGCAATACTTCAGGTCGTCCTGGATTTACAACCACAACTGAGCCCAAAATTGTTAAGTGAGGTGTTTGTGAACTGGGTTTTGCCTCGTTTTACGACCAGTGGTTCAGAGTGAATCATTGCAGTTGATAATTTAGTAACACGGTGAATTGAATTCTAGTTCCGCCACTGAGTTTGCTTTGTTAAAAAATTGAAATAGGTGATCGTGTGACCACGGGACACTGCAACGGTCATAAGTATGAAGCAGTTGCCGAAGGTCTGAATTTTGTGTCAGGGCTCCGGTAGTTACCCCCAATTAAATCATGAGTTTCTAGCTAGATTTTCAAAGCTTAAAGAAGATTTATTAGGAGTTAACATGCTGGCACTGCCTGGGTGTAGCCAACTCTGAGGCACATCATTCATTGTCACCCTTGATCCTGGTTTTCCCCCACCCCTCTGGGTGTATCATAATTCATATTCTCCAATGGGACACCTCCATAGCCCAGAGTCATCGATCGTGTTCTCCAGTTAGATTTTAGCGTGGCCTAAACTTCGGTCGCCTAGTTACTATCTTTTGAAAACATTTATGGAATGCACTTTCGGTTTGCAAGCTGCCCGCGCTGCTCCCCGCTCCCTTTCTGTTGGCAACTCTCAACAGACCGCAGACATATTTTATGAGTTGACATTTTGATCACACGACCATGGGGATGCTGCAGAGGTTGCAAGTGTGAAAAAACACAAGTCACTTTTGTCAGTGTCCTAACTTTGAACGGTCACTAAATGATCTGTCGTAAGTCAAGGATTATCTGCATTTGGGACCGTTGCAGCCTTCCCTTGGATTACAGGATCAACATTTGGACGCTTGGCCACTGACTCATATTTATGACGGTTGCAGCATTCCCAGGGGCGCCTGATTCCCCTTTTGCGAGCTTCCGAATAAACAAAGCCAAGGGGGGAAATCAGAGTCTCTTTATCATTGTGTGACTAACTTAACCCCTGCTGTGATTCACTTAACAACGGAGGCAAGAAAGGTCATAAAATGGGGCAAAACTCTGTTGTGGTCTGCCGGTGGCCTGGGGAGCTGGCAACAGAGTTGGACAATGGGTGTCATGCCCCTGGTGAAGACTGACTCTGAGGGAGAGGAGGAATAGCCAACAGGGAGTAGAAGTGTGGCTCCGGAGGTGGTGCAGGAGGCTGGGGAAGGGCAGAGGCCATCTGAGCAGTCAGAGGAGGACCCAGGCCCATCCCCTCTCCATCCTAGGGCACGCAGGGAGGAGAGCATAAGGGAGAGATGTGGTCTACTCGGGAGGAGAGGGCCTTGATCCTCTTCATGGGCTGCAGCTATGACAACTGGATAAGAGGATGGACTTGCGTATGGGCGAACGCTGGAAACAAAGCCTGCAAATATCTCTAGTTGATGGTTCCTCTCTGAGTTTGGCATCCATCCCAGTGTGTGTTCTGATATCTGTGGACGTCCTCCAGCCCTTATCTTGCCTGGTTTGTGTTGCTTTTTTCCTCCTTCTTGTAACTGTTTGTTTGGGAGTTTTTTGTCGTCCATCAAGGATATTCAGAGCTTGGAGGGATAAAAGGGGCTTCACCTGTTTTCTGTGACTGTGTTTGTTTTGTATCCCACCCTGGATCATCACAGTGGGGAGGAACATGGGCCAGTCCGGGAGTCTGGGAGTCAGACAAGGGATCTGCATCTGACACAGAGATGGAGCCAGGACCATCTGGGAATTATGTGCTGACTCCGGAGCCTCCAGAATCTGACAGTAGCGAGGCAGAGGAACAGCGGGAGCCTGTTCCCAGTGTGTGCCTGTGCAGAACTGCCAGAAGACAAGAGCAGTTAAGACAAAAGGGGCACCTTAGGAGCAAGGTTTGGAGATGATTGGCCCCTCCATAAGACATAAAGGAGAAACAAAGGGACAGGAGCCTTTGCAGGAAGCAACTTTGTCCGTTCTGGTTGGTTTAAACTCTGAAGCTCCGTGTTGACTTCGTGCTCCTTTTGGCCTCGTTCAGCTAATTGGCAATTTAGTCCTTGGCAGCATTTCAAGGGAGATAAAGATGGGTGCTTATCAGCCTTATCCCGAAGGACTGTGGCAGAACCTCTCTTGGACTATTCATCAACTGTCTGGGACTCATTACGGGCTGTGAATGCATAGAATTCCCAGCCGTTGAAATAAAAGAAAAAGGGGTTTGGGACTAAGTGTGTGATTGTTACTGTCTCAGGAAGCCTTAGTCAGAACAAAGTCAGTGAACAATTGTCTTCCTTAGCAATGGAAATTTTGAACTCAATTGTGGTCGTAAGTCGAGGATTACCTGAAGCATCGCTCGCTGGGGAATTCTGGGAGTTGAAGTCCCCCATCTTAAAAGTTATGAAACACTGCTTTTGTGGTGATTAGCCTTTTTCTTGATTTTTTTTTTCACTTGGGTATAAAAATAGATTGCTGTTACGGGGGAAAAAATATAGCTTCCACCTCACTTAGCTCTCATTTATTTTACAGTTAATGTAGTAAAAAGTATTGCTGTAATATGATTATTCCGTTTTTATGCTCTTAAAAGGGTCTCTTAAGTGAAACATGCATTAACAAAATGGAATCGTAAAAAATATATTTTTCCTTCTGGGAATAAAATCTATCTCTTATTTAGACCTTCATTGGACTCTGATTTGAATGAACAATGCGAGGATTTAAGGAGGGGAGGAAAGGAGAGGAGAGGAAAAGAAAGGAAAGGAAAGGATGGATAAAGAGGAAAGGAAAGAATAGGATGGATAGGATAGGATAGGATAGGAAAGGGGATAGAATAGGAGTAGAGTAGCATTAGAATTAGAATTATTTATTGGCCAAGGACCAATAAATGAACATACAAAGAAAATTTTGAACATATGACATGGGATGTCGTAATAGTCATTAAGTCTGAAAAACAGTCCTAAGTCACTGCTGTTGTAACTTCAAACGGCCATTAAATGAATTGTAAGTCTAGGACTACCTGTATTCAAATCTTCGTCAAAATTTATTGATCCCTTTCTGATAGTCTGTTAATTTTCGCGAAAGTCCTAGCATGCTTTTCCTGGAACTAAAAATGTATTCATTTATAAATAATATAAGATCCTCCGTTGCTTCCCCTGAGCAAACTAACATTGGGGGTTTTATCTGTTTTCTATTAAGAATGACTTAGATACTGATCGTTGTTGATTTTTTTTAGGATTTGGGTGTGTGCATTTAGTATTTTTTTAATTAAGTTTAATCCGCTTTGGGAAGGCTTTTGTTCTGAACAGCGGGATACAAAGATATTAAAGGCTGATTACATATCAGGATTGTGCGAGTTAAGAAAGTTATGGGGGCTGCAAAGCCCTCCTTCCCTCAGATTATATCATTCAGCTATTGTTTTTAAACTCAATTGCTTTTTTTTTTTTTTTAAAAAGACCAAAGTCTTCTTAGAATCCAGCTGGTAGCAAAATGCACGTATCTGTAGAGCTGTTTTTATTAGCAACAATGTGGAAATAGTTTGCCCCGAACTCTGCAGGGGGATGGTCTTTTAATTTAGCAGCCTATCCCCGTGATGATGGTGAACCTATGGCACGCAGAGCCATTTGTGCCAACATGCGAGCTGCAGGTAAACTTACCTCACTGTGCATGTGTGCGCCTCACAGCTGATTTTCGGTCTGTTTGAGGGCTTTTTCGGCCTCCTAGAGGGTTGAGAAAGGCTTCTGCAGGCTTCAGCAGGCGTTTCAGGCCGAAAACTAGGCCCGTTTCGTCACTTCCTGTTTTTCCAGAAATACCGGAAGTGACGAAACGGAGCTAGTTTTCGTCCTGCAAAGCCTGCAGAAGCCTGCAGAAGCCTTCCTCAAGCCTCTGGGAGGCCGAAAAAGGCCTCAAACTGGCCGAAAATCAGCTGTGAGGCGCAGTGCAGGTAAGGGGGCAGCAGGGGTGGGTGGGTGGGTATTGCGTGCGCATGCGTAGGGGGCATGGGGAGGCGTGCATTGCTTTCTGGGTGATGGCACGCGAGCGTGAGAGCGAGCGTGCCAGTGCACGCACAATTTTTGGCACAGGAGCCTAAAAAGGTTAGCTACCACTGACTATCCTATCAATTGAAGATTTCCTGATGGTCTCCCATCCAAACAGTATTCAAGTTTGATCCTGCTTCAGATATTGAGACCAAGACAGGATCCCTGGTGCTGCCGAGGCTCACAGGTAAAAGGCCATCCCCAATTTACAACCATTTTAAAGTTACCATAGCCATGAAAAATGTGACTTACAACCAATCCTCAGGCTTATGACGCAGCATCCTCATGGCCATGTAGTCAAAATTGGGGCACTTGGTGTGTATTTATGACAGTTGCAGCATTCCAAGGTCATGGAATCTGCTTCTTCAGCCTTCCTATCCAGATAACAGTCAAAAGTCAGGGGGAGAAACCCTATTCGCTGAATGGCCACACAGTTCATTTAACGACGGCAGCGATTCAACTGCTTAATTTATATCTCGGGAATTTATTTATTTATTTATTTGTTTTATATACCGCCCCTCTCCCTGCAGGGACTCAGGGCGGTGTACAGCCGAAATTAACACATAATGCAAATAAAATATTTAAAAAACAATTAAAAAGATTAAATAAGGTGGCTAAAAGGTAAAACTCAATCGAGAATATAAAAACTAAAACCAATTAAAACCTATTTAAGACCCTATAAAAACCCTAGGCCAGACTGGCTTGATGGAATAAGTGGGTTTTTAGTGTGCGCCGGAAGGCCAAAAGGTCAGGGATGGTCCTCATCTCCGGGGGCAATTCGTTCCAGAGGGAAGGTGCCCCCAAAGAGAAGGCCCGCACCCTCGGGGTCGCCAGCCGTCCAGCCGGCGGCACCCCGAGGAAGCCCGCCCTATGGGAGCGCACAGGGTGACGGGAGATCAATGACGGCAGTAGGCGGTCCCGTGAGTACCCAGGTCCCAAGCCATGGAACGCTTTAAAGATGGTCACTAACACCTTGAATCGCACCCGGAAGGCCACCGGGAGCCAATGCAGCTCGCGCAAGAGTGGCGTAACATGGGAGCTCCGAGAAGCCCCCCAAACCACCTGCGTGGCTGCATTTTGCACCAACTGGAGCCTCCGGGTGCTCTTCAAGGGGAGCCCCATGTAGAGAGCATGACATCTCTAGATGCCACACGCTAAGGAAGCTCGGCCACATCTTTTTGACATACCATTATAGGGTTAAGGATGCGGTGGCTCAGTGGCTAAGGACGCTGAGCTTGTCGATCCAAAAGGTCGGCGGTTCGAACCCCTAGCGCCGCGTAAGGGAGTGAGCTCCCCTTCCTGGTCCCAGGTCCTGCCAACCTAGCAGTTCGAAAGCATGTAAAAAAGTGCAAGTAGAAAAATAGGGACCCTTTTGGTGGGAAGGGAACAGCGCTCCATGCGCCTTCGAAGGAGTTTAGTCATGCCGGCCACATGACCATGGAGAGCGCTGGCTCTTCGGCTTTGGAACGGAGATGAGCAGCGCCCCCTAGAGCCGGAAACGACTAGCACTTAGGTACGAGAGGAACCTTACTTTAGGTCAACACCAAAAATGTCCATCTTTGGCAACTTTAAGACTTGTGGATGTCAGCTCCCAGAATGCCCCAGCTGAGCCTTTTCTCTTTCTCTTTTTCTCTTATCCCTTAAAGTGGAGAGATTGCAGAGGAAGGGATTACAAGAGAATAAGGGACGCGGTGGCTCAGTGGCTAAGACGCTGAGTTTATTGATCAGAAAGGTCGGCAGCTCGGCGGTTCAAATCCCCAGCGCCGCGTCACGGAGTGAGCTCCCGTTCCTTGTCCCCAGTTTCTGCCAACCTAGTAACTCGAAAGCATGTAAAAAATGCAAGTGGAAAAATAGGGACCCCTTTGGTGGGAAGGGAACAGCGTTCTGTGCACCTTCGGGCGTTTAGTCATGCCAGCCACATGACTACGGAGACGTCTTCGGACAGCTCTGGATCTTCTTTGGCTTTGTGACGGAGATGAGCACCGCCCCCTAGAGCCGGAAAGGACTAGCACGTATGTGCGAAGGGAACCTTTACCTACAGGGTAAAAGTTATGTTATTTTTTTTTCAAGTGACTTTTAGGATGGCACCAATATTACTGCATTATTACTACCATCCATCTGCATTGAACAAAATCCAGAGAATGGCTAGTTTTCAGGGAGGTTCCCTGGGCAGAAGGGTCAAAAAAGTCAAAATGGCAGCCAGAGTTTTGCAACCGAATTCATGGTGGTTGTTTATTTATATGCATCACATAAGAAAGAGCTGGCTTACAGGGGTGGGATTCTACCTGGTTGGACCGGTTCTATAAAACCGGTTGTTATCATTCTGCCCTGTTTGGAGAACCGGGAAATCACGCCACTGGCCTGGCACGGCAGAGAACCGAAAGAACCAAAAAAACAGAAGCCCCCAATTTTAGGCTCGGCACAGAGAAAAGCTGCCTTCGTCAGCTTATTATTAAAGGTCAGGTTGTGTGTTTAATGTAGCGAGAAGTCCTTTGGTGTCCAAAGTGTGGTTCATTACCCGGGAATTTATGACAGACCCTCCCCAAGGAGAGGGAATCGATACACAGAGGTTACTCAGGGCAGAAGAGTCTAGAGTTTGCAGAATATAGCAGAACACAACATAACATTTGAAAGGGATCTCAGAGGTCTTCTAGTCCAAGCCCCTGCTCAGGCAAAAAATCCTATACCATTCCAGACAAATGGTTCTCCAATCTCTTCTTCAAAGCCTCCAATATTGGAGAAGCCACAACCTCTGGAGGGGAAACTGTTCCACTGATTGATTGTTCTCACTGTTAGGAAATGTCTCCTTCATTCCATACGTTAGAAATAAGTAAATTCAAAAATTAAATAGTGAATAAGATGGTGAAAGGTTGCACAAATGGGGGTTGGACTGGATGACCTTGCGGTGTCCCTTCCAATTCTGTTAATTTGTTATCAAATGAAATGTATTTCTTTGTATACACATGCTTTGCTTTTATACTTTTGACATGCTCCATTGTTAAGCCTTTTGATATTTTTATCTTATGTCTATGCCTTTTATATTATTACGATGTTTGGGGGGCGGTGTTGTTATAATCTCTTCGGAAAAATGGTGGTATATGATGAGCTTAGAAAGAGGCCCTGATGAGGGGATGCTACATTCCTTAATGATGAACTGTATATAAAAGTATGTTTTGAGGTTCTAAAGGTGGGGCTTTTGATTTTGAACCTGCTTGTTAAGGTTCTAAAGACCACCTATGCTTCGGAAACTTGTTATTTCTTTTTTCTTTTGAAACAAACTTTATTAATTTTACAATTAAAAGAAACAAACAACACATACACATATGTAGAAAAGACGAAAAGAAACAGAGTTGAGAAGTAAGAAAGGAAAAAGAGAAAAGAAGTTAAGAATAGAAGAAAAATCAAAAAGTGATTAAAAACAATTTCACCTTCGGCAGTTTGTGGGTCATTATTTCTATCCTTATTTTATGCCATATTTACAAGTAACCCTTAATGCGAATATATAATTACCACTACGATTATAGCTTATCCTCTTTTACAATATTATGTAGCCCATCTTTTATCTAACCATTCATACCAGCAGTTCCAGCTCTCATAGTACATTGATGTTTCTTTCTCTTTTAATGCTAGGGTTAATTCATCCATTTCTGCACAATTTAGTAATTTTTGAATTTGTTATTTCTTTTTAATAAATCCTCTTTGTTTTCAACGATCCAAGTTTTTTGTTGTTGTTGTTGGCTTTCAGTTATTTCCAACACACATTTGTTTCTCTCCTTCATTAGTTTCTATCTGTTTCTTCTTGTCCTGCCTTCAGGTGCTTTGGAGAATAGCTTGACTGCCTCTTCTTTGGGGCAGCCCCTTAAATATTGGAAGACTGCTATCGTGTCACCCTTAGACTTTCTTTTCCTTAAATTACACCTATCCAATTCCAGCAACTGTTCATCGTATAGTTTAGCTTCCAGTCCATTAATCATTTTGTTCCTCTTCTTGGCATTTTTTTTTTTTTTTTAGAGTTTCAACATCTTTTTTTTTTAATATCACGGTGACCAGAATTGGACGCAGAGTTGGAGGCATTTAATTAATGGACATTATTCGTATGCTTCTGCAATCAAATGGACTCTTAGTGGCTTCGCTTTAAAAGAGCAAAAATAGAAATGCATAGTTACAGCATAACAGAGTTGGGAGAATCAATACACAGAGGTTATTCAGGGTGGAAGAGTCTGGAGTTTGCAGAATATAGCAGAATACAGCATAACATTTGAAAGGGACCTCAGAGGTCTTCTAGTCCAACCCGCTGCTCAGGCAAAAAATCCTATACCATTCCAGATAAATGGCTCTCCAATCTCTTCTTCAAAGCCTCCAGTATTGGAGCAGCCACAACCTCTGGAGGAGAAACTGTTCCACTGATTGATTGTTCTCACTGTTAGGAAATGTCTCCTTCATTCTAGGCTGGATCTGCCCTTGATAAGTTGGTTTCTATAAACTAATTTGTTATGCAAGTATTCTTCAATTTAAAACAGCTGGTTTAGTGACTGGTTGTTGTTGTTGTTGTTGCTGTTGATGATGATGATGATGATGATGCAGTCCTTATCTGATAGGATAAAAGGATAAAAATGAATTGGACTTGTATGGTTTAAACCAGGGGTGGGATTCAAATTTTTTAACAACCGGTTCTGTGGGTGTGGCTTAGTTGTGGGCATGGTTTGGTAGTCATGTGACTGGCTGGGCGTGGCCAACTCAACATCACTCACATCGAGGCACGCATCTCCTCGCCTGGCCTCTCATGACTGTGGGGATGCTGCAACAGTCATAAGTGTGAAAAATGGTCATAAGTCACTTTTTTCAGTGCCATTGTAACTTTGAATGGTCCCTCCACACAAGCAAAGTACCAACAAAGGAGAAGAAAAAAACTCTAAAGACGTTCCTGAGACAGGAAGTCTAGTCCTGCCAAAAATGTAATAAGGGTTAATGGAGAGGCAGTTTCTATAAGCAACACCAGAATGTTTCCTTCCTGCCTTCCTTACAGGATTAGGCCAGTAATTTCTTCTAACAACCGGTTCTCTGAACTGCTTAGAATATTAACAACCGGTTCTAGCGAATAGGTGAGAACCGGTAGAATCCCATCCCTGATTTAAACCTGGCAATTTTAAGACTGTGGACTTCAACTCCCAGAATTCCTCGGCCAGCCAACATATAAATTTTCTTGTCTAACAATGGCTTTGCTGTGTGTTTCGTACCATGTTGTGGTGACCTAGGTTTTTGCAACCCAGAACCCACAGTGGGGGTTGAAGTCTCTACTGCTAGCAATAAAATCCTAGGTCTCTTTCAGCGCCCCCAAGGGGTTGACATTTTGACACACAAACACATCCTTTTCGGACACCCCTGCCCTCAACCAAGCCACTTGCAGACTTTCAACAACTGCATTTGCCCAGTAGGAAGGCAGAGGGAGGATGAAGTTAATAATTAATTTAATAATAATCAATACCTTTGTGTGAATGGAGTAAGAATACGCATGCTGAATCTTACAGCGGACTTCTGAAGCTTTGATTTAACACCACAGGTTTACAGTTGCTCCAAGCCGTCTACGAAATGCAACATTTTCCGACTTCTTATCTTGTTATTTGGTGACAGGCCTATATTTTCCCTTAATGGACCCGTTCCGATTTATCTTTCTGTCCTTTTTTCCACCTTGGCCTTTAATTTCCCCAGATTTTTTTTTATCCAGAGATCCATTTACAAGTTATGATCTCTTTCTTTTTTCCATTTCAAACTACCTGACTCCAGCCAATAATACGTTATATACATCCCTGAGTCTTTGCTTTGAAAATCTAACTTGGATCCTTTGTTCTTTCCTTTTTTTTAATTAGCTATTAACAGGTTCTTTAGTTGTGCCCAGGGCTCCATTGGTACAGAAGAATAAGGAAATAATAAGGAAAGTTTGATGTGAACTATATTGCTGAAATGGCACAGGGTTTCCTGCCTGAACAGCGGATTGGACTAGAACAGTGGTCACCAACCAGTGGGCTGGGGGCCACTGGTGGTCTGTGAGAAAATTTTGGTGGTCCGCAGAGAAATGTGCCCCCCAAAGCAGTTAATTCAGGCTGCGCAGGAACACAAGGCTGCGCTGCCCACATGGCCCATGGGCCTCCTGCTGCAAGAGGCTGCGCTGGCAAAGACTCCTTTCTGGCAGAGTTTGGGGGAGAGAAAGAAAGACTTCTGCAGCTCCTGCTGCTTTCCTTGCATGAAGCCAAAAGTTTCTCTCTCTCTCTCCCCCTGAGAATGGAGCTGGAAATGGTATCCTGCGATCCCAAATAAAGAACGATTGATTGGTAAGAAAACGGGGTGGGGGATTTTCCTGCGGACTTTTTTGGGGATTTCTTCAGGGTCTCTGGTCCGCGGGATTGTAAAATTATGAGTTTGGTGGTCCCTGAGGTCCAAAAGGTTGGCGACTCCTGGACTAGAAGGTTTCTAAGGTCCCTTCCAACTCTGTTACTTTATATTCTTAAGCGTGCCATGCAATGGTTTTCCACTGATCTTTTCTCTCTTTCAAATATGCTTTTACAGATTCGTCCTCTGCTTATAACCATTCGTTTAGTGACAGTTCGAAGTTACAACGCAGTAAAAATTTGTTGTCAAAGATATAACAAATGGTCAAAATTGGGAGTGTCCTATTAAATTCTGTACCTGTCAACAGTGGTGTCCACCAAGGCAGTGTTCTAGGACCAACCCTCTTCATACTCTACATAAATGACCTCTGTGATCAGATCAAGAGCAACTGCGTCCTCTTCGCTGATGATGTAAAGCGATTCAACACCACAGACAATACTGCTACCCTTCAAAAAGACCTCGACTATGTATCAGAATGATCAAACAAATGGCAACTTCAAATCTCAACTATTAAATGCTCTGTCTTACCTATTGGCAAAAAAAAATCAGAAAATGAAATACAAGCTGAATAGTCAAGACCTTGTTGATGATCCAAACCCTGCCAAGGACCTTGGAGTACTCATCTCTAATGATCTAAGTGCTGGAGCCCACTGTAACTACATAGCCAAAAAGGCATTAAGAGTTGTTAACCTAATCTTACGTAGCCTTTTCTCTGGTAATATTACATTAATAACTAGAGCATACAAAACATTTGCTAGACCAATACTCGAATACAGCTCATCAGTCTGGAACCCACATTACGTATCTGATATTAGCACAGTTGAGAAAGTCCAGAAATATTTCACAAGAAGAATTCTCCACTCCTCTACTCGTTGCAGAATACCTTATGCCATCAGACTCGAAATTCTAGACCTAGAAAACCTAGAACTATGCCGCCTTCGGTCCGATCTAAGTATAGTATATAAAATCATACATTGCAATGTCCTACCTGTCAATGAATACTTCAGCTTCAACCATAACAACACAAGAGCAAACAATACATACAAACTCAAGGTTAACTGCACCAAACTTGATTGCAGGAAATACGACTTCAGCCACAGAGTGGTCAATGTCTGGAATACTCTACCTGACTCTGTGGTTTCTTCCCCAAACCCCAAAAACTTTAACCTTAGACTGTCTACTATTGACCTCATCTCTTTCCTAAGAGGTCAGTAGGGGGCATGCATAAGCGCACAAACGTGCCTACCATCCCTGTCCTATTGTTTCTTTTAATTTTCTTATATGTACCCATTTCATGTATTCATAACTATGTATATACTTATACCTATTATCTTGTAAGCAATTTACAAATCAAATAAATTCTAAAAAAAATTCTAAATTCTAAAAAGTGACTGATGACCGTTTTTCACACTTACGATCATTGCAGCATCCCCGGGGTCATGTAATTAAAATTCAGCTGCTCGGCAACTGACTCGTAGTTATGATGGTCCTGGGGTCACACGATCCGCTTTTGCGACCCTCTGATAAGCGAAGTCCATGCGGGAAGCCAGATTTGCAAAAGTCGCAAGATGGAGCAAAATTCGCTTCACAAATGTGTCATTTAACAATCAAAAATTTGAGGCCAATTCTGGGCTGAAATAACGAGGTCTAACCTGCAATTGGTGTTCACATAACATACTACAAGTAGTCCTGGACTTATAACCGTCTGTTTAGTGACCGATTAAAGTTCCAACGGCACCTTATGTGACCTTCTGGTGAGCAAAGTCAATGGGGAAGTCAGATTCACTTACTAACAACCTTGTGTTATTAACTGAGCAAATGCAGAGAGTCAGGCAAGAAAGCATGTAAAGTTTCGGAATAGTGCCCGTGTTCCAGAGATTATCCATTCCATCCAGGTAACTCCAAGACAAACATAATCTCAAAGTACTTTTATTAGAATAGAAACTTGGTACCTCTGTGGAATTCCAAAACTAAAGTCTCCCCCCACCCCACCCCCGCCGGACTTCTCACAAGGACCCAACCTATAAATCATTCACTTTTCCTCCACATCATACATGACGTGAACCAATCCCCCTTCAGTCCCAAATCTTCCTGCACCATTCACAGTGACCTTGAATTACTAAAGTTGCATTAACAGAGGGATACAATCAAGATCAAGGAAAGTACTAATACCACTCTATAAAGCCTTAGTAAGGCCACACCTAGAATCCTGCATCCAGTTTTGGTCACCACAGTGTAAAAAAGACGTTAAGACTCTAGAAAAAGTGCAGAGAAGAGCAACCAGGAGGATGAGGAGACTGGAAGATAAAACATACAACGAATGGTTTCAGGAACTGGGCCTGGCTGGTCTAGGGAAGAGAAGGACCAGGGGAGATATGATAGCAGTGTTCCAATATCTGAGGGGTTGCTCCAGAGAGGAAGAGGTCAAGCTATTTTCTAAAGCACCTGTAGGCCAGACAAGGAATAATGGATGGAAACTGAACAAGGAGAGATTCAGCCTGGAAATAAGGAGACACTTTCTGACAGGGAGAACAATCAACCAATGGAACAGAAGTTGCCCTCGGAAGTTGTGGGAGCTTCATCACTTGAGACTTTCAGGAAGAGATTGGACTCCCTCTGTCAGAAATGGTGCAGGGTCTCCCGCTTGGGCAGAGGGTTGGACTAGATGACCTACAAGGTCCCTTCCAGCTCTGATTATCTGTTATCTGTATAATTGGTTAGTTTAACCTCAATGGAGTTTATTTAACAATGACTGCTAAAAGGGTCCTAAAATTGCGGGTGGTTTTGTAGTGACCTGTTTAATGACCGCCATGACACACAACTGTATTTACAGGGCTAAATTACGGTCATAATTTGAGGACTATTTGTACTGACTTGGAAATGAGGATTGAGTTGGCCCACTTCAGTGATGTGGGATGCCTGCAGATCGTGATCAAATAAAGTCAAGATAATGGCTTCAACCAGACAATTGAAACTCTGCCTGTTTTCATTTCCCTGTATCCTGTAGATTTCCTCCCTCTGTAACAGGCAAGCAGAAATATACTTGATCTAAAACTCAAGAGTTGCCTTGAACCATGAGATGGCCAGGCAATAAAATGTGATAACACCCCAGAATAAACAACCGTGGGTAAGAAAGACAACAAAATCTGGATAGTGGATGTGGCAGTGCCTGGAGACTGCAGAAGAGAAGAGAAAGAATTGGAGAAAAATCACAAAAGGCACAAATTTGGAAATTGAAGTAGAATGACTGTGTCAAAGGTGCTTTTTCAAAAGGCAACTGGTTTTTGTTTTGTTTTGGTCCTTGGAAACATTTCGCTTCTCATTCAAAAATTCTTCTCGGTCTTGGATGAGAAGCGAAACATTTTCAAGCCAAGAAACAAAGGAAGTCCAGTTGTCTTTTGGAAAAAGATTGAGTGGGGTGATTGAGTAGAACGACTGCGGCAAAAGAAAGAAAAGGTAGCAACAATAGGTTCTCTGGGTGCATTTCCCAAACAGCTGGAGCATCCCTGGAACAGCATTGACAAAAATCCCCATCAGTCAACTGCAAAAGGCAGTTTGATTCGGAACAGCTTACATCCTGCGACGAGACCTTTGACAGTCACTTTAAAAAAACATAACTTTTACTCTTTAGGTAAAGATAAACATAAGTGCTAGTCATTTCTGGCTCTAGGGGGCGCTGTTCATTTCCGTTACAAAGCCGAAGAAGAGCCAGCGCTGTCCGAAGACGTCTCCATGGTCATGTGGCCAGCAGGACTAAATACCCGAAGGCACACAGAATGCTGTTACTTTCCCACCTGAGTGGTCCCTATTTTTCTACTTGCATTTTTAACATGCTTTCGAACTGCTAGGTTGGCAGAAGCTGCTGGGACAAGTAATGGGAGCTCACTCTGTTACGCGGCACTAGGGATTCGAACCGCTGAACTGTCAATCTTTCCGATCTACAAGCCGAGCCACCGCATCCCTATTCCAGAACCACAGAGATGCTCTAATGATAAAAAAATGATATACATTGCATACATTGCAATGTCCTACCTGTCAATGAATACTTCAGCTTCAACCACAACAACACAACAGCACACAATAGATACAAACTCAAGATTAATCACACCAAACTTGATTGCAGGAAATACGGCTGCAGCCACAGAGTGGTCAATGTCTGGAATCCTCTACCTGATTCTGTGGTTTCTTCCCCAAACCCCCAAAACTTTAACCTTAGACTGTCTACTATTGACCTCACCCCTTTCCTAAGAGGTCTGTAGGGGGCCTGCATAAGTGCACCAACGTGCCTACCGTCCCTGTCCTATTGTTTTTTTATTTTTCTTATACGTATCCATGTATTCATAACTATGTTTTTACTTATACCTATTATCTTGTAAGCAATTGACAAATTGACATTATTTTTTAAAATAAAATAAAGATATGATATGGAAAGGGCTAGGGTGTACGTTCTGGAAAGTCAAAGGGCACTAGGGTTAAAGAGAGTCCATGATGCAAAATTGTGTTGAGGCATACGTGAAAATACTAATAGAATACTCCTGGAAGGATTGTTGATAGGATGCTGGATAGAAACACCTTATCTGCTCCATCCTCAATTTTTATGTGCTCATTATAAGATTCTCACCAGAATTTAATGTGAGCTGCCAGAGTTGTTGCCGTCATCCATCACAAACTAATCTGCACACCTCAATTGTGTAGGGAAGGAACCAAGGTCATCCCGTAATTCATGTTAGAGCTGAACTAGACAAAGTTGTCAGTATTTGTTATCCATTTCTTTTAATTAAAAAAAAATGAATAAAACAAGATACAGGTAGTCCTTGACTTACAACCATTAATTTAATGACCATTCAAAGGTACAACGGCACTGAACAAAAGTGGATTTATGACCGTTTTACACATTTACGACCGTTCTGGTATCCCCGTGGTCACAAGATCAAAATCCAGACCTTTGGCAACTGGCTCGTATTTATGACGGTTGCATTGTCCTGGGGTCATCCTGTTTGGCAGCCTTCGGACAAGCCAAGTCAATGGGGAAGCCAGATTCACTTAACAACTGGGTTACTAGCTTAACAACGGCAGTGATTCACTTAACAGCTGAGGCAAGAAAGGTCGTAGAATGGGGCGAAGTTCACTGAAGAAATGTCTCAGCAACAGAAATTTTGGGCTTGACAGAAGGAGGTAAGGAGTCAGGATCAACATGTATCACAGCACTATTATACCCACGAAAAAGAAACCAGCAGATAAGATACAGGTAGTCCTCAACTTACAACAGTTCATTTAGTTACTGCGTCAGAGCGTTTGCAGCGTGACCGCTATTATGAAACAACCCAGGAGCAAAACACAGCACACAGAGACTTAGACATTTAACAGTGGTTTATCTACAACAGTTATATACAGAAATATAGGTGGTAGCAAATACCTTACAAGTAATCAATCTTCTTAACTCTACACAGAGAATTCTGCAATGAATACTGGACACAAGGAAAGAGAACACGCCCTCTAATGGCTGCCCTATATAAACACCTCTTAAAGGGATAGAACCCATCCCCAGTCTTAAAGGGGCAGTACTAATGCTGATTCATCTTCATTGCATTAACCTAATATTGCATCAGCTTCACTGCTGGTCAGCTCTTAACCCCAAGACCTTAATAGACTGTTCAAAGTTACAATGGCACTGCAAAAGGTGACTTACGTCTGTTTTACAGTTACGGCCTTTCCAGCATTCCCACAGTCACGTGACCAAAATTCAGATGCTTGGCAAGTAGTTCATATTTACGATGGTCACAGCATTCCAGAGTCATGTGATCCCCCTTTGTGACCTTCTGCCCAAGCAAAGTCAGTAGGGAAGCCCAATTCACTTAACAACCGGGTTACCAACTTATCAAGTGATTCACTTAACAGCTGAGGCAAGGAAGGCCATAAACATGGGATGAAATTTATTATTTATTTATTTTATTAGTTTTTTTCTCCCTACCGGGACTCGGAGCGGTATACAGCCAAAGTTAAAAAATAATACAAATATAATATTAAAAAAACAATTAAAAAGATTAAATATAGTGGCTCCAAATAAAACTCAATCAAGAGTGTAAAAGATTAAAACCAAATTAAACCCTATAAAACCCTAGGCCAGACCGGCTTGATAAAATAAATATGTTTTCAACGTGCGCCTGAAGGCCAAAAGGTCAGGGATGGTCCTCATCTCCGGGGGCAGCTCATTCCAGAGGGAGGGTGTCCCCAAGGAGAAGGCCCATATCCTCGGGGTCGCCAGCCATCCAGCCGGCAGCACCCCGAGGAGGCCCACCCTATGGGAGCGTACTGGGTGAAGGGAGATCGATGACAGCAGTAGGCGGTCCCATAAGTACCCAGGTCCCAAGCCATGGATACTTAACAAATGTCTCACTTCACAACAGAAGTTTTGGACTCAATTGTGGTCGTAGGTTGAGGACTACTTGTACATACAGACCCTTCCCCGCTGATACCAACCATAGAAAGACACCAACCATAGTCCTCAACTTACAACCATTCGTTTATCAAATGTTAGGAGTTATAATGGCAGTGGAAAAAAGTGACTTACAACTGGTTCCCGCAGTTACGACCGTTGCCGCCTTCCCATAGTCACGTGATCAAGCTTCAGGTGCTTGGCAAGTGGGATGTGTTCTGACCCAGACTTCCTGAACCGTAATCATGCACAAATTTGTTTTAAAAGCAAGACTGATTTTATTGCAACACTGGGAATTGTTTTCATTCCCAGCCGGAATTAATCTCAAACTGTCCCCCGAGATAAGCACCCACCTTTCACTTCTGTGAAGTGCTGCCAGAAACAGAAGTATTAAATGAACTAGAAAATAAAATAAATAAAACTAAAATCTTATGGTATCTCTGGACAACTGCATAACTGGATAGAAGCATTCCTGTCAAAGAGACAACAAATGGTCAAAATTGGGAGCATCCTATCAAATTCTGTACCTGTCAACAGTGGTGTCCCCCAAGGCAATGTTCTAGGACCAACTCTTTTCATACTCTACATAAATGACCTCTGTGATCATATCAAGAGCAACTGTGTTCTCTTCACTGATGATGTAAAGCTGTTCAATACCACAGATAATACTGCTACCCATCAAAAAGACCTCGACTGTGTATCAGAATGGTCAAACAAATGGCAACTTCAAATCTCAACTAATAAATGCTCTGTCCTACATATTGGCAAAAAAAAAAATCAGAAAATAAAATACAGACTGAATAGTCAAGACCTTGTTGATGACCCAAACTCTGTAAAGGATCTTGGAGTACTCATCTCAAATGACCTAAGTGCTAGAGCCCACTGTAACTACATAGCCAAAAAGGTGTTAAGAGTTGTTAACCTAATCTTGCGTAGCTTTTTCTCAGTTAATATCGCACTACTAACTAGAGCATATAAAACATTTGCTAGGCCAATACTTGAATTCAGCTCATCAGTCTGGAACCCGCATTACGTATCTGATATTAATACAGTTGAGAAAGTCCAGAAATATTTCACAAGAAGTGTTCTCCACTCCTCTACTCATTGCAGAATACTTTAGGCCACCAGACTGGAAATTCTAGACCTAGAAAACCTAGAACTACGCCGCCTTCGGTCCGATCTAAGTATAGTATATAAAATCATACATTGTAATGTCCTACCTGTCAATGAATACTTCAGCTTCAACCATAACAACACAAGAGCAAACAATACATACAAACTCAAGGTTCATCACACCAAACTTGATTGCAGGAAATATGAATTCAGTCACAGAGTGATCAATGTCTGGAATACTCTACCTGACTCTGTGGTTTCTTCCCCAAACCCCAAAAACTTTAACCTCAGACTGTCTACTATTGACCTCATCCCTTTCCTAAGAGGTCTGTAGGGGACGTGCATAAGCGCACCAACGTGCCTACCGTCCCTGTCCTATTGTTTCTTTTATTTTTATTTTTTTTATATGTACCCATTTCATGTATTCATAACTATATTTACACTTATACCTGTTATCTTATAATTTCTTGACAAAATAAATAAAAAATAAATAAATAAATTACAAGAAAAACAAATCGAAGTACAAAGATCTTCAAGGATGATCCTGAACTGATCGAACTACTTTGCTTCCTGCAAAGATTTCGTCATTGAGGTCTGACTTTTATCCCTTATGGGAGGGGCAATCACCTCCCAGCCTTACTCCCGAGTCACCCCTTTTGTTTCAGCTGCTCTTGCCTTCTAGCAGCTCTGTGCATTTGCGCACTGGGAACAGGCTCCCCTTGTTCCTCGGCCTCGCTGCTGCCAGACTCCGTAGCCTCTGGAGTCAGCATACAACTCCCAGACGGTCCTGGCTCCATCTCTGCATCGGACACAGGACCCTCATCCGAGTCCTCTCCAGACTCCCGGACTGGTTCCACTGCCATCTGCACCGGCTGCCGGCGAACCACCACAGGATGTATTTGTGACAACTTCAGCATCCCGAGACCTTCCTAGCCGGCTTCCGACAAAAAAAGTCAGCGGGGGAAGGAGGGAAAATTGGATTCATTTAACAGCCACATGATTCATTGAACGACTGATTTGTTGAACAAGAGATGGCAAGGAAGGTCGTAACACTGAGTGCGACTCCTTTTGCTTAGCGCGGGAAATGGTGCTCCTGATTGCAGCCGTGAAGTCGAGGATTAGTTTGTAATCATCTCTGTTTTCTCGTTTTTTTCCTTTTCGTCCTTGGTCTTGACGAAGATGTCCTGAACAGCCCCGGTTTTTAAAAAAAATCAACTTTTGCCCTCTTCGTCTATCGATCCAAAGGAGCTTTGAGTTTGCCATGCTCAAGCTTGGAGGGACCTCTGGTGACCAGGAGTGAGGCAACACGAAGTTTACGTCCAAGAGAAAAACAGTAATGACACCTATAAAGATGAGGAGCAGGGGAGTCGCGAGCGGCAGCACAGATTGCCTAATTCCCTTTTGGAACTCGTTGCCATAGAGGTGCAGGTAATCCTCAACGGAAGGAAGGAAGGAAGGAAGGAAGGAAGGAAGGAAGGAAGGAAGGAAGGAAGGAAGGAAGGAAGGAAGGAAGGAAGGAAGGAAGGAAGGAAGGAAGAGCAATAGCACTTATATACCGCTTCACAGTGCTTTCCAGCCCTCTCTAAGCAGTTTACAGAGTCAGCTTGTTGGCCCCAACAATCTGGGTCCTCATTTTATCAATCTCGGAAGGACGGAAGGCTGAGTCGAACTTGAGCCGGTGAGGATCAAACTCCTGGCCATTGGCAGAGTTAGCCTGCAATTCTCCATTCCAACCACTGGGCCACCACAGTTCTTAATGTAGCCTGCCCATCATGGTCATAAAGCATGATAGTCATAAAACAGGTCAGTCACTTTTCTGACCTGATTTTAAGATCTTTTTTTGGGTGATCGTTAAGCAGGCATCACAGGTATAAACTAGCTGCTGCAGTTGTTCCAGTTTTTGTCAAAAAACTTCCAGATTTTGGCAAAACCGGGCCCATAAATACGCCATTGATTCGCTTAACTTAAACTGAAAGTAAGTATTATTAAAATATTACCGTAATAATCAGCATTTAAAAAAAAACAATAGAGGTAAGTTCTCAACTTATAAACATGGTCATATTGAGCACTACATGTATATTAAGGTGGAAAATCTCTTTTCAAAGCTTTTTTCTGCAGAACCGAGAACATTTGTGACTTAGATCCCATAAACATAAATAGTTAAAAACTGTTCTTGGGAGAATTTTCTTTTCTCCAGCCAATGATAACTGGACATTGGGGGCCAAGCGGAAGGAATTAAAGGGGCTTTGCCTACTTTTGTGACTTTGCTGCTTTTGTGCCACGCCCCTTTGAGTCATCACAGCAGCCCATGAAAGAAAGTGGATTCAGAATACAGAATAACCAAGTTGGAAGGGACCTTGGAGGTCTTCTAGTCCAACCCCCTTGTTTGAGCAGGAGACGCAAGTCTACACCATTCCAGACAACTGGTTGTCCAATCTCTTCTTGAAAACCTTAATAGCTGCAGCGTTCACTTAATGGACTGTAGTGTTCACTTCACCACCACCAAAAAAAGAAAGATAATAAAATTGGGCACCATGCCTTGGTGACCTGGTTAATGACTGGTGCAACTTACAACCATAGTTCGAGGCTCAAACTACCCAAACTAATGGAAACGAATCAAGGACAGAAGCAACCTAGGAGGAGACATTTCCTGACAGCTGGAACAATTAATCAGTGCAGTGACTTGCCTTCAGGAGTGGTGGATGCTCCAACATTGGAGGTGTTTGAGAAGAGACTGGATGTGCCCCCCCCAACATGAGTTTGAACTGCTGGAAATGCAAAAAACACAAAAAAAGAGGGAACTGTCTTCCATATGTGGTGGTCTTGTACAGAAGCTCAAAAATATTGGCAGAAAATTAGAAATTGGCTGGAGGAAATGACAAGAGAACAGATCGAATTTAAACCAGCGTCCTTTCTATTAGGGATCTTTGATAAACAACTCCCCCAAAAAGTGAAATATATAATAATACATATTTTGACAGCAGCCAGATTGGCTTTTGCACAATGTTGGAAACAGCCTCATGTTCCATCAGAGGAAATGATCATTCAAAAAATTTCAAGTTGTGCAGAAATGGACAAATTAACTTTGGCATTAAAAGATAAAAGACACTTCAATGTATTATGACAGCTGGAACTGCTGGTACGAATGGATAGACCAAAGATAGATTACACACCAAAAGAAGATATGATAGAGTCGTAGTAGTGATATACATATATATGTAAGGATTAACTGTGTATGGCATAAAATAAGGAGAAAAAGGAGGTCCCACAAACTGTTGAGGATTAAAATGTTTTTAATCATTTTCTGTCTTTTTCTTTCTATTCCTTTTTCCTTATTTTCCTTTTTTCTCACACATTTATGTATGTGTTGTTTGGCTATTTTAATTGTAAAATCAATAAAGTTTATTAAAAAAAAAAACAGAAAAGACTGGATAGCCATTTCTTGGAATGATATAGGGTCTCCTGCTTGAGCAGGGGGCTGGACTAGAAGACCTCCAAGGTCCCTTCCAACTCTGTTATTCTGTTCTGTTACTACCTATATCTTTCCATATGATAATTTCAAATGTTTGAATCAGGCTTTGAATGACTTGCTACCTTTTTGCAAGCCCAACATTAATACAAGGGGAAAACTTGGGGAAAATTAAACAGGAGATGGTCTAAAAGAAGAGAATTGTCTGAATGCAAAACCTGTGGAGAAGGCAGCAAATTTTTTTTTAAAAAAAATAGAAATCTGATAGCGGTTTTTCCAACTGATAAATTTTATTCGGAAGCATGGTCTTTCATCATATTGTTCGGGGTCAAGGGATAAGTGGAATATTAATACTACCTTTAAAATGAATAAAGAGTTGGTGAAACATGTTCTTGGAAAGGTATGCATACTAATGAGAGTTTTATTCGATGATGATGGTGGTGGTTATCTATTCAGTCGTGTCCAACTTTTGGCAATTCTATGGGGCCAGGTCTCTTCACATCTCCAGCAACCAAACAAGACAGACACAGACTCCAAAGGATAGAAAAAACAATAATTGCAACCAGCCTGCCTTCCATTGAGAACCTGTATAGAATGGGCCAGAAGGAGGGCTGTGAAAATATCTACAGATCCCTCACATCCTGGACATAAACTGTTTCAACTTCTTCCCTCTGGATGCTGCTATAGGGCACTGCATGCCAAAACAACCAGATGCAAAGAAAGTTCTTTCCTCTGTGTTATCCCTCTGCTAAACAACAAATTCCCACAACACTGTCTATGCCCTGGGAGGTCAAACTACCTAGAAGGGCTGTATTACTGTTATCCTTCTCATCTTTCCTATTACCTATTTCCTTAGCTTCTTATGACTATAACTTTCTTTGTTGTTTGTATCTCGTGATGTATGTTGATGGCTTTTATTTAGCAACCTATTATGACTATGATGATTCACAAGAAGAGTTCTCCACTCCTCTACTCGTTGCAGAATACCTTGTGCCACCAGACTTGAAATTCTAGATCTAGAAAACCTAGAACTACGCCGCCTTCGGTCCGATCTAAGTATAGTGTATAAAATCATACATTGCAATGTCCTACCTGTCAATGAATACTTCAGCTTCAACTTCAGCTTCGTACCGGCACGGACCTGAGGGCCTTCAGGCGCGCGTTGAAGACCTGGCTCTTTGAGCAGGCCGGCCTGGGCTGAGAAAATGATTTTAAATTTGGTCTCCATTTTTTAATTTTAAATTGGGTTTTAAGGGGTGGGGTGGGGTTTTCTTAGTCTTATTATGCAGCTGATTTAAATTTAATATTTTTTAACTTTTGTATTCTTTGTGGGGTTTTTAGATGAGCTGTTCACCGCCCTGAGTCCCTCGGGAGAAGGGCGGTATATAAATGGAATAAATAAATAAATAAATAAATAAACTATAACAACATAAGAGCACACAATAGATACAAACTCAAGGTTAACCGCACCAAACTTGATTGCAGGAAATACGACTTCAGCCACAGAGTGGTCAATGTCTGGAATCCTCTACCTGACTCTGTGGTTTCTTCCCCAAACATCCCAAAAACTTTAACCTTAGACTGTCTACTATTGACCTCACCCCTTTCTTAAGAGGTCTGTAGGGGGCGTGCATAAGCACACCAACCTGCCTACCGTCCCTGTCCTATTGTTTCTTTTATTTTTCTTATATGTATCCATATATTCATAACTATGTTTTTACTTTACCGAGTCTTTGAAAGCCTGTATTCCTCTTTTGATCTGAGCGTCCCAGTGCAATGTGAATATCTAATAGTGTGTTTCTTGTAGGCATATTTGCATTCTTCTGTGATTATTGAGGAACAGCGCCAGATCAGTCTGCGTTAGTCACAAATCACAAAGGCGTCTGCTTTTAAACATATTTGCTCGCTTGAAAAGCTGCTTCCAGACGCCTTCTGATTGTACGCTTCTGTAATTTAATTCCTTTTGCTCTCTTCCACTTAACGGCTTCCTCTTCTCTTCAGACAGCCATTCTAGATGAATCTATCAACCAATCAACTAGAATAGAGCTGGAAGGGACCTTGGAGGTCTTCTAGTCCAACCCCCTGCTCAATCAGGAGACCCTAAAAGGATGCCAATGACCAGCTTTTCTGCAAGGAGTGCAAATCCTTCCATTCCCCACTATCCGGTCAGAGCTGAAGAAGCTTCTTGGATGAGAAGCGAAACGTTTTCAAAAGAAAAACCGGAAAGTCCAGTTGCCTCTTGAAAAAACACCTTTCAGATCTCAAACCTGTCTGAAGTGAAAAGGCACTTTTACTAAAAGATGCTGGTTACAGGAGAGTCAAAGTTACAAGGCACTGAAAAAGGTGACTTATGAGAGTGATTCAGAGTTACAACCTTCGCAGCATCCCCATGGCCATGTGGTCAAAATTCAGATACTTGGCCCCTGATTCATACTTATGTATCCCTCTGTTTCTTACCTGCCGAAGGAAATCCACACACCATTACCTCCTAACCATCAAACATGATGGTGTCTTTTGAGGCCCAATCTCTCTCTCTCCTTCTCTTCGAAGCCAACCATTCGGGTCACCTCATTTGGACTTCATTCATTCCAACCTGGCATAATTTCCCCCTAAAGTCTCACACCTGTGTTTTCCCACTATCATCCTTCGCTGAATATGCCACTGTCAGCTAAAAGCGGTGAGAAGAAACTTACATGCCCAAAGATGGAAGGATGCAGGTAGTGTGTCAACTCATAAAATATTTCCCTGGCCTTTTTAGAGTTGCCAACAGAAAGGGAGGGGGGAGCAGGGCGGCAGCTTGCAAACCGAAAGTGCATTCCATAAATGTTTTCAGAGATTGTAACTAGGTGACTGAAGTTTCTGCTGTGCAAAATTGTAACTGGAGAGCTTGATGGATGACTCTGGGCTATGGAGGTGTCCCATTGGAGAATATGAATTAGGATACACCCAGGGGGTGGAGGGAAAACCAGGGTCAAGGGTGACAACGAATGATGTGCCTCAGAGTCGGCTGCATCCAGGCAGTGCCAGCATGTTAACTCCTAATAAATCTTCTTTAAGCTTTGAAAATCCGGCTCGAGACTCAGGATTTAAATGGGGGGTAACTTTCAGAGCCCTGACAACCAGGTCACGTGATTCCCCTTTTGCGACCTTCTGACAAGCAAAGTCAATGGGGAAGCCAGATTCATTTACCGGGTTACTAACTTATCAACTGCAGTGATTCAATTAACAACGGTGGAAAAAAATGTTGCATTTCTCACTTGACAAATTCTCCCTTAACAACATAGATTTTGGACTCAGTTGTGGTCGTAAGTCAAGGACTACCAGTACAGCAAATTGCCTGTTTGTTCCCCCTACCTCCTTTCTGCAATTGATGACAGAACGCCAGTGAGGCACCAAGCCGAAGCTAGTGGTTTTCACAAGCTGCAAAGCAGTCAGTTCTAACTTGAGACACCGATTGTTTTAAGGTTTTAAATAGATTAATCAGAGTTGGAAGGGACCTTGTAGGTCATCTAGTCCAACCCCCTGCCCAAGCAGGAGACCCTACAACATTTCTGACAAATGGCAGTCCAATCTCTTCTTGAAAGTCTCAAGTGATGGCACTCCCACAACTTCTGAGGGCAACTTATGTTCCATGGGTGAATGTTCTCCCTGTCAGAAAGTTTCTCCTTATTTCCAGGCTGAATCTCTCCTTGTTCAGTTTCCATCCATTATTCCTTGTCTGGCCTACAGGTGCTTTAGAAAATAGCTTGACCCCTTCCTCTTCTCTGTGGCAGCCCCTCAAATGTTGGAAGACTGCTCTCCTGTCTCCCCTGGTCCTTCTCTTCACTAGACTAGCCAGGCCCAGTTCCTGCAACCATCATCGTATGTTTTAGCCTCTAGTCCCCTCATCATCCTGGTTGCTCTTCTCTGCACTTTTTCTAGAATCTCAACATCTTTTTTTTATGGTGTGGTGACCAAAACTGGATGCAGGACTCTAGGTGTGGCCTTACTGAGGCTTCATAGAGTGGTATTAATACCTCACTTGAAGTAGACAAAGGAGTGCGACAAGATAGCATTCTCTCCCATTTCTTGAATAACCTGTCTGCTGAAATGATCGTGAGGAAGCTAGATCTTGGAAAAATTAAAAATCCGTCAACGATCTTTGATATGCTGACAATACAACTCTCCTCTCAGAAACCAAAGAAGGCCTGAAACATCTGATCAAGGAAATCAAAGAAGTAGTGAGAATGTTGGTCTCTTTCTGAGCATCAAAAAGCACAAGATCGTGACCACAGTGAGGAATGTAAATATCAAAATACAAATGGATGGTGAAGAGGTAGAATGCGTGAGAAAAATCCACTTTCCTAGGACTGCAGATCGCTCAGAGCAGTGAATGCAACCGAGAAACAAAACGTTGGATTGCACAAGGTCACACAGCAATGAAGAAGTGAATGGAAAAACAAGGACATCAGGCTAGCAACAAAATGTAGGTTATTATTATTGTTGTTGTTGTTATTGTTGTTGTTGTTATTTATTTATTTGTCAATTGTTTACAAGGTAATAGGTATAAGTAAAACATAGTTATGAATACATGGATACATATAAGAAAAATAAAATAAAAAAGAAACAATAGGACAGGGACAGTAGGCATGTTGGTGCGCTTATGCATGCCCCCTACAGACCTCTTAGGAAAGGGGTGAGGAGGTCAATAGTAGACAGTCTAAGGTTAAAGTTTTTGGGGTTTGGGGAAGAAACCACAGAGTCAGGTAGAGTATTCCAGACATTGAACACTCTGTTGCTGAAGTCGTATTTCCTGCAATCAAGTTTGATGCAATTAACCTTGAGTTTGTATCTATTATTTGCTCTTGTGTTATGGTTGAAGCTGAAGTATTCATTGACAGCTGAAGGACATTGCAATGTATGATTTTATACACTATACTTAGATCGGACCGAAGGCGGCGTAGTTCTAGGTTCTCTAGGTCTAGAATTTCGAGTCTGGTGACATAAGGTATTCTGCAATGAGTAGAGGAGTGAAGAACTCTTTTTGTAAAATATTTCTGGACTTTCTCAACTGTGTTAATATCAGATACATAATGTGAGTTCCAGACTGATGAGCTGTATTCGAGTATTGGTCTAGCAAATGTTTTTTATGCTCTAGTTATTAGTGTAATATTACCAGAGAAAAAGCTACGTGAGATTAGGTTAACAACTCTTAATGTCTTTTTGGCTATGTAGTTACAGTGGGCTCTAGCACTTAGATCATTTGAGATGAGTACTCCAAGGTCCTTGACAGAGTTTGGATCATCAACAAGGTCTTGACTATTCAGCCTGTATTTTATTTTCTGATTTTTTTTGCCAATATGTAGGACAGAGCATTTATTTGTTGAGATTTGAAGTTGCCATTTGTTTGACCATTCTGATACTAGTCGAGGTCTTTTTGAAGGGTAGCAGTCTTGTCTGTGGTGTTGAATAGCTTTACGTCATCAACGAAGAGGACGCAGTTGCTCTTGATCTAATCACAGAGGTCATTTATGTAGAGTATGAAAAGAGTTGGTCTATTGCGTTCTCCAATAGCCACCTACAGTTCTGAAAATTGAATTTTAAAGAAGCAAAACAGGAAGAAAATTGACTTGTTTGAGCTGTGATGCTGGAGAAGGCTCCTGTGTATTCCTTGCATAGCAAAGGTGACTAGTAAGCAAGTACTGGGGCGTATAACACCCGACATGTTGCTGGAAGATAAAAATCACAAAACTGTGTCTCACTTTCTTTGGCCATGTCATGAGGGGTGTTCACTGGAGAAAGCGATTATGCTGGGATGAGTTTGCGGTAAAAGGAAATCAGGCTGGCAAAGAACACAAAGAACTCGAAATTCTAGACCTAGAAAACCTAGAACTACACCGCCTTCGGTCCGATCTAAGTATAGTATATAAAATCATACATTGCAATGTCCTACCTGTCAATGAATACTTCAGCTTCAACCATAACACAAGAACAAACAATAGATACAAACTCAAGGTTAACTGCACCAAACATGACTGCAGGAAATATGACTTCAGCAACAGAGTGTTCAATGTCTGGAATACTCTACCTGACTCTGTGGTTTCTTCCCCAAACCCCAAAAACTTTAACCTTAGACTGTCTACTATTGACCTCACCCCTTTCCTAAGAGGTCTGTAGGGGGCATCATAAGCGCACCAATGTGCCTACCGTCCCTGTCCTAATGTTATATATATATATATTATTCTTATATGTAGTCATGTATTCATAACTATGTTTTTACTTATACCTATTATCTTGTAAGCAATTGACAAAATAAATAAGTAAATAAATAAATAAATAAATAAATAAATAAATAAATAAATAAATAAATAAATAAATAAAAACAGTGGCTGGACACCATCGATGCTGATGGCAGTCAGAGCATAGAAAAATTCAAAGTAGTGCTGCAAGATTGGAAGATGCGGAGAGACCTGGCCCAGAGAATCGCCAAGAGTCAGACACGACTGAATGGAAAACATCAACAATATTTATTTGATTCTTTTTGTTAGTTTTTATTGTTGTTGTTGTTTTTAAAATTTTAAATATGGTTTTACATTCTCTAAGCCGCCTTGAGTCGCCATGAGCGAACTGGCAACAATGTAAATTCAGTAAATAAATAAACAAACCAACATCCTATAAATCGAGGACTATCCTGTATTGTTTCCTTGCTGTTTTTCATTTTCACTTCCCCCGTGTGTGTCCCCCCCCCCCCCCCCCGGCCCCCTGATCCCATTTCTTTCCTTTTCCTCCAAGGCATATTTTTATATAATTTGTTTGTTTTACTGGATTTGTAAGCTGGCTCAGTTGTATCTCTCAGCAGCGAGCATCCTCTTCTATCTGTAAATCAGGTTGTAATGTGTTGTCCATGAACACCAACAGGATTATAGCATGTTGCAACCGACTTGAGATTTATGCTTAACCGTGCATTCAAAGCTCATGTTTTTCTAAGCAGATGCTCACCAGATACTTTCTATTCTCAATCTTTTTTCCCCTCCGGTATTCCCTCTCGGCCTCACTTGCCTGCTCATGCCACTTGACACAATAAATAAACCCCCACACAGTATAAATTCCCCTGAATTTCATTCATTTCCCCACAACGGGTAACATCACCAAACAGAATATATATTTTATCTATTCCCTGGAATCTTTTTTGGTCTACTTACAATTCATCACCGGTTCTTTCGTTATCACCTTCCCCTGGAGTAGAGCAAAATGCAGTTGGCTGATGTTGGGCCGGACATTTTCTCTCAGTCTCAGGAAAGACACAATGGCAAACTAACTTTGGAAATCTTGCCAAGAAAACTTGCAGATACCAGGAGCCACACGTGACCTGAAGGTGAAAAATCCGGGGTAAATTAGATTAGTGTCCTGAGGGCAGGGATATTTTTCTGCACACCTGGTAGTTCCCACCAACATCAATAGCACTCTTCAGGTTGGCTGTGATCGGAGTCAAAAGAACCCACAGAGAAACAGAAGAAGCACAAGGGGAGAGTAATACATCTACACCGTGTAATCAGAAGCAAAATTCCATAATTGGTTGCAAATGAGACTAGAAAATGTCTATGGAGCAGCGCTTCTCATCCTGGGCAACTTTAAGAGAGGTGGACTGTGCTGGCTAGGGAATTCTGGAAGTTGAAGTCCCCTCCTCTTAAATTTGTTCAGGTTGAGAACACCGAGTCTATGGTTTTAAACCTCATAGCATCAAAGGTGGACGTTACTTTAGAGTTTGTCTAGGCGAGGGGTAGGGAACCTTGGCTCTTTTATCACTTATGGACTTCAACTCCCAGAATTCCTGAGTGAGCCATAAAAGGTTCCCCATCCCTGGCCTACTGGTTTTTCAGTTGTGGGGGAAATCAATTTTTGACTGGAATGGGATTGTTTGATAAAGAATATATAAAGAATATGTCCTACATTTGTATATTAAACAGTCCTATTCCAGTCAAAAATTGATTTCCCCACAACTGAAAAACCAGTAGGCCAGGGATGCGGAACCTTTTATGGCTCACTTAGGAATTCTGGGAGTTGAAGTCCATAAGTGATAAAAGAGCCAAGGTTCCCTACCCCTGGTCTAGGCCAACCTTCTACTCACGGCAGGATCCCCTCAAAAGCTCACCAACCTGCTTGAAGCCTTCCAGAAAAGAATAATTCACCATTTCAGGTCGCAGCCTGTTCCGCTGGCTAGTGAGGAAGTTTCTTGTGGTGCTTGGTCTAATAGTCATGTAATTTTAATCCTTTGGTTCTGTGCTCCTACCCATGAGGACAACAGATAATAAGTTCCTATTCTTTTGAGTCAGCTCTATTTTCTTTTCCTTCCTTCCTTCCTTCCTCCCTCCCTCCCTCCCTCCCTCCATTCTTCTATCTATCTATCTATCTATCTATCTATCTATCTATCTATCTATCTATCTATCTATCTATCTATCTATCTAGATGTCCTCCTGGATGTACGGCTGTCGTTAGAAGATCACATCACGGCTGTCGCCAGGGGGGCTTTTTGACAGATCCGTCAGATCTACCAGTTGCGGCCCTTTCTGGATCTGGGCGCACTTCGCAAGGTCACTTCTGCCCTCGTCATCTCCCGCCTGGATTACTGCAATGCTCTCTACATGGGGCTCCCCTTGAAGAGCATCCGGAGGCTGCAGTTGGTCCAGAATGCGGCTGCGCGGGTGATCTTGGGAGCTTCTCAGAGCTCCCATGTTACATTGCTCCTGCGCAAGCTGCATTGGCTTCCTGTGGCCTTCCGGGTGTGGTTCAAGGTGGTAGTGATCATCTGTAGTGATCATCTTCAAAGCGCTCCATGGCTTGGGACCTGGGAACTTACGGGCCCGCCTGCTGCCACCAACGGCCTCCCGCCTCCCAGTGCGCTTCCACAGGGTCGGCCTCCTCGGGGTTCCGTCGGCTGGACGATGCCAGCTGGCGGCCCCGAGGGTGCGGGCCTTCTCTGCGGGGGCTCCCTCCCTTTGGAACGACTTGCCCCCGGAGATACGGGCCATCACCGACATTCAGACCTTCTGGCGCGCAGTAAAGACCCAGTTTTTCCAACAGGCCAGCCTGGCCCAGTAACAATTGTGGGGGTTTTAAATTGGTATTTTAATTTTTATCTGTTTTATATGTTTTTGATACAATTTTTATCTTTCAGCCACAAATTTAATTATTTTAAATTGTTTTTAACTATAATTCCTATAGCTTGTTCTGTTTTATCTGGCTGTACACTGCCCCAAGTCCTGCTTTTGGGAGAGGGGCGGTATAAAAATCCAAAAATAAATAAATAAATAAAATCTATCTATCTATCTATCTATCTATCTATCTATCTATCTATCTATCTATCTATCTATCTAATCTATCAGAATGGGATATGGATAAGAATATAGAATAGCTTTATTTGACCAAGTGTCTGGTGCAGAAGCTCTCAATGTACATGTAAAGAAACAGAGTAATAACTATCAATAAAGGAGATAGCTGAGAAGATGAGAAAGATAATATTATCTCTCTCCTATCTATTTTAGTATTTAGTATTTTAATATTTATTTGATTTGTCAATCGCTTACAAGATACAGGTGTAAGAATAAATATAGTTTTGAATACATGAGATAGATACTTATAAGAAAAATAAAAGAAACAATAGGACAGGGACGGTAGGCACATTGGTGCGCTTATGCACGCCTCCTACAGACCTCTTAGGAAAGGGGTGAGGTCAATAGTAAACAGTCTAAGGTTAAAGTTTTTGGGGTTTGTGGAAGAAATCACAGAGTCAGATAAAGTATTCCAGACATTGACCACTCTGTTACCGAAGTCATATTTTCTGCAGTCAAGTTTGGTTTTCTATCACCATAGATCTATCTATCTTCAGATGGCTATTTCATCTCCTTTTTGTGGAAGTGCAGAGTGAAAAATCATCCACTGGAAATATGACACATGAATTTGATTTGGGTTGTCCTGTCAAATGCACAGAATTGTCTGGGCACACCCCAAGAATTGTCTAAAAGTTTAATCAAAGGCAGAAGTCAGAAAAAGTGCTACCTACAAGATTCTTCCTGATTCACTGCCACCTTTCACTCCAACCATCCCACATTAATTTGCAATGGCAACCAGAAAACATCAAAACTGGGGAAAATTGCTGGCAGGGCACTGTATCTAATAATCTGCTCAACAGATAAATTACTCCTGTTGGGGAAGTTCTGCTTGAAACAATGTGGGCCCAAAAATGAAGAGGTAACAAGTCTATTAACAAGCCAGCTAGTGGTGAAGGCACCAGGCTAGAAACTGGGAGACTGTGAGTTGTAGTCCTGCCTTAGGCATGAGTCAACTGGGTGATTTTGGGCCAGGAAACTGGGACTTCTAGTCCTGCTTTAGGCATGAAATGACTTTGAGCCTCTCTCTCAGCCCAACCCAGCTCCAAGGGTTATTGTGGAGAAAATAAGAGGAAGGAATACACGTACACCACCTTGAATTATTTATAAAAATAATACAGGATTTTAAAAAAATCTAAAATGATAAAAAGAAAAAGGCTGAAATATCTTCTGGTGCATGGCTGTCAAACTTGATTGTGTCATGCGACGTATCGTAATTATTATTATTTTTTTTGCCTTTGCGGAGCCAGGAAGGGCATAGCCTGCGCATGATGCATCCGGGCCGCCAATTTGACACCCCTGATATAGTGCATCAGCTCTCAAAAGGAAAGTCAGCCTTCATCTCCTCTTGAGAAAGAGCATGATGTAATTAAAATATCTCATCCAGTCATTTATGTCTTGAAAATAATTATTTAGCAGAGATCACGGTGCATCTGCCAGAAATATTTTTTAGAGGACTGAAGGCGAATGGGTCCTTTTCTGCATTTCTTTTCTGCTTTGATGTTTCATCTGTACCTTCAAAGGATGCACTTGCTAATGTCTTCTAGTCCAACATAATTTTCAAAGATCCTTGAAAACTTGAAACACCTCATATTGTTTCTTCCAGACTCTCTGGTCTTACATCTACATCTGTTGTGAAATGAAAATTGTTGCAAGTTTTACTCTGGGCTGAATTTCATTCCCAGACTTCCAGTGATGGTATAAAGTTGGTTGAGAAGCTGCATACCAGGCAAATTTGCATTCCAGAGAACAGATCCAGAAGCCCTTTAAATAAAGATGAATATGAGATAAATGCATCTCAAATTGGCTGGGGATACATCTAGGAAATGGGTTAATCTGGTAATTTAACCAATTCAATTCTAGAGTTAAGTGTGACGCGAAAGTCCAATTATTGTAGGTGCAAATTTATCCTTTTATACAAGTTTGTATGAATCCTTTCAGAATCTGGCTATTTCCTGCCCCCTTGAAAAGTAATTTTTTCTAAGCCAAGCTGCACTGACAAATCATACAGAGTTCAGAATGGATGAGATGGAATGCTTCTTTTTAATATAGCCATAGCACTTAAGACTTATATACCACTTCATAATGCTTTACAGTCCTAAGAAGTTTGCAGAGTCAGCCAACAATCTGGATCTTTCATTTTACCGACCTCGGAAGGATGGAAAGCTGAGTCAACCTTTAGCCTGGTGGGATTTGAACTGCAAATTGCAGGCAGCCGGCAGACAGCAGATGTAACCTGCAGTACTGCACTCTAACCATTGCACCACCAGAGGTCATATGTTTAAAAACAAATTGGGAAATGGGTTTGAATCCTCAGGCATAGAAACCAGCGAGGGGACTTTGAGCCCCTCCATCTCCTGCCAACCCTCTTCACAGGGTTGTTGTGGAGAAAAACTGTGGAGGCGAGACCACGATGTAGATCAAGAGTCTCCAACCTTGGCAACTTTTAAGATTTGAGGACTTTAACTCCCTGGCTGAGGAATTCTGGGAGTTGAAGTCCAAAAGTCTTAAATTTGCCAAGGTTGGAAACTTGGATGTCACACAAAATAAAGGCAGGCTATAGAGATGGATCTGGACAGTAAGACGAACTTGGGACAGCAGTTGAAACCTGTTACCTGGAGGGCTTTATTAGAAGCATCGCATTGAAGAGAAATGATCTTTCCTCTCCACTCAGGGCTGGTGAGACCACAGCTGATCTCCTGTGTACAATTCTTAGCCCCAGGTTTTCAGGAGGATATTGACAAGTTAGAATAGGTTCCGGGAAGGGTAAGAAAAATGAAATCTCAGGATATGCCTTTGAAGGCCAGTTCATACAAGTAGCCCTTGACTTGCAACTTTGTTTACTGACCGTTTAAAGATACAACAGCACTGAAGAATGTGACTTAGGACCGTTTTTCAGCTACCTTTGCAACATCCCCATGGTCATGTGGATCAAAATTCAGATGCTTGGCAACTGGTACGTATTTACAACGGTTGCTGCCCCCCCCCCAACTCCCCCTGTCATGCAACCTTCTGATAAACAAAGTCAATGGGGAAGCCAGATTCACTTAAGAACTGGGTTACTAACTTAGCAACTGCAGTGATTCATTTAACAACTGTGGCAAGGTCGTAGAATGGGGCAAAAGTCACTTAACGAATGTCTCACTTAACAACAGAAATTTTAGGGTCAACTGTGGTCGTAAGTCGAGGATTACCTGTATTTTTGACCATGCCCTTCTGAGTGATTCTTAAACTGCTTGGCCCAATTATCGCATTTCCCATGAATGTCATTACTCCATCAGAAGACATTTTTTACAAGCAGCCCCAAATCGAATCCTCAACACATATACAAGCAAATGAGGATGATTGGGAGTTTTCTGTCTCTTGCACAGAGGTGGATTTGTAGCTGTGCAGATGCAGATAGATTAATTCCACAAAACATCCATAACGAAGTACATTTATTGGTACATCAGATATCTTCATAACTCACATTTGTGACGAAGTTCTTCTTCAATGACCAATCCTTTGTATATCAGCCTTGCAGGTAAAAAGATGCTTATCTCCTAACCCATCTTATAGTGATAGAAAAAAGAAGCTGCTATGAGTTAGTGAGCCCAGGCAAGAATGGAGGAAACTTCCCTCAACCCATCGAGGGTCAATTTATTTTATTTATTTATTTATTATATTTATAAACTGCCCTTCTCCCGAAGGACTCAGGGCGGCGTACAGCCAACCATAAAATTTTGTTACAATTATAAAAGTTAAAAAAGAATTAAATATCTTAGGCTGTCTAAAATTATACCCTCCCCCAATAAATTATTAAAACCCAAATTTTAAAATCCCAATTTAAAACTCGAATACTAAATTACATTAAAAATCCCATTTCAGCCCAGGCCGGCCTGCTCGAAGAGCCAGGTTTTTAATGCACGTCTGAAAGCTCTCAGGTCCATGTTATTGCGTAACTCCGGAGACAGACTATTCAAGAGGGCGGGGGCCCCCACAGAGAAGGCCCTATTTCTAGGAGTCGCCAGGCGGCACATAGAAGCCATCGGCACCAGAAGAAGGCCCTCCCTGTGGGAACGCACAGGTCGGTGGGAGACTACCGGCAGAATGCAGTCCTGCAGATAACCTGGTCCAATGCCATAGATCACTTTAAAAGTCAGAACCAGAACCTGAAAGCGAACCCGGAAAACCACCGGCAACCAATGCAGCTCGCGCAGGAGAGGCGTCACATGGGAGCTTCGTGATGCCCCCATAACCACCCGCGCGGCCGCATTTTGTACCAGTTAAAGTCTCCGGGTGCTTCCCGCAGGGAGCCCCATGTAGAGAGCGTTACAGTAGTCCAGGCAAGAGGTGACAAGGGCATGAGTGACCGTACATAAGGCGTTCCGATTCAAAAAGTGTGACCAATCAGGATTACAGATGTAGCCATGTGACATGAACTACATTTCCCAGGATACCTTTAGCTACATTTACCATGATGCATTCTCTTAAGGGGACAGCTCATAATTCCTAAATAACTATCCAATTCCCATAGACTGGCTGGGACAGCACAGGGAGGGAGGGGAAGAAGATACTGTCAGGTTCCAATGTAATATGAGGAAACCCCCCCAAAAAAGACAGTTCTGAATTGCAGTTTTTTTTTCCTCGCTCACAAACACCGGCACAAACTGACATCTATCAACTGGAAATTCAAAGTCAGGACTAACCGCCCAGTAACTGTCCCATCATTTAAAATTGTTCCCTAGCCCCGCCCATCCACCCACCCACACACGCACCCCGCCCTCCATTCTTCCCTGAGTCAGCAGACATTAAGCAGGGAAGCCAGCAGAGTTCCATCGCCAGCCAAACTCAATGCACATGTGTGCAAGTGTCCGCTTTCATTTCAGCCGCGTGGCCGCCCAACAGCTGTTCGGTGTCGATGTCAGCAGCGGTAACAGGTCTGGTGTGGGCTATCAAAGTCGGCTGGTTGTCAAGGGTCCAACATACACCCCCATTCAAATCGCAAGTATCTAGCTGCATTTCTCAGAGTAAAAAATATTTATTAGGAATTGATATGTCGGTGTTTCCTGGTTGCAGCCGACTCTGACACATCATTCATTTCCCCCTTGACCATGGTCTTCCTCCCACCCCCCCAGATGTATATTCTTCAATGGGACACTTCCATAGCTAAAAGTCATCAATCATGCTCTCCAGTGATAATTTTGCGCACCAACAGCAATTGCCAAGGCAATTATCTGAAGCATTTAAGGAATGCACTGCTTTCCCCACTCCCTTTCTGCTGGCAACTAAAAAGACCAAAGGAGTATTTTTTAATTGACATGGGCTCTGCGGTCCGATGGGTTTAGCATCATGGTGGCCATGTTGTTCTTGATTCCCTGCGGAAAAGGGAATCCCAGATTCTCTGTTCCCCATCAGAATGGCAGCCTTGGGCCACCAGGCACACCAGGGCTGACAGATACCACTTTTAAAATAAAAATAAAACATTGCGATCAGATACAGCTTTAAAATTTTCTGCCTTGGGGTGTGAAGGCAAGCTCTGCTTTCGAAAGCAGAACAAGACTGACTGACTAAAGAGAAAGAAACAAAATCCCATCTAAATTATATGTATTTCAATAAATTATATTTAAAAAGAACATTTAGATGAAAGAGAGACAGAACGCACAAGGACTATTTATATAACTTTTTAATATCAACATTCCACTTCAATTTTTCAACAAGGAAATAAAACCTCAATCATGGAGGATCATATTTTCTGCTTGACCTTCCTTCAGTTTAAAGTCCTGAGAGTTCAGGAAGTGCAATCCAACATTTTGGGTTTTGAAAAAGTTGCAATGGCAGGAAAGGGAAGACTGGGGCATAGACAAGAACAGTGAAAATGGTCAAAGGGGTGAAGCCCCTTTCCCCCCTTTAAAAGATGATTTTCTACAGCAGCCTCTTAAGTTTTGGAAGGATTTAGGATGTTTAGGCACCTACCATTAGCCATGCCCACTTCGCACAAATCGAGGTATGGTTTAATCCGGGTGTTTGGCTCCACGGGACAAGTAGCTACTAGCCAATTGGGTGGCAGCAATCCTGTCGGAACCCGTGTCTGAGGAGGGAGATGGAGCCGGGGCTGACAAACTCCCAGCATGCCTCCACCAGTGTCCCCATTCTTCACAAACTACGGGTTTCACCCGCGGCTGTTCCCATTGGCTCTGTTGGACTCCCCAGTACATGCCATGGATACTTTCCTATAAGAGCTGCAAGCCGTGCACCAAGAAGTGAGAAGCCAGCTAGACAGAGCCAAGGAAGACTCTCACAGACCAGCATTGTAGAGAAGTTCCCCCACTATCTGTGGGCAACTGGGTTTGGCTCTCCACACAGCACCTGTTGATGTCTTGGCCATTGAAAAAGTTCAATCACCACTACTTGGGCCCATTTCCGGTCGAAGAGGAAAGTCCAGAAATATTTCACAAGAAGAGTTCTCCACTCCTCTACTCGTTGCAGAATACCTTGTGCCACCAGACTCCAAATTCTAGACCTAGAAAACCTAGAACTACTCCGCCTTTGGTCCGATCTAAGTAGAGTACATAAAATCATACATTGCCATGTCCTACCTGTGAATGAAAACTTCAGTTTCAACCATAACAACACAAGAGCACACAATAGATACAAACACAGGGTAAATTGCACAAAACTTGATTGCAGGAAATACGACTTCAGCCACAGAGTGGTCAATGTCTAGAATACTCTACCTGACTCTGTGGTTTCTTCCCCAAACCCCAAAAACTTTAACCTTAGACTGTCTACTATTGACCTCATCCCTTTCCTAAGAGGTCTGTAGGGGGCGTGCATAAGCGCACCAACGTGCCTACCGTCCCTGTCCTATTGTTTCTTTTATTTTTCTTATATGTACCCATTTCATGTATTCATAACTATGTTTATACTTATACCTATTATCTTGTAAGCAATTGACAAACGAACAAACAAACAAAAAATAAATCTAGAAGTCTTTTGATTGACTCTGCTGTGTACCATGAGGATCCACTTGGTATTCCATCAGTTGTTGCTGGTACTAGTAATAGCTGATAGTCTGCGTTGTCCAGCTCCACTGCCATCAGGACCAGTAACCACTCAAGGAGTTGTTGAGTATGAGGTGGACAGTATTCAGGACTCCTGCTGGTTGTGGGGCCAGTTCCAGTATCTGGTAGTGTGGAACGGCTATGGACCGGAGGATTTCATCTGAGTGAACACCATCAATGTTCAGGCGTCTTGTCTGACCAGGGACTTTCCTACAAGGTTCCCATAACACCTAGTTTGCAGGGTCCCAGGGAAGGAGGCCTTGTGGGGTGGGATAGTGTCATGGCCCCATCAGAGCCTGGGTCTCAGGAGGAGATAGAGCCGGGGCCGATGAAAGAGGTGGGTGCAGCTCCTATGGTCCATGAGGAACGACCTGGGGATGAGAATGAGGCAGTCCCGGGATCTCAGAAGAGTTGGCAGAGAGGCAGATGGAGAAAGGGAGAAGATGAAAAGAGAAGGCAGCAGAGCAAAGGAGTGGCGGAGGGAGGGAGGGGAGATGACCTCTGACAAGGGACAGCTGCCTCCCTCGCTCGATCCAAACACATGGAAAATGGAGCAGAGGGAAGCCCAGAGGAAGTCTATGAGGCTACTCACAAGGAAGCAGTCCTGCCACCCACCATAAGGAATACCTAACCTGAGGTGATTTAACCAAATGGAAGAAACCGGGCGCAGGGAAAAGATGCATTTGTTGGGAACAACTGTTTGCTTCAGCGCGCACTTGCTTTGTGGACTCTGGATCCTGTTTGTGGACTTTGCTTTGTGGACTCTGAACCATTTTTCTGGGCAGACTTCCTCCTTGCTTTATGGGTTGGCTTTGGTGACTCTGGTTTGCAGGAATGGGTTATATTGGCTGTATAGGTGGCTGCCTTCATGAAAATCGGGGTGAAACTTTAGCTGTCCAATAAACAGACTCTATTGGTACCTGCTCCTGTCAGTTTCACTCGTGTCAGAACACTTGCGCTGGACACACATACATAGAATGGACCCAGGGGTGGGATTCAAATTTCTTAACAACCGGTTCTGTGGCTGTGGCCTAATTTGTGGGTGTGGCTTGGTGGTCATGTGACTGGGTGGGCATGGATTGTATGTAAATATTGTGAATATTTATGTAAATATTGATTTTTTTTATATAAAAAAGAGCAACTTTTACCCAAAATCAGGCAGGCAGATTGAGCTGCTCGCAGAATCACAGATTCACTCAGAGATCTACCTTTCTGCAATCTGCTACCTAAGTCTGCCCTGAGAAATAGAAGCTTCAGTCATAAGGAAGGTTCAGCTCTGCTTTTAGATTAGCTAGAAAGCAAGAAATCCAACCATTTCCTGCTTTCTAGCTAATCTAAATCTCTCTGCACAGCAGAACAGCTGATGGTCGGGGAGGAGGGAAACTGAAAAATAGCAACTTTGATAGCAGGCAAGTTTGATGGCACACATGCCAGGTAAGGAGTGAGTGGTGCCACTCCTGGTAAGGGGCCAGCCAGTGGTGCGATTTGCCAGTTCTCTGAAGTGCATAGAATCGTAACAACCGGTTCTATAGAACTAGTCCGACCAGGTAGAATCCCACCCTTGGATGGACCACTATACACTGGAAATGTTAAGTGCAAGTGATACAAATAACTTTGGTTGGCAGAAGAATAAATGTTTGGGGAGAACTGTATTCAATCCTGTCCATTTCCCATTGTCCAGCAGCCATGCATGCAATGTCAGGCTCCTGTAATAAAAATTCTGAGAAACCGTTCTCCAAAAGACTATCATAAACATTTTCCTTTTCCCTTCTGGGAATTCAGGAACTCATTATCTTTGGATGGAGAGGGGATGGTTGCATGTACGTGGTGGGCAAGTACACGTGTCCGCAGCTCCATTTGCACAAGCAGCAAGCACACGCTCCCACCACTCGTGCAAATGGAGCACACATGCATGCATGCTGCTCATGCAAGTGGGGATGAAAGTGCATGCTCACCTCTTCCGCAGTCCGGTTCCAAAAAGTTCAGTAGGTTGAGGAAGGGAAGTGTTTAAACCCAATAGGCTCAAGTGGGGGGGTTTGCTGGCAAATAACACGCTATGTGAATGTGGGAGACACAGTCTGACCATTTGTTGGTCTGTCGATTACTACCAGTAGAATACACCTAAAGGTGATTGTTTCTGGCCAACAATAAAGCCAAAAAGGTAGCCTCATTTTGGCAGTTTAAAGTTTGATTTGGACACGAAATAAAATAAAAACCCTGCCAGAATCTGGCACCATGTTAATCTGAATAGGATCTCACTAACTCAGTCAGGGTTTACTATAGTTGGTTTTATTGCCTGCCAGTTTTTCAGCTACCTTGTCAGCCCTTCATCTTCAACTTTAGCCCAAAGAATTCAAACAAAGTCAAACAACTTCACATTATGCCCTAGTTCTGAACATCCCATATAATGGATAAATGTAACCCAGTTTAGGATCATTTCTGAGATGTTTGGCTCGTCTTGTGAACACCATCCATAAGTTTGTGAAAGGTTACCTTCCTGTGTGCATTATTTAGGGGTGATATAGGATTGTTTTATTTGCAGCCACTAATAGCTGAATGAAAATGATTGCTGATACTCTGGCTCCCTCAAGTGGGACTATTTCAACAGTAGCTTTGGAATATGGTTTCCCTGAGTTAATTCTCGCAGCAATTTCAGCTTTTCCAATCTCCAAGTGGCATTCATCAGAGGAAAAGAGGAATATTGAATTCAGTAAATTGTGTGTTCTAATCGGGGGGGTCTTTAGATGAGAGGCAACCACTCATGGGGTTATTTTCAATTACGCTAAACATATTGGTACAGTTGTTCTGTATGTTGACCACTTCCAAATGTTCACCACTTTCCTTCAGTCCCTTGGGTGGTCAACCCAATTGAATGTACCAAATATAAACTAAGTGAATTACTAGAATAAAAGCCACTGAAGTACATAAATGGCAGGGAGGTGGAGAGGGCTGGTAGTTTTAAATTTCTGCACACTTATATCTCAGAGGACCTCTCATGGACTAAGAATGCTAACATGCTTGTAAAGAAGGCACAGAAGAGGCTGTACTTCCTGAGAATGCTCAGGAAGATAAATCTATCTCAGTATCTACTTCTGTTCTACTACCTTAGCACCATTGAGAGTATCCTGACATACGGTATTCTTGCATGATATGGGAGCAGCTCTGTAGCAGACAAAAAAGCTCTACAGTGAATCATTAAAATTGCCCAGAATATCACCGGCTCCAATTACCAGCCCCGAACGACATCTTCGCATCTCGCTGTTTGAAGAAGTTGCACAACATTCTCAGAGACTCCTCACAATTTTTGTGAACTGTTGCCTTCTGCCAGAAGATACAGAACAATTAAAACTCGGACCACTTGTTTTCTGAACACTTAACAATGAACTTAAGGACCACCATTAGTGGTCCTTAACACCATTAGCGAGCTGTTGGACAGTATTACTTGGTCTATTGTGTAGATGCTTGTGTGATTTTAGGAGGTGGGGAATCTTAGCAGGGGTGTGTGTGTTTGGGGATTGTGATGTGTGTGTTGGTGTTGGGTCTGGTCTCTTGGTGTTATGTGAATTTTGTTGTATGTGCATACTGTGTATACTTGTATAATGACAATAAAGTATTCTATTCTATTCTGAAACTGAACCTACATTTTTTTTCCAGAAAAAAATTGGAACTGATGTTGTATATGCTAATAGCAACAAGAATAACAAGGATTCTGGGAAATTATTTTCCAAAGGATATCATAACCATTTTCTTTTTCCCTTCTGGGAACCAGGAACTTACTACTCTGACTTTGCATGTAGACCTTGTTTTCTCACAGGCAGGAAATGGACATCACTTTAAGTGGCCTCAGTGCAACATGGGATGCTTCTCTCAGGGGAATGACATGTACAGATGAATTAAGATGTATAGTTCAGGTTTGCAATGCTGAGAACACCAGGATCCCATATTTCAGGGGTCACCGATCATGCCCTTAAACGACATGGAGTAATCTTTGGACACTTCCAATTTGTATAAATTGATTGTGCTTGGATCTGGCCTCAAGAGCGTCTCCCAGCTTTGCTATATGCTTTAAACTTGGATGACTGACTAGCTGAGGATGATTTGGAGCAAAGAAATGGCAAAAAGGGAAAAGTTAAATATCCTTGCAGTCAGTTTTCCCTGATTTCAGTTGTTCTGTCTGCCTTTTACAGTGTTCACCCTGACAAATGACTTGTGCAAATTGATGGAGATGCAGTTTGAATGTTGCTTTAATTGTCCTTTAATGCAATATTTCTCAACCTTGGCAACTTTTAAGATGCGAGAACTTCAACTGCCAGAATTATCTAGCCAACAGACTGGCTGGGGAATTTTAAGAGTTAGAGTCCAAATGTCCTGGCAAGGTGATTTTGGGAAGTTTATACTCATCAATGATTTATAATTATAAAAACATGATTGGCCACTAGATGTCAGCAGCTGTATTGCAATTCAAAAGAACTCCCCTTACTTTTAAACAGTGATTTCAATTATCCTCAAATAGATTGCAGAAATTCGCAAGGAAGAAAATTGCTCATTCTCCAGTCGGCTTTTTTCAATCTAGCACCCTCTAGAGGGGCTAGGACCAGAAGGGTCAATTGCCCATCTGATTGTGCCCTACAACAGGAGTTTTTATTTATTTATTTATTATATTTATATACCGCCCTTCTCCCGAAGGACTCAGGGCGGTGCACAGCCAACCATAAAACTTTATTACAATTACAAAAGTTAAAAAGAATTAAATATTTTAGGCTGCCTAAATTATACCCTCCCCCAATAAGTTATTAAAACCCAAATTTTAAAATCCCAATTTAAAACACAAATACTAAATTAAAAATCCCATTTCAGCCTAGGCCGGCCTGCTCGAAGAGCCAAGTTTTTAATGCACGTCTGAAAGCTCTCAGGTCCATGTTATTGCGTATTTCCAGAGGCAGATCATTCCAGAGAGCGGGGGTCCCCACAGAGAAGGCCCTACTCCTAGGAGCCGCCAGGCGGCACATAGAAGCCGACGGCACCCGAAGAAGGCCCTCCCTGTGGGAACGCACAGGTCGGTGGGAGACTACCGGCAGAACGCAGTCCTGCAGATAACCTGGTCCAATCCCATGGATCGCTTTAAAGTCAAAACCAGAACCTTAAAGCGAACCCGGAAAACCACCGGCAACCAATGCAGCTCGCGCAGGAGAGGCGTCACATGGGAGTTTCGTGACGCCCCCATAACCACGCGCGCGGCCGCATTTTGTATCAGTTGGAGTCTCCGGGTGCTCCCCGCAGGGAGCCCCATGTAAGAGAGTGTTACAGTAGTCCAGGCGAGAGATGACAAGGGCATGAGTGACCGTACGTTAAGGCGTCCCGATCCACAAAGGATTAAATTGTATTTGATGAGAACTTGACTGATTCCATGAGAAACTAAGAGAAAAAAAAAACCCTAAGTTCACTCAAGCACAGCCAATTTTCTAGCACTTGAGCTCTGCCTCTAATTCAGGCTTCCAGGGATTTTTAAAAACACTTCTGCAGCCTGGAAAAGTCTGAAAACACTTGCCCTAGAAGAATTCCTAAGAGGAACTCTTAGGCATCAATGCCACAACTAGAAGGAGCAGAAAGGCCTTGTTCCTGTTTGTACCTGTCAATCAATCATTTGTAGCATAAACTGCATGAAAATCCTTGCTGGTTCATTACTTTTATGTTTGACCAGGGTGTGCTGTATGAAGCAAGCCATGAGACCTAGGAAGAGTTGGGGTAATGGGTAAAATGGAACAAAATTAGCAATTCTTTGGAAAGGATATGTTCACATTACCGTCTCTCTTCTGTGTGCTTTTTTCTTCCTGTTGTGGATTTCTGGAAAACCCTGTAAGGAAGAGAGGATGGAGGGCAATTAGTTAATAGGAACAGGTTTCTTTCCCCCCCCAACCCCATTATAGATATGGATTCTAGATAGATCCGGCATCTCCTCTTATCAAAGGCCACTTAGACATCTAGCAGGATGAACCACATGTAAGCCTACTAAATAAATAAATTTTACCTAGATCATTTTTCAGGACTCAAGAGCTCACGCTGGTCTTCTCAGATGGGTACACAAAGAGAGATGGCCACATGCTTTTCAGAAATTTATAGATTTAGAGAGATCATGAAGTCCTTGCGCCTTGCTCTCATCACTGCTCCCCTTTTCATTTTTTAATAATCTCATTTATACAAATGACTTATATAAAAGAAAATATATTAATACTTCTTTAATACTATACATTATAGTTTGTCATAATTGTAGAACTGTTTTGATCCCCTTAGACCAAGGCTGTTAAACTCACAGCCCGGATGCATCACATGCTGGCTATGCCCATGCCTGGTTTAGCAAAGGAGAAAAAAGTCCCCAAATATCATGTGACGCCACTGTGACAATGAGTTTGACACCCCTGCCTTAAGACACTCTTATCTTTTTAATCACTATCCTGTTAGTCTTCTCAACTTTACACATTTCTGTTTTTCCAATAATTGAAGCTCAAGTGATAAGACTGGGGTGGTGCAGCAGGAAAGGAGTTGAGACCTAGGAGTTTGAGGATTCTGCATAGTATCTTAGTTTTTCTTAAACCTATATTCTTCTGGAAAAAAAGCTGTAATATTGTTCCTAGGATCTGTTGGAGTCACTTTCCCAGCTTAGGAGTCATGGCTCCAAATACTCCTTGCCTCCATTGGGACCATTTTGGCCTTTATTTCAGCATCTGCTCCAATTCCTCCTTCAGGCCTTGATAATTTTCCAGCTTCTCATACTTCTTCATGATGTTGCTGTCACTTGGCTCTGCTGTATCCATGACCACCATTGCCTTCTGTTCTTGTCAACTATCATGATGTCTGGCTGATTAGCTAGTACCTGCATGTCCTTCTGGATTTGGAAGTCCCACGAGATCTTTAAGTCTCCATAATTAGTGGTCTCCATAATTCTGTGGAATCTGCCATCTGAACTTCAAAGGATATAGTACACATATTCTTATACAAAATGCTAGGTACTTGGTTGTGGAGCTCAGTGTATGCTGTTTCTGTCTACATCTTACACCCTGCCTAACACAGTAGACCCCTGCATCCATGGATCTGGGGCTAAGTGCCTGTTTTGGTGCTGTTACAACCAGTGCTTCAGTGCTTTCCAGACACTAATACAATTTTCCAATGTCTGCCACCTCAGCTATGGTACATCCCATGCACTATCTTGTCTTGCCATGGCAGTTTCTTTCCTTGATCTCCCTCGTCTGCTGCTGCCTCAAGCATTCTCTCCACAACTCAACTTTAAGTGCCATCATAGCTATCTACTCCTGGATCTTCTGGGTTTCATCAAGCACAATAGCTTTGATACCTCACCTTCCTCTCTTTCCAGATGGTGTAGTTTCTGGATGTTGGGCAGAAACCTCCGTACATTGTGAGGTGATTCTGGGTCTTCACATTGGTGGTTTCTATGTCCTTCATTGGCTGTGGTAACTGATGATGGGCACACATGTTGATGGTGTTGATCTTGTTCTTCCCATTGAGCAGGGTAGCTAATGACTGGAAGGATACATAGAATAGAATAGAACAGAATAGAAATTCTTTATTGGCCAAGTGTGATTGGATACACAAAGAATTTGTCTTGGTGTAAATACTCTCAGTATATATAAAAGATACATTTGTTAAGAATCAAGAATCATAACGTACAACACTTAATGATAGTCATCGGGTACAATCAGCAATCAAATCATACTAGGAAACAGTCAATATAAATTGTAAGGATACAAACGACAAAGTTACAGTCCAACAATCACAATCAATATGTGTTGTGTAGTTCTTGTTCTTCCAATAGATCTGACTCTTCAGGACCTGTCTGTTCCTTTGGTAGACCTTTCACACTCTTTGTGACATTTCTTAGCCCTTGCTTCCTCATAGTAGTTCCCATTCAACTATGAGATACCAAGGTACTTATACATAGAGTCCTCAATTTACAATTTGTTTAGTGACAGTTTGAAATTACAACGGCATTATAATGACCATTTTTCACACATGACCACTGTAGCATCCCCACAGTTGTGTTTACATTCAAATGCTTGACAAGTGACTCGCATTTATGACAGCAGCAATATCCCGGAACATGTGATCCCCTTTTGTGACTTTCTGATAAGCAAAAGCAATGGGGAAACCAGATTTATTTAACCACATTATTAACAACTGCAGTGATTCACTTAACAAATGTGGCAAAAAAGTTGTAAAATGGGGCAAAACTCACTTAACAAATTTCTCAATGTAAATTTTGGACTCAGTTGTGGTCATAAGTTAAGGACTACTTGTAACTGGTCTATAATGATAATGATAATGATAATAATAATAATAATAATAGTAATAATAATAATAATAATATTTATATACCGCTCCTCTCCCGAAGGACTCGGAGCGGTGCACAGCCATACAATTAAAACATTAAATATATAAATGTTAAAACTAGATTAAAGACCCTGGCTGAAAACAATTAAAACCCCTCCCTTAAACCCTAAAATTTGATATAAAAATTAAAATACCCAAATCTAAAATCAGCCCAAGCCGGCCTGGTCAAAAAGCCAGGTTTTCAAGGCACGCCTGAAGGTCCCCAGGTCCGTGGCTGTACGTAACTCCGGAGGCAACCCATTCCAGAGGGCAGACGCCCCCACAGAGAAGGCCTTATCTCTACTATGTGGCCCGCTGGTACAGTACTTCCACCTTATCAATCTTAATTACCTGCCACAGCTGGTGGCAAGTGTGGTCTAAATCTCCTGCCTTTCCTCTTCAGCCTACTATCCCTAAGTGCCTTGTCAAGAGGCAACTGGACTTTCTGGTTGTTCTTTGAAGATGTTTCACCTCTCACCCAAGAAGCTTCTTCAGCTCTGACTGGATGGTGGGGAATGGAAGTGTTGGAAGAAATATCCTTCTGAGTTCAGTTCCAAGTGGGGAAGAAAGACACTGGAAACATGGTGACTGCTTGGAAAGATGGTTTATTGATGAACAGGATCACATGCTTTTGGTGAAGAAAAAGGGAAGAGAATGCTGAGAGTCCCTGGGTTTTATACCCTCTGTTGGGATTTGAATTTGAACTTGTATTCTGATTGGTTGTCAGACTGGGCCATGCAGGGGCAACTCTCTGGCTGTCCTGAGTCCCAGGCTTGGTTGAGCCTTGTTGGATGATGATGTAATGAAAGGGCTTTGGGCAATTGCTATTATGGCTCTACTTGGAGATCTTTGTTATGTAAAACAGACTGGCCCAGGCCATTACTGTCTATTTTACATAACAAAGTTCTTCTCCAGGAAGAGCCATAATAGGAATTGCCCAAAGCAAAGGTGTGTGTGGGTGTGGGTGTGGGGGGGTGAGTTTCTGCCTCTCTTGAGTTTCTACTTTTCTTTTTAGGGGAAATATTCTGCCTTTTTAGTATATCTTAAAAATATTTCATCTTCCTAGGAGTGGGGTGGGTTTTAACTTCCAACAGAAGTTTCTCTAATCAGAGCTGAAGAAGGTTCTTGGATGAGAAGTGAAAACCAGAAAGTTCAGTTGCCTCTTGGGAAAAAAGCACCTTTGGGACAATTATGACAAGTAGACCTTCAGCTACTAAAACGGCCTAAATCGATCTTTGGCCTGCACATTTCCTCTCATATTTCTCTCAGTCGGGGCCTTCCAAAGGATTGCCGCTCTGTGAGGCATATGAAATTTGATATATAAACTGTGCGGGCCACCCTGGCGAAGTATTTCTGAACCGATTCCGAGGAGCCAGATTTCGGCCACAGGCCAAACGCCCCGCTTTCTCGTTTACCGCGTCGTGTGTAGCGGCCAACACGCCAACTCTAAGAAGACACGTGCGCATCCCGGGCAGCTGGAGACGCTCTCTCCGTCTCTATTTTCCCCCCATTTCAGCTGCTGCCTCGAGGAAACGGCTCGGTCAGCGGGCCACGAAACCCACCAGAGACCACTCCGCTCGGCCACACTGAGGCGCCATTTCTGCTCGCTGGTTCAGGCGGGAAAACGAGGCGGTTTGCGCGCTGTTGCTGGGTGAAATCTGCCGCCCCAGACCAATGGGATCCTCTCTTGGTGACGTCATGCGCCCCCAATGGCTGTCCTTGCAAGCCTTCCAGCCAATCCAACAGGGGGAGGCAATTCCCCTCAGAGAGAGGTCCCGGGAAGGGGAAAGAGAAGATGGGTAGAATTTCAAAAGGAGCCGCCATCGAGGGACGACCCCTCCTTCAATCGCCCTCAGCGCCTTTGTACTGCGGGCTTAGCCGTTGTTGTTGTTTTTTTAATTCCCCCGGGCTGGAGTCATAAATAAAGTCCCTGGCGAAAGAGAGGCCGCGCCGGGAAGCGGTGGGGGGAGGCGCGCGCAAACGGTTGCAAATGGCGGCTCTGCCTTGGCAATGGCTCCCCCTCAGGGCTGCTCCCCGCGAGAGTCCGCCTGCCGTGGAGTGTCTCTGCTCCTGGTTGATTTCTCTTTTTTGGCCAGGGAAGGGTGGAGAAAAAGAAAAATCCATCAATAAGGATGAATAAATTGATGGTTTACAACAGTGGTTTGTCAACCTTCGCCCCTTGAAACTGGACTTCAACTCCCAGAATTCCCCAGCCAGAACAGCTGGCTGGGGAATTCTGGGAGTTGAAGTCCACATATTTTCAGTTGGCCCAGGTTGAGAAACTCTTGGTCTACAACAACAAACTTTGCACTGTCCTTCAGAAGTATTAGAACCCTTGTGCCCTTTCGTCAGAAATGGTGTAGGGTCTCCCGCTTGGGCGAGCGGGGTTGGACTAGATGACCTGTAAGGTCCCTTCCAACTCTGATTATCTGTTATTGTAAGTTGAAGATAATTAATCTTCAATTATTATAAATTCTACTAAAATATATATTAAAATAAAAAATTAATAATACAACAGTATTAAATAAAATCCCTTTGAAATCTGGGAACTTCTTCCAGATAGGTGGACTTCAATTCCCAGAATTCTCAGCAATGGTCGTGCTGGTTAGGGAACTGGGAGCTGAAGTCCACGCATTTTCAATTTACCAAGGTTGAGAAACACTGGTTTACAACAACAAACTTTGCAAGATCTTCAGAAATATTAGCTCTTTTCTTACCCTTTGAAGATAATTAACCTCCAATTATTGTTATGTAGAATAGAATAGAATTAGAATAGAATAGAGAAATAGAATAGAATAGAATTCTTTACTGACCAAGTGTGATTAGACACACAAGGCATTTGTCTTGGTGCAAATGCTCTCTGTGTACATTAAAAAAAAGATACATTTGTTAAGAATCAAGAATCATAACATACAACACTTAATGATAGTCATAGGGTACAATCAACAATCAAATCATACTAGGAAACAGTCCATATAAATCATAAAGATACAAGGGACAAAGTTACAGTCCTACAGTCACAAGTGGGAGGGGATGGGTGATAAGGAGTGATGAGAATATTAGCATTAATAGTAGTGCAGACTTTGTAATAGTTGAACAGTGTTGAGGGAAATATTTGTTTAGCAGAGTGATAGCGTTCCGGAAAAAACTCGTTGTGTCTAGTTATTCTGGTATGCAATGCTCTATAGCGTCATTTTGAGGGAAGGAGTTGACACAGTTTATGTCCAGGATGTGAGGGGTCTAAATATTTTCACAGCCCTCCTTTTCACTCGTGCAGTATACAGGTCCTTGATTGAAGGCAGATGGGTAGCCATTGTTTTCTCTGCAGTCCTAATTATCCTCTGAAGTCTGTGTCTGTCCTGTTGGGTTGCATGACCATTGTACTAAAATAAAATACAATGTATATTTTTATTATAATAAAATAAACATTATTACAATAATTGTATTATTAATAAATAAAATCATGTTGAAATCTGGGAACTTCTTCCAGATAGGTGGACTTCAATTCCCAGAATTCTCAGCAATGATAATGCTAGCTAGGGAACTCTGGGAGTTGAAGTCCATATATCTTATAGTTGCCAAGTTTGAGAAAAAATGTGCTTGATCTTATCCAAACCACTTCTCCTCCTCCTCCCCAGATGGAAGCAAAAATGTAGTAGGCCTAAGCCATTATTTGAACCATCATGGGTAGGAAGACATCTTTCTCTACCTCTCTTAATGGTTCTGCTCAGATAACCAGTTATAGTTAGTATATTCCTGCATTCATCCATCATTCTTATCCCAGTTTCTGAATTAACCTCTTTTCTGGATCCACACCATACGTGGCATCTATAATAGGCCTTTTATCTTCCCCTCTCAAAGATGTTGTCAGCTGCCTTGATCCAGCAAGCCACAACTGTTAAGAATAAAGATATCACAAAATTCTTAATGGTATCTGTCTATGTCTCTGAGAAGGGAACAGTCTCCAGAACAGGCCTATGAATAAAACCTGATAAGTTAGTGACATTCTTTTTTTTTGTGTGTGTGCATAAATCCATGTGCACTGCGTGCAATACAAATAAATAAAATATCCTGGATAAAAAAAAAGATGTGTAAACTGAGCCAATGATGGTTGCCTTACTAAGAGGAGTGGAGAAAAGCCACTGCACTCTACCTGTGAGTAACAGGTGGTGTTATTTCAAGACAGGCCAGAAGATGGTGCTCTTGATTCACACACGGCGCACCCATCTCCTGAGTTCCTGGCAGCCAGAGGGAAGGTGTGAGCTTGGCAACTGTCTGGATGTTTGCCAGATCACTTGAAGCTTTGCTCCTGTGAAAGGCTTTCCTGGTCTCCAAGGAAAGGAGCTGCTGTTTTGTACACACGGGTTGCTTCTCTCCAACTCTTTGTAAGGCAGCCGTTGCTAGGTGGAGTGTGGCAACAGCAGGATGACAGCCCCACAAAAGCAGCAGAAAACAGCACCCTGGCATTGAACCCAGAAGCTGACAGTTGCATTCACACAACCCGTTTCCAAGATTTGCATGAGATAGAGAACCTTACATTATTTCAACAGGCTGAGTTCACATGACACACTAAGCCACCGCAATCACCAAACAAAGATAAGCCAAGCCCACCATGTTGTGCGAACATGTCTCCTTAAGTCTTTTCCTGATGTGGTTAAGTGTGTTGATCAAACACAGCCCCAAAGTCAGCCTGGAGCTTGGAGGTTTCGAATCGAACATCACTTTTATTGTCAGCCAAATTTCTCCCATCATTGTAGTCTGACAGGCATCTCCCCAGGCATCAGGCCAGTGCCTTTTGGAGTTTGCTCTAATATTATAATATAATTTTCTATATATATAAAAGCAAAATAAATACCCCTCATGCATCATCACAAAATATCCAAAACTGTAAAGCCTACAAACTTGAAATTTGGCACGTAGGTTCCTCTTGGCTTCTAGGGGCTCACTAAGAAAGGATTTTTCGAAATGACCTTCAGAGCATTTAGAGTATTTCCTTTATTATTATTAACCCGCTCTGATGCTAAGGAGTTCTACTCCGCCTCCCCACCTGAAAAGAAATCTCTTCCAAAGGTAAAACACAAGCAGAGGAGAGGAGTTTCAGTTTCAATTTCACAGCATCAAGCAGCTTTAGTACAGAACAGTTGAGCTAAGCCACGCCCAGGCTCCTTCTGTCTCCTTGCTCACACAACAAATACTGTTTCAGTTTCCAAACAGCCCTCCACTCTCTCACCCACTGACAGGACACTAGCTAGATGAATACCGATGGATGCTGGTAGGCCCTTTGTTTTCCTCCCCAGAAACTAAGCCCGACCACATAGTTTCGTAGTGAAGCACGGGTATCGAGCTAGTATACTAATATACTAGAGGTAGTCCTCCAACTACAACCACAATTGAGCCCAAAATTTATGTTGCTAAGTGAGAAACTTGTTAAAGAGAGTTTTGTCCCATTTTACAACTTTTCTTGCCGTGTTTGTTAAGTGAATTTCAGCAGTTTTTAAATAAGTAACATGGTTGTTAAATGAAACTAGCTTTGCCATTGACTTGGCTTGTTGGAAGGTCGCAAAAGGGGATCACATGACCCTGGGACCCTGCAACCGTCATAAATGTGAGTCAGTTGTCAAGCATCCGAATGTAAATCACGTGACCATGGGGATATTGCAACGATCATAAGGGTTAACAAGTCACTTTTTTCAGTACTGTTTTGTAACTTCAAACGATCACTATGCAAATTGTGTAAGTCAAGGGCTACCTGTAAAATATTATTAATAGAGAGGGAGGCATCCTTGGAAGTTTTCAGATTTCGTTAGAGGAAGCCAGCAAGGCTGAAATAAATACCCCCAACTTGTGTTTGACTCAGGGCAACAAATTCTGACTCATCATCATGCCGGCTGCTGTTTTAAAAGTTAACTATTTTTAAAATATTCACATTATGGGCATTGAACGTTGTATCAGTAAAGGGCTATAACAAGTTACATATTTCAATTAAAACAGAGCAGCTGCAGAGGATCGGATCAGATAGGACTGGAATAGAAACAAAAATAGAAATAGAATAGGACTGGCCTGGAGCAGAGTAGAGTAGAATAGAATAGAACAATAGAATTAGAATAGAATAAAATAGGTATTGGAATATAGAATAGAAATGAATAGAAATGGAAATGAATGGAATGGAATGGAATAGAATAGAATGTAGGAATAAGAATAGAATAGAATGTAGGAATAAGAATGGAATGGAATGAAATAGAATAGAATAGAAACGAATAGAATAGAAATGAATGGAATGGAATAGAATAGAATAGAAACAAATAGAAATGAATAGAATAGAATGGAATGAAATGGAATGGAATAGAAACGAATAGAATAGAATGTAGGAATAAGAATGGAATGGAATGGAATAAAATGGAATAAGAATGGAATGAAATAGAGTAGAGTAGAGTAGAGTAGAGTAGAGTAGAGTAGAGTAGAGTAGAGTAGAGTAGAGTAGAGTAGAGTAGAACAGAACAGAACAGAACAGAATGTAGAGGAGAGAATAGAAATAGAATGGAATGGAATGGAATAGAAAAGAATAGAACAGAACAGAACAGAACAGAACAGAACGGAGCTCCCCAACCCCAGCATTATGGACTGGCACCAGGCTGCAGCACGTCAGCAACTGGGCTGCGCAAAGAAGCAAAGCCCCAAGATTCAGCCAGCACACAAAACCACCCCTCACCACCCCCGGTCTGTGGAAATATCTGTCTCCACGGAACTGGTCCCTGACGCCCAAAAGGTTGGGGGGCTGCTCTGGAATAGAACAGGGAGGGCTTCTAGCCCAACCCACTGCCTAGTAGTTCGGCCCTCGCTAGAAAGGTGTGCTGGAACTTGGAAAGCTTAAACAATTCAGTAACCGTAGTGCAGCTGCAGCCGCAGTGTGGCAGAAGCATCCCCACAAGGCCCGAGGTGGTTGCTGAATCTTGAATGTGGGAGACCATCAGTTTCCCCAGCAACAAAACTGCAGTTTTGAAATGCACCCATAATCCAGAATCCTCGCCCCCCGAAAATATAGTAGGGCAATATAATATTTTGTTAGCATGACATTCCCACCAGATGGCAGCACGGAGCCAACTTCGGCATAGCACCGCTTGGATCATAGAGTGCAAGAATCCGGGGAAACCCTTTCATGGGACAGGTAGTCCTCCCATTCGTTTAGTGACCGTTGTTCAGAGTTACGATGATACAAAAAAAAAAGGGACCGTTTTCCACACTTACAACCGTTGCAGCATGGTCACATGATCAAAAGTCAGGCACTTGGCACCTGACTCACATTTACGACGGTTGCGGTGTTCCGAGGTCATGTGATCAGCCTCTATGACCGTTGGAGAAGCAAAGTCAATGGGGGAACCAGATCCACTTAACAACCATGTTACTAACTTAAACCGCTGCAGTGATCCGCTTAACGACGGTGGCAAGAAAAATTTGTAAAACGGGACAAAACTCACGTAACCACTGTCTCGCTTAGCAACAGAAATTTTGGTCTTAACTGTGGTCATAAGTCGAGGAATACCTGTAGTTCGTTTTTTTTTTTTTTTTCCCTTTTTAACACAAAATCCAGCTTTTTCTTCCTCTACATTTCTAGCCTTGTGGCTGAGCCCTCTTCTCCCCCCCAAAAAAAACAGAATTCCTCTGGGAAAAAACCCCCCACCCAATGCTGTGGATGTGCCCCTAGCTTCCCTTGCAAGAAGAAAATACTAGGTCAAAAGTTCCAATATCAGTTCTGCCCCGGCCTATCTATCTGGTTCGCTGGGAGGATCGAATAAAAACAACCCCAGGATCAACTTCCCTTCGCAGTCCAATTCGTGTGTTTTTCCCCTCCCCCTTTAGCACCACTTTATAAGGCCTTGCAAGGCCACACCTGGAATAGTGCATCCAGTTTTGATATAAAAAAGATGTTGAGGCTCTGGAAAGAGAGCAGAGAGGAGCAACCAGGATGATTAGGGGACTGGAGGCTCTAAAACATATGAAGAGCAGATGCTACAATTGGGTATATCCAGTTTAACGAAGGGAAGGACTAGGGGTGACATGGGAGCAGTCTTCCAATATTTGAGGGGCTGCCCCAAAGAAGAAGCTGGGATCAACTTATTTTCCAAAGCATTTTAAGGCAGGACAAGAAGCAACTAATCCAGGAGAGAAGCAACCTGGGAACTAAGGAGAAACTTCCTAACAGTGAAGACAATTAATCAGAGGAACAACTTGCCTCCAGAAGTTGTAAATGCTCCGACACTGGAAGTTTTTAAGAAGAGACTGGACAGCCATTTGTCTGCTTGAGCAGGGGTCGGACTAGAAGACCTCCAAGGTCCCTCTCTGTTATTCTGTTTTCCAAGTATTTAACTCTTGCCCTGAACCTCCCTTGCCAGAGTATCAGCCATGAAGCGGAAGAGGAATATATCTCTTGCTTGCAAATCTCCCTTGGTGCGCGGAGACACACACAGAAGGCTCCAGATTCCCTCGCCCCCCCCCAATGCAAAGAAAGGCTGAATAGCAGCAGCCTTCTCTGGGGAGGGAGCCATTAGGGGTGCAGATGGATTTATTATAGGGGGGCTGGGCAAATGGCCAACAAAGCCTTCCCTCCCCACCCCCAGGCCTTCGCAAATGGCAGGGCCTCTCCCTCCTCCTTTCTCCTCCCCCCCCCCCCTGGGTTTATAGGGCATCTGTGTCCTTTGAAGGCTTGCAAAAAACAGAGGCAGTAAAATGTCACCATCTGGGCCATCCAAGGCCCCAGAAAGGAAGCCTTTGTTCCCACCTGGGCTGCACAAAAGGCCCCGGTTTTGGGGGAGCTGTGCACCCCGCTAAATTCTAGAGGCTTTGTTCTCCTTGGTTTGACTCCACACATTAGAGGTGGGGTGCGCGGGAAGAATGTGGATGTCGCCCCGACAGCAAGGACAGGAGAAACAGCTTTCCCAGAATTCGGTCCTGCAAATGTTTTAGACAGCAACTCTCAGGATGCCTGGTGGGCCTGTAGGAAGTTAGCACCCACCCTTCTCCTAGAAAAATTGAAATAGCCTAGGAAATATTTAAAAGGCAGAATATTATATCTCCCTGGATGAGAAAAGGAGAAATGTGTTTTAAAGACAAAACAGCTTCCTGCAGCTCCCTGTCCCCCCTTCATCTCCAGGGTGATGGGATTAAGGATGGTCCTCAGGAAATGATAGGATGACCCATCTCACCACATGTTCTGGGAAGATTGCATTAGCCAGCACTCAGGTGAAGCCATGGGGTCCAGACCAAGCCTACAAAGCTAAGACCCCCATCCCTGGGAGCCAATGGGATTCATTTCTTGCATAGGAACAGGAAACTCTAAGGTGAGGCCCAACAGAGGTTATATAAGGGTCTCTCAGCATCTTGGTCGGCCCTTCTTCCCTTCTCTTCTCACCTTGAAGCATTGATCATCTTTCTCACATGGCTCCAAGCCATGTGGTCCTGCTGTCCACCATTAAACCATCTTTCCAAATAGCCTCCATGTTTCCAGTGTCTTTTTCCCCACTTGGAACTGAACCCAAGAAGGATATTTCTTCCAACAGGCCAAGGCAACAAAGCTTGGAATTCTAGGCGATGTAGTCCAGGGCATCTGGAGAGAAACCAGGCAGGATGGTCATCACTCTGCGACATAACAGGGGAGAGTCAGATTTGCAGAATGAAGGCACCTTTCTAGCACCACCTGGGAAGACTTTGCAGGAGGGAAAGGGGGCCGAGTGTCCAGGGAAGCCTTATAATAATTGCCCTGGGATTGTTCAGGTGTGCAACACGATGAGATCATCTGTCTTCTCCAAAGAGTCAAAGAATATCTCAGCACGAAGTCTGTGTAATATTCCACAGCGGTTTTTTTTTTTTATTCTTTCCAAGTGGAGAGAACAAGATTTGGAATTAAAGAAAGGTGACGGGAGGGAGGGAGGAAAGAAGGAAGAAAAAGAAAAGAAGGTAGGAATGTAAAGAAAAAAAGGGGAGGAAGGAAGGAAAAAGGGAAGAGGGAGGGAGGGAGGAATGGGAAGAAAAGGGAGAGAGGGAGAAGGAAGGAAGGAAGAGAAAGAAGGGAAGATAGGAATGGAAAGAAAGAAAAGGGAGGGAGGAAAAGAAAAGGGAAGAGGGAGGGAGGAAGGAATGGAAAGAAAAGGAAGAGAGGGAGAAGGAAGGAAGGAAGAGAAAGAAGGGAAGATAGGAATGGAAAGAAAGAAAAGGGAGGGAGGAAAAGAAAAGGGAAGAGGGAGGGAGGAAGGAATGGAAAGAAAAGGAAGAGAGAGGGGGAGAAGGAAGGAAAGAAGGAAGGAAAAGAAAAAAGAAGGGAAGATAGGAATGGAAAGAATGAAAAGGAAGGAAGGAAAGGGAATAGGGAGGGAGGGAGGAAAGAATGGAAAGAAGGCGAGAAGGAGGGAGGAGAAGGAAGGAAAGAAGGAAGAAAAAGAAAAGAAGATAGGAATGTAAAGAAAAAAGGGGAGGAAGGAAGGAAAAAGGGAAGAGGGAGGGAGAGAGAGAGAATTCTGCTCCATCCGTCAACAAGGGACCGTAATGTCGTCTAGGATCGGATCTGTTGCGTTGGGAGAAGCCAGTGAAAGCAACCTGGGTTCAGAAGCGAGTTGGATCTCATCAGGTGCTACAGAGAAGAGAAAAAGGCAATTTTTTTTCCCCTCCAACGCATCCCTCTGGGAACAGCCCTGGAGCAGCAGCCAAGACTGGCTCCCAAGCGCTCTTTTCTGAGCCCCCTGACCCAGAACACGCTCTCCCCTGAAGGGCTGGGGGGGAACTCCCACAGTTCTCCTCGGCCTGGTTTAAACTACAGCAACCAAGATTTTTCTGCAGACCTCCCTCGAATCTCTGCCACACAGGGGTCTTCAAACTTGACAGCTTTCAGCCTCGTGGACTTCCAGCTCCTAGATTTCTTCCTCCAGTCCATGTTAGCTCAGGAATTCCGGGAATCGAAGTCCACAAGTCTTAAAGTTGACAAGTTTGAAGACCCTTGCTCTAGAAGAGCAACGAAGATAACCAGAAGGCTGGAAGCTAAATATACAAACAACGGTTGCTGGAATTGAGTATGTCTAGTTTTAATGAAAAGAAGTGTTGAAAGAAATATCCTTCTGGGTTCAGTTCCAAGTGGGGAAAAAGATACTGGAAACATGGAGGCTGCTTGGAAGGTTTAATGGTTACAGGGCCACATGGCCTGGAGGTCCAGAGAAGAATAATCACATGCTTCAAGGTGAGAAGAGAAGGGAAAAAGAGAAAAAGGGAAAAAAAGTGTTGAGGTGCTGAGAGTGCCTGGGTTTTATACCCTCTGTTGGGATTTGAATTGGAGCTTGTATTCTAATTGGCTGTCAGACTCCCAGGGCGGGGGTCTTAACTCTGTAGCCTTGGTCTGGACCACATGGCTTTACCTGAATGCTGGCTAATGCAATCTTCCCAGACCATGTGGTGAGATGGGTAATCCTATCATTTCCTGAGGGCCAGCCTTAATCCCATCACCCTGGAGTTCCTTCTTATGTAAAGTATTCTGGCCCGGGCCTTAATGGCCCACCCATTAACAAAGGTGGGGGTGATTTTCTGCTTCTTGAGTGAGTTTCTGCTTCTTGAGTGACTATTCTTTTTAGGAGAAATATTCTGCCTTTTTAATATTTCCTAGGCTATTTCAATTTTTCTAGGAGAGGGGTGGATGCTAACTTCCTACAGAAGGACTAGGGGGGACATGATAGCAGTCTTCCAATATCTTAGGGGCTGCCCCAAAGAAGAGGAAGGGGTCAAGCTATTCTCCAAAGCCCCTGAAGGCAGGACAAGAAGCAACAGGTGGAAACTAATCCAGGTAGAGAAGCAACCTGGAATTAAGGAGAAACTTCCTGACAGTGAGAATGATTAATACAGATACAGAGTAACAGAATTGAAAGGGACCTTGTAAGTCATCTAGTCCAACCCCCGCCCAAGCAGGAGGCCCTAACACCATTTCTGACAGATGGCAGTCCAGTCTATTCTTGAAAGCCTAGAGGGATGAAGTTCCCACAACTTCATCACTCCTTATCTCCCTTCCCCTCCCACTTGTGACTGTATGACTGTGACTTTGTCGCTGGTATCCTTACGATTTATATGGACTGTTTCGTAGTATGATTTGATTGCTTATTTGTTGGAACTTTCTGTACTATCTTGTGTATGTGCAGGCCACCGCGCGACTGTAACACATACACAGAACAAAGAGGAAAGATAAAAGGAGATTCACCCCAGCAACAGTTGCCCAGCCAGTGAGAACCGCGCACATATAGAAAGTTATCATATCTGTATGCATTGCTTGAATTCCTTTGTTGCCTTCTGTATCCTCCCACCTTTTGTTAATAAAAGGGGGTCCCGGAGTCAGTTCTGGGCTCTCATCCCGAGAAAGCTGCCTTGTGTGTCTTTCCTCATTCGGACCCCTCATGAGCAGCCCACCAGAAACCACACTTATTGTACCCTTTGACTATTATTAAGTGTTGCACCTGATGATTCTTGACTCTTGACAAATTTATCTTTTCTTTGATGTACACTGAGAGCATTTGCACCAAGACAAATTCCTTGTGTGTCCAATCACACGTGGCCAATAAAGAATTCTATTCTATTCTATTCTTCATCCAATATTTATTCTATTCTATTTTCTATTCTATTCTTCATCCAATATTTATTCTATTCTATTTTCTATTCTATTCTTCATCCAATATTTATTCTATTCTATTTTCTATTCTATTCTTCATCCAATATTTATTCTATTCTATTTTCTATTCTATTCATCATCCAATATTTATTCTATTCTATTTTCTATTCTATTCTTCATCCAATATTTATTCTATTCTATTTTCTATTCTATTCATCATCCAATATTTATTCTATTCTATTTTCTGTTCTATTCTTCATCCAATATCTATTCTATTCTATTCTACTCATTTTCTCTATGCTATTCTATTTCTGTGTTTCTATTCTATTCTACCTATTCCGAAGGCAACTGGGTTGATTGTTCTCACGATCAGAAAATTTCTCCTTATTTCCAGGCTGAATCTCAGTAGAACCTCTTTTCTCCAGAAGTTGTGGGGGGCTCCACCACTGGAGGTATGCAAGAAAAGACTGAACAGACGTTTGTCTGGAACGGTACTATAGGGTCTCCCGCTTCAGCAGGGGGCTGGACTAGAAGATCTCCAAGGTCCCTTCCTAGCGCTCTGTTATTCTGTTAAGGATCTCAGCAAGGCCAGGCCTCTCTCTCCCTTCCCTTCTGCACCCAGCCATGCTGGGCCCGAGACAGCGAGAGAGAGTTGCCTGGTGCACGGAGAAAGGAATCTCCTAGTTAGTTGGCTGCGTATCGGGCAGGAAGAAATCTTGGCTTGCAAAGAGGGAGCTGTGGCGGCCAAACACCCACCCATTCCTCTTGAACAAGAAAGGACCCCGCTGCTCCGCTTCACCGAAGGGTAAAGAATGGGAAAAATTCGAGACCTGCTTTGCTACGTCTTGGCAGGTTATTGGTATGGGATTCCCAGACTCCATTCACACAAGCCCCTTATTCCACTTGGATCCTAAACCAGGGGGGTGCCCAAACTTGACCACTTTAAGACTCGTGGACTTCAACTCCCAGAGTTCCTCAGCCAGCCGTGTCTGTTTCTTTTTGCTCTTAACCTCCTAAAGTGGAAAGAGATTGCAAAGGAAGGGATTACAAGAGAGTAAGCTATGCTGGCTGGGGGATTATGGGAGTTGAAGTCCACAAAGTCTTTAGTCTAATGGTTAAGGCAGAGGTCTCCAAACTTGGCAACTTTTAAGACTTGTGGACTTCAACTCCCAGAATTCCCCAGCCAGCCAGCCATGTCTGTTTCTTTTTGCTCTTAACCTCCTAAAGTGGAGAGAGATTGCAGAGGAAGGGATCACAAGAGAATAAACTATGCTGGCTGGGGGATTCTGGGAGCTGAAGTTCACAGAGTCTTTAGTCTTAATGGTTAAGGCAGAGGTCTCCAAACTTGGCAACTTTTAAGACTTGTGGACTTCAACTCCCAGAATTCCTCAGCCAGCCGTGTCTGTTACTTTTTTCTCTTAACCTCCTAAAGTGGAGAGAGATTGCAGAGGAAGGGATCACAAGAGAATAAACTATGCTGGCTGGGGGATTCTGGGAGCTGAAGTTCACAGAGTCTTTAGTCTTAATGGTTAAGGCAGAGGTCTCCAAACTTGGCCACTTTAAGACTTGTGGACTTCAATTCCCAGAATCCCCCAGCCAGCCGTGTGTGTTTCTTTTTTCTCTTAACTTCCTAAAGTGGAGAGAGATTGCAGAGGAAAGGATCACAAGAGAGTAAGCTATGCTGGCTGGGGAGAATTCTGGGAGTTAAAGTCCACAAGTCTCAAAGTTGCCAAGTTTTGAAATCTCTGCCTTAACTGTTAGACTAAAGACTTTGTGGACTTCAGCTCCCAGAATTCCCCAGCCAGCCAGCCGTGTCTGTTTCTTTTTGCTCTTAACCTCCTAAAGTGGAGAGAGATTGCAGAGGAAGGGATTACAAGAGAGTAAGCTATGCTGGCTGGGGGATTCTGGGAGTTGAAGTCCACAAAGTCTTAAAAGTCGCCAAGTTTGGAGACCTCTGCCCTAAACTAACCAGCTGCCCTGGGTTCAGAGGTTCCCATCAACAAGGTTTATATTTACTTGGAGTTGGGTGGTCTTCAATTCCCAGAATTCCCCAGCCAGCCATTGCTCCCAGTCATCCAATGGCTGCAGGGCCATTTCTTGTCATTTGCCAGGGTGATTTTTTTTGGGGGGGGGGGCATTTTCCCAGATTATTATTATTATTCTCATTTTTATTTTCATTTTCCAGGACTATGTTTTGTTTTTGTTGTTTTTTAAGGGGGCATTCTCCAGGATTATTATTGCTGTTGTCATTGTTGTGCTGCTGCTGCTGTTGCTGATGATGATTAGTTAATCTTTAGTGAGATTTACTGCCTTTGGGGCTGGTTGGTATCTCAACAGCTCTAGTCCTAACCAAGGACCTAGGAACTCTTCAGGTAGCGTTGGAGGATATAAGGGCGTTTTTTTGTAGAATCAGGGTATTCAAGTCTGATAAATTCAGGATTTCCAAGTAGTGAGGCAGCCCTTTAGGTATTGCTGCTATTATTATTATTATTATTATTATTATTATTAGTGGTAGTAGTATTTTGCATTTCCCAGGACTATTTTTTTTTGCATGTTTTTTGCATCTTACACACTCCTAGAATTTCCCGGTGGTGCTCCATCCAAACACGCCCCCACCTAACGGAACAACAGGCGTTGCTCGGCACGTCCTACGACTCTTGGGGGGGTCGGACCCCTATCCAACACCTGCCAGGCTATCCCCCCCACCCCCACTGCCCCCCACCTTGGCAATCTTGGAGGAACGCCTGCAAAAGCAGCGGCCGACCCTCCCCGACTCGCGTTCCTTGCACAGCGAGGTTGCAGAGAACAAGCCGGCGGGTTTGCCTGCTTTGCAAGCCCCGAGAGCCGGGAGGGAGAGGGGTATTGATGCATGGGGGCCTGCAATCGGGACCTCGGCCCGGGAAGGCTTCTGCTCTCCCGCGGGCGCCCGGTTGGCGAGCCTGCCTGGGGAGAACGAGCGATGGGCTCGTTTGCGACGGTGGCCTCTCCCCCACTCCCCGCCCCTTCGCGATCCAAAGGGCGCTCCCTATTCTGGAGCTTGCCCAGCCCTCCCCCGGTTCCTGCGGGGTGGGCTGAGTCCCGCCAGGCCGTCCTCCGGCCAGAGGATTGCCATAAAAGGTCCGGCCGAAGCAGCAGTGGCGGCGGGGGCGGGCGGAGACTCTCTCCGGAGGGAGGGGAGGCCAGAGGCGGACATGCCAAGGGGGCAGGCAGGGGGAGGGAGGGCTGCGTGTGAGGAGCTTCATCCCTGGAGGCTTTCAAGAGGAGACTGGACTGCCCTCTGTCAGAAATGGCACAGGGTCTCCTGCTTGGGCGTAGGGTTGGACTAGATGACCTCCAAGACCCCTCCCAACTCTGTTAATCTATATTCAGTGGAACGACTTGCCTTCAGTAGTTGTGGAAGCTTTCAAGAAGAGACTGGACTGCCATCTGTCAGAAATGATGTAGGGTCTCCTGCTTGGGCAGGGGGTTGGACTAGATGACCTCCAAGGTCCCTTCCAACTCTGTAAGTCTGTTAATCCCCTCCCTGGAGTCCAGTGCTGTTGGAGGATGATGCCAGCCCGGGCAAAGGCTATGCTAAAGCCAAAGGATACCCAAAGAGAGCATGGAGAGGTTGCCCTGGTCGGTGCTCCATATCCCATCATCCCCTCCCTGGAGGCCAATGCTGTTGGAGGAGGGTGTGCCCACCCAGCAAAGGCTACGCAGCTTAAAAGCCGAAGGACAGGCAAGTTCCAAGGAAGGAGAATATTTGAAGCTGAGGGTTGCAAAGAGGGGTCCTTGGTGCTCTCCGAGTTTGGTGGGTCTTTTTTTGAGACGTTTCATGACCCAACTAGGTAACATCATCAGTGCTAATAAGGAGTGAGGTTTGTAGAGAGGAGGAGGAGGAGGAGGACAACCACAACTAGGGAGTCCTTTGGCGAGGGACTCCTTCATGCTCTCTGAATTAGATTGCTTTCTTGCAGACTTTCTTCATTACCCAAGCTACCCGCTAGCCCTGCTGATGTTACCTAGTTTGGTTAACGAAACGTCTCCAAAAAAAACCACCCAGCTCAGAGAGCACCAAGCATACCCAGGTTGCATGCAAGTGGAGGAGGGTCTCGGATGATCTCCAGGATGAAGTCTGCAACCCCTCTCCACTTTTCAACTCTCTGCCTGTACCACCAGTCGATTCTCCAGCCCACCCAGCCCGATCCCAAAGCCCTGTGATCAGACCTATTGAGCACTGGAAGGGAGACCACATGGAGATGCAAGGTCTGGCGCCTAGATTCCAAACAGCGTAGCAAACAACCGGAGACACTCTTGTCCAAATCATGATTTGTTGATTGGATTTATATTGCTGCCTATTCACCTATGGCGACAATACTACTATTTCTTTTCCCATCCATTCTAGCACTGATAATGCTACCTAGTTGGGTCATGAAACGTTTGCAAGAAAACCATCAAGTTCAGAGAGCCCCAAGGATGATGATTCTTCTTCTTCTTCTTCTTCTTCTTCTTCTTCTTCTTCTTCTTCTTCTTCTTCTTCTTCTTCTTCTTCTTCTTCTTCTTCTTCTTCTCCTTCTCCTTCTCCTTCTCCTTCTCCTCATTCTTTGGCAGCATTGTGAAATAACCCCAGAGTTGAGCATCAGTGTAGCCTGGTATGTTTTGGACAGGAGACCACCAGGAAATCTCAGTTAGCCTGGTTGTTGGTTAAAAAAAGAATTTTGCAAAAGCATTAGTCAGGTCTCTCTTTTGTGCCAGGGGGACAATTCCCCAGATTTTTTTTAGTGCACAACGATGTAAAAAAAAAAACCACAAGTATATTTGATTATACCTCTCACTGTTTCCCCCTCCCTCCCTTTGCTCTTTCCCAGCCGTTTCCAACAGGGGGAAAATCACAGAAAAGGAAAAAGTAGGTCAAATGCCAACATTTATTGGGTCAACCTGGTTTGATATGCAAGCGTTGACTGCTAAAGAAGAGAAAGTGAGGCTGGGTGCATTTGCAACCATGTGGGCACCAGAACACAAGCCGCTCGTTTCTTTGGCAAGCTCTTTGCAAGGAAAAAAAATGACTTTTATTTTCAAGCGGGGGAAATAAAAATTGCAAGAAGGGGAAAGGAGCAAAAAATAGAAATGCCCCAGATTTGTTCGCTGGATGTTTTCACTCATTTGCAGCACGTGAAACTCCAAAGCACCAAGAATGAGGTTCAATTTGTGCCAGCTGGCAAAAGCTTTAGAACAAAGAGTCCCAACATGGCTGCTTTTAAGACGGGTGGACTTTTTTTATTTATTTTATTTTATTTGGTTTGTCAACTGCTTACAAGATAATGGGTATAAGTAAAAACATAGTTATGAATACATGGATACATATAAGAAAAATAAAAGAAACAATAGGACAGGGACGGTAGGCACGTTGATGCACTTATCCACACCCCCTACAGACCTCTTAGGAAGGGGGTGAGGTCAATAGTAGACAGTCTAAGGTTAATGTTTTTGGGGTTTGGGGAAGAAACCACAGAGTCAGGTAGAGTATTCCAGACATTGACCACTCTGTGGCTGAAGTTGTATATCCTGCAATCAAGTTTGGTGCAATTAACCTTGAGTTTGTATCTGTTGTGTGCTCTTGTGTTGTTATGATTGAAGCTGAAGTATTCATTGACAGGTAGGACATTGCAATGTATGATTTAATATGCCATACTTAGATCGGACCAAAGGCGGCGTAGTTCTAGGTTTTCTAGGTCTAGAATTTCGAGTCTGGTGGCATAAGGTATTCTGCAACGAGTAGAGGAGTGGAGAACTCTTCTTGTGAAATATTTCTGGACTTTCTCAACTGTGCTAATATCAGATACGTAATGTGGGTTCCAGACTGATGAGCTGTATTTGAGTATTGGTCTAGCAAATGTTTTGTATGCTCTAGTTAGTAGTGTGGTATTACCAGAGAAAAAGCTACGTAGGATTAGGTTAACAACTCTTAATGCCTTTTTGGCTATGTAGTTACAGTGGGCTCTAGCACTATGCTTTGCTGGCTGGGGAATTCTGGGAGTTGAAGTCCATCTATCTGAAAGCGGCCAAGGTTGGGCCCACCTCCTCCTGCAAAATGCAAAAGGATTCAGCACAAACGGAAGGACCAATTCCAGAAGTAATCTGGAGCCATCTTTATCCTCTGCTTCTTGGTGTGCAAGGACACACTAGGCGTCTTCACATGTGCTTTCAAAATGGAGCAGCGCTGAGCCGAAGCAGCCAGGCCATCTTGTAAGAAGGTCAGGAGCTTTTGAGACAAACTTGGTTTGCAGAACCGGAACAAAGAGAAGGAAGGTGGATCCGGGACCAAGATCGAAAGCGCCCCTTGCAAACTTGGGGTCCTGCGGATCACAGTGAAGGTGGCATTTTGGCCTGTGGTGATCCATTTTTTTTTAAAAAAAAATATTTATTGCATTACTTATGCCCAGCTTCATTCAGTAAACCTCCAGATAAGGGAGAACTCGAACTCACAGCAAGGCTGGGCCAGCTGCTTTGTATCTCCAGCTGGTAAGAAGTTGGGTTTTGGTTTTTGAATTCCGATGGCCTGTGCCCCACATGGTTTTCTGTGCAACGGGTCCCAAAACTATTGAACTGTCGTCCAGTTTAACCAGTGGTTAAGGTATCCGACTAGAAATTGGGAGGCTTTGGGTTCTAGCTCCTGCTTTAGGCATGAAAGCTGGCTGGGTGACTTTTAGACTAATTACCAGGAGACGGTGAGTTCTAGTCGCGCCCATCTTAGGCACGAAAGCCAGCTGGGTGACTTTGGGCCAATCACCAGGAAACGGAGAGTTCTAGTTCCGTCTTCAACATGAAAGACAGCTGGGTTACTTCGGGCCAATCACCAGGAGGCAGTGAATTCTAGTCCCTCCTTGGGCATGAAACTAGCTAGGTGACATTGGGCCAATCACCAGGAGACGATGAATTCTAGTCCCACTTTAAGGCATGAAAGCCATCTGGGTGACTTTGGGCCAATCACCAGGAGACGGTGAGTTCTAGTCCCGCCTGACTTAGGCACAAAAGCCGGCTGGGTGACTTTGGGCCAATCACCAGGAGACGGTGAATTCTAGTCCCACTTTAAGGCATGAAAGCCATCTGGGTGACTTTGGGCCAATCACCAGGAGATGGTGAGTTCTAGTCCCGCCTGCCTTAGGCACAAAAGCCGGCTGCGTGACTTTGGGCCAATCACCAGGAGACAGTAAATTCTAGTCCCACTTTAAGGCATGAAAGCCATCTGGGTGACTTTGGGTTAATCACCAGGAGACGGTGAGTTCTAGTCCCGCCTGCCTTAGGCACAAAAGCTGGCTGGGTGACTTTGGGCCAATCATCAGGAGACAGTGAGTTCTAGTACCACCTTACTCATGAAAGCCAGCTGAGTGACTTTGAACCTGTCTCTCTTTCCCCCCAACCCACCTCGCAGGGTTATTGTTGTGGAGAAACAAAAGTAGTAAAGTACGCTGGATATTTTCTCCACCTTGCATTATTTGTGTAAAAAACACAAGTGGTCCTCGCCTTACGACCGCAACTGCGACCAAGATTTCTGCGAAAACGTGATTATTTTGCCCCCTTGGATGACCGTTCTGGCCACTTGTCGTTAAGCGCATCCATGCCATCGCTAAAGGAGGAAACTGGCCGTTAAGCGAATCTGGCTTCCCCATTGACTCCGATTGTCGCAAAAGCGGCAGTCCCAAGTGCGAATCAAGTGTTCCCATTTCCATTGGGAGGTGCCGCAAAACGGTTTTTAAGTGCAAAAAAAGGGTCCTAAGTCAGCTTTTTTCTCCCTATCGGAGCCCATTTGTAACCCATTTGTAACGAACTGCTGTAATAAAGTAATAAAGGCAGGATATCAATAAAGAAACTCAGGCCAGGCATGCAAGCCAACCTCCAGAAAGTCATTTCTTGCACCCCGGATGCTCAAAATTCCCTTCCCGGATACCTTGGGCAGCCCACTCCTCAATTACCTCCTTCCTTCTCCTCGCAGCCCCGCTGCGAACAATGCAATGCGGGGCAGCCCCCATTTCTTAAGCCGGATTCCCTCTCCCTTTCTAAGCCTCGGAGGGCGTCAGGCTCCTCCTAACAGCCTGGCCCGGATTCTTCCCTGGAGGCCCACCCAAGCGTATTTTTCCATTACACCATCTCGGTTTCTTTTGTCTACATCGTGCAGCAATGGAGGTGCTGCCGTCAAGCTCTCACGTCCCACGTTTTGTCACCCTGACATGACTCTGGGATGCCTATTTTTTTTTTTTTTCCAACACCACCCCGCCCTGGAAAGAGCTGCAAATAGTTTGAAAATCCAAACTTTGGGGGGGGGGGGAGAAACGCCAAATATCCTCCCCCAAGGATTCTCGATTTTTTCCTGGCTGCAGGAAAATCCCACGGATAAGTGGGAAGGGATAGAGAGAGGGAGGGAAGAAGAGGTGGTTAAAAAGCTTCCTTGTTTTTTTTTTTGAAATTTCCACCCAAAATTCACTTTCTTTCAAATCAGAGAACCGAACGATGCAGGAATAGCAACTGGATTTGAGAAGGTTTTCCAAAATCTCTCTTTAATAGTTAAAACTATTACCGGATCCTAGCCATCTAAAGAGCTCGCTGTCTTCCTTTTAATTCAATCCTGGCCTTCTGGAAGTTTTTCCTATCTTGTTCAGGTGGACCCTTATATTTTGACAAGACCTGACTGCGTCAGGTTTTTGTGAAATTCTTAATTGGGGTGACTGGTTTTCCTAAAGGAAGTGTCAGCCCTGTCCTGCTTTCCCTTCTCCTTCGAAATACAAAATAATTGATTTTTTAATGCAATTCTTTCTGTTCTGCAAGAATATTATTATTATTATTATTATTATTATTATTATTATTATTATTATTATTATTATTATTATTATTTTCGGTCTAAGAAGGGATTTTTGCAGCAAACCAATTCTTCTTACCCTGCTTAGGAAAATGCAACCACCCCAGAATCTCTCTTGCCCTGCCTTTCACACTCCAGCTATCAAATGGTGGCATTCACACAATATCCTTCTTTTGATGCTAGAAATCCCCCGTTTTCCGGGGACCCAAAAACTGACCTGCCTGCTCTGCTTTTGCCCAGCAGGCCAAAGCGAAGAGATTAAAAAAAAAGTTGGTGGATTTTCACAAATGTTCAGAGCTGTGACCCACAATATGATCGGCGGTTTAATTTGACTGCTACGAAGAGGTAGATCTTTCCTTAAAACAAACATCGGCCAGCCAGCATTTTGGTGTGAAAGGAAGTAAACAGGAAACAAAGATTAAAGATAAATAAAAATAAAGAAGAGAGCTATATTAGTCTATGTGGCTAAAAAAAAAACCCAACAGATGAAGTTTACTCCATCAAATAAATGCACGATCAACCAAAAACATCTTACTAAACTTTTCCTAAAGTTATTCGGAAAAAGTGCATCAGATTCTTTGATTTAAAGGGAGGAAACTGAATCACATTTTCCTACCATTAAGGTTTTTTTTTTACTAAGGTTTTAAAGAAAAGATTGGACAACCGTTTGTCTGACATGGGATAGGGTCTTCTGCTTGAGCAGGGGGTTGGACTAGATGACCTCCAAGGTCCCTTCCAACTCTTCTGCTTAAGAGGACAATCTGGAGGGAGTCTCTTCAGCCCCAATGGTGAAAGTTAATCTCAGAAAACATTGAGGCTCAAACAACAAGCAGGAACAAGCTACAAAATTATTGCCAAAAGGTTTGGCCTCCATCAGACACACCGGGGTTCTCTTCTCAAGTCACTCAACCCAAATCCCCCCAAAAAATAAGGCGTGAAATTTCTCCAGAAGGTCTCCAAAAATGGAATCCAACCCACATTTCTGCACTCTCTTAGGTTGCAATGTTTCAGCACTGTTGAGTAGCCCTAAAGAAAACACTCTGGGCAAATAGGTTTTATGATAAAAGTCTCAAAAGATGCTATTTTCTGTTTCTTGGTTTGGGAGGAGGGGCAGCCTAGCCTTTCTCTCATGGGCGGGATCGAACCCCCAAATTCTGCAGAACGCTGGGCTGAAGATCAAAGGAAATCTGGGTCACGCCAGACGGTGCAAAACTCAGCAGTATTAATCCCCAGCCCGAAGGGCTGACGGAGAAAAATATTTCGAATTTAGCAACCGCCACATAGCAAATTGCAAGCTTGCGGGACAGTTTAAAAAAGAACGAACAACCCAGTTGTGCAAGACATTCTCCACCCCAGCCTCTAAATGTGAACGAAAGGACCCAAATGCCTCCAGGCCTGCTGGAAGTTCAACAGGTGTAGCAAACTCTTTTGACATACTTTTTTTCCACGCCAGATAGAAAACGCTTGGCTGTGCGCATTTCTCGTACAATTACAGGATGCCATTTCCTCTGCAAGCCACTTAAGCCAAGATCGGTTTCTATTATTAATCAGGGCTTAAAGGAAGCTCTGTTCCACGCAGGTGACATCACCGGCAAGGTTAAAGCGGCTTTTTAAAGGGCAGCTTCGGTTTCTCCATTTGGGGTGTAAAAAACAAAGATTGTTCACGTGTTTTCCAGCTAAGAAAAGCACAAAGTTCCCCACCCTGATGTGTAATTTGTAAAATTTCCCAGGTTGGGCAAAATTTTCGGCTAGATTTCCTCGGATCTGGGGATCTGCTGGGTGAAAGTTATATATTTTTAAGAGGCGACTCTTTTCAGGAACCGAGGAAAAAAAGAGATACAATGCAAGGGTTTTGTTTTGTTTTTGTAAAGAAAGAACGGAAATGGGCTGTTTTAGCTGGAGTTCAAGCTGGCTTGTTACATTCAAAGCTGCCTCCTACACCAATGTGGCTGACATTTTAACAGCCTGGCTTCTCCCAGGCATGCAGGCACAAACTCACACTTTTTCTGTGACATCGCCAGCCGTTGTTTTTTTTAAGGAAGCCAAAGCAATAAAAAGAGGAAAAAACTGGGGAAATGAGCATTTTATTCAGTAAAGTCCAATGCAGCAAAAGGGGAATGAAGTCCAATGCAGCAAAAAGGGAGCAAGATTGAAATGGGGTGAGTGGGAGAGAGAGAGGGGGGGGGAGAGAGGGAGAGAGGAATAAAGAGAGAAAAAGAGAGAGAAAAGAAAGGGAGAAAGAGGGAGGGAGAATTAGAGAGAAGAGAGAAAGGGAGAGAAAAGAAAGGGACAGAAACATAAAGAGGGAGAGAGGGAGAGAGAAACAGAAAGAGGGAGAAACAAGAGGGAGAAAGAAAGGGAAAAGAAAGAATGAAAGAAAGGGCAGAGGGAGAGAGAATGAGGAATAAAGAGACAGAAAAACGGAGAGAGAAGGGGAGAGGGAGGGAGAAAGAATTAGGAGAGAGAGAGGGAGAAACAGAAAGAGGGAGAAAGAAGAGAGGGAGAAAGGGAAAGGGAAAAGAAAGAAAGAATTAGAGGGGAAAGGAGAGAAAGAAAAGAAAGAAAGAAAGAAAGAAAGAAAGAAAGAAAGAAAGAAAGAAAGAAAGAAAGAAAGAAAGAAAGAAAGAAAGAAAGAAAGAAAGAAAGACGGAGGAGAGAAGGAAGGAGAAAGAATTAGAAAGAGAGAAAGGGGAGAAAAAAAAGAGAGATGACAAATTTAGATTAAGGAAGATCTTCTTCGCCCCCGCGCCTCCTAAACTGAGCCGGAGACAGGGCGCAGAGGGATCCTTGAGAAAAAAAAACCCTTCATCCAGAAGCGGACCCCCCCCCCCAAGTCACCTATCCTGGGGAACGGAGTCCCGGGGCATAAGTGCCGCCTGCAAGACGCCCTTCCAACCGGCCTCGCAGACGCAGCTGCTCGCCCCGGCGCAAGAGGGGGAGAGCCGGGAAGCGAGGGCGAGGATACCGGCGGGAGACAAAAGGATCGCTTCGGGAGCCTCTGCCAAAACCAAAAAAAAAAATACTTACCGGAGAAAATCCAGCCGGGAACCTTCGCGGCGCAAAAAGAGACGCGGGGATATCCTGAAGCTGCTTTGGATCGGGCCAAAAATAGAAAGGAAGGAAAAAAAGGGGGGGAGGGGGCGAATTTCGGGGTTCGGAGCCTCGCTCGGCCGGAGCTCCTCCGCTGCCTGGTCTTTCTCCCCCCTCCCACTCCCCAAATTCCACGCAGCCCCCCATTTCTCTGCCCGGATCGGGCGCAATGAATCTTGGCTTCCTCCAGGGTTGGGGCTCCGGGGCTGCTGCTTCTCCTCCCGCCGTCCAGCCGAGCCGGACTCCGCCCGCGTCTCCGCTGCTTTCCGCCCCCTCCGGCTCCCAGCGCCCCGCGGAGGGGTTTTGCAGCCCCATCGCCGCCGTCTCCCCCCCACCCCAACCCCGCCCGCGCCTCTTCCCAGCCAAACTCGAGGGGGGACGGCGTGGGGGGCGCCCCCCCCTCGTGCAGACCCGGGGAGTTGGCTGGGTGCAGCCGGCTGCTGCATTCACACGAACGGCGGAGCGCTCGGCTGCAAGGCTGGCTTAGACGAGGCTGGCCCAACCCAGCCCAGCCCGGGATGGTTCGGTTCCGTAGCCCCCACCCTACCCCCGAACCGGATTCCAGGCGCAGGTGTGGATCGCGCGCAAGGCTGCGCCTCTTTAAAGGAGCGTCCCGAAGATGCGGGTTCCGAGAGGCAAACTGGACTTTGGAAGAGCTGGGGAATTGGGGACCAGGTGGGAAGTTGATAGGATCTGTAGGACCAGCTGATAGGATCTCTCTGGATCGCCCCCCACCCCCATCCCCGCCTTGCCCAACAACCCGATGCTCTCCGGAACCCATCATCCACGGCACCCCAGATCTGCCTAGAAGCGGCTCTAGTCCGCGGAATCCAAGCCTGCCCGTTTCGGAGCCCCGAGCAGCCCGAGCGCAAGTCCGTCCATCACCGCCTTGGTCGGAGAGGCTGTGGATCGCACCCCCAGCGGCCTGATCCAGGCCCGATCCTGCCCCGCCGCCGTCTTAGGAACCAAGAACGGTGGTCTGGAGGTGGTTGATGGAGGAGGGGGGGGGGTTTGTTCCTGCTCGAAACACGCGAGGACCCGACCCAGGAGGGAGGTCGTGCAAAGCGGAGAGCCGGCCTCGCGTGTCCGGAACCCTTTTCACCCCCGCCGAAAGAGGTTTGGGCGCGTCGCTCCACCCCCCGCACCCCGATGCACGAACGCAAGTTTTCCTCCTGCGCCCCAATTTCAAAGGGGAGAGACGTGCACCCCCTCCCCCAACTTCACGTGGATGCCCCCGGAATCGCGCGCATCGCAGCCAAAGGAGGGAAGAGAAACCCCACGTGTGTGTGTGTGAGAGAGAGAGTGAGTGTGTGTGTGTGACGGCTCTGACCCTCTTCCGCATCCCTTCCACCCCCCCCCCCCCCCTCCTCGGCCGAGCCATCCATCCGCTGCTATTAATACTCGGCACGTTTCGGACGTGCAGTCCGCGGCCGCCTTTACGGGGGGGCGGGGGGGGGGGGCAGTTGCGCAGCGCTTCTGCAGAGGGACGTTTCCGCCGCTGCGCAGGAGCAGCCGAGATGCGCTCCGATCCTAGCCAGGGCTGGGGCTGAAGCTGGCCTGCTGGACGGAGACCCGCCTGGTCTCGTCTCTGGCAGAGTTTTGGGGTTCTGCCTTCTACTGGGTTCTACTACTACTACTACGACTATCGGTACTCCCCGGTTTATGACCGTCATTGAATGCCAATATTTCCTTTTACTAAGAGGACAATTAACCAGTGGAACGACTTAATAACAGATAATCAGAGTTGGAAGGGACCTTGTAGGTCATCTAGTCCAACCCCCTAACAGATTTAACAGATAATCAGAGTTGGAAGGGACCTTGTAGGTCATCTAGTCCAACCCCCTAACAGATTTAACAGATAATCAGAGTTGGAAGGGATCTTGTAGGTCATCTAGTCCAACCCCCTAACAGATTTAACAGATAATCAGAGTTGGAAGGGATCTTGTAGGTCATCTAGTCCAACCCCCCCCCCTACACCATTTCTGACAAATGATCTGTGGTGGGGGCTTCATCACTGGGGGGGGGGTTTAAAAGAAGAGATTGGACAGTCCCTTATCTCAAATGGTATAGCGTCTCCTGCTTGAGCAGGGGGTTGGACTAGATGACCTCACAGGTCCCTTCGCAGCTCTATTCTGAGGGGTTGACTAAGCGGGGTATCAGAACGTTTCTCTTTTTTAAATAGGGTTTTTATTGAAACCGAAACAAAGATGGTTAAAAAACAAGGAAGCTAAAAAGGTTAACCGTGATGAAGTAAGTTTTGCTCCCGTTTTACGACCTTTCTTGCCGTCGTCGTTAAGTGAATCCCCGCGGTCCTTAAATTAGTCACACGATTGTTAAGTGAATCTGGCTTGCCAGAAGGTCGCAAAAGGGGATCGTGTGAGCCTGGGGACACCGCAAACGTCGTAACTGTGGGTCAGTTGCCACACGTCTGAATTTGGATCGCGTGACCATGGGGAGCCTGCAACGGTCATTGAGTGTAAAAAATAGTCATAAGTCCCTTTTCCCCATGCCGATGTAACTTTGAACAATCGCTAAAGGAATGGCTGCAACGCGAGCATTACCTGTAGAGAATGTTTAGAGTGGAGACCACAAGGAGAGCCCAAGTGTGGGAAATTGAGAAAACCTCTCATGGACCTCTTAGCGTTGGCACACATGCGAGTCCAGATGTTGCCAAGAATTGAATTTTGCTGCCCATTGGGGGGGGGGAGATTTTTCAACCGTATAATCTGTATTTTAGGGCAAGGGTCGCCAACTGGTGGGCCAGGGACCACTGGTGATCCGCGAGAAAATTTTGGTGGTCCGCAGAGAAATGTCACCCCCAAAGTAATTAATCCAGGCTGCGCGCGGGAACACCAGACTTGCGTCGCTTGCATTGTGAACAACATGAGGTAGTGAGGGGAGGGGGAAAAGGGTGGAAGGAGGAACTTGAGTCTTTGGGACCCTGCAAGGCCTTTTGCTCCAAGAGGCTGCGCCGGCAAAGACTCATTTCTGGCAGAGTTTGGGGGAGAGAAAGAAAGACTTCTGCGGCTCCTGCTGCTTTCCTTGCATGAAGCCAAAAGTCTCTCCCTTTCTCTCTCCTCCTGAGAACAGAGCTGGAGATGGCATTCTGTGCGATCCCAAATAAAGAAGGATCGATCGATAGGAAAACAGGCTGGGGAATTTTCCTGCAGACTTTTTGGGGGATTTTCCCAGGGTCTCTGCTCCCTGGGATTGTAAAATTATGAGTTTGGTGGTTCCTGAGATCCAAAAGGTTGGAGACCCCTGTTCTAGGGGATGAGTTGAATAGCAGGGATTGCAGTTTAATGGATGGAAATTTCCTTCCTGAGACCCGGCTGGAATCTGGGGTGCCAGCCAGCTGAGTAACTCCTGACTCACTAACCCCGTGATGGGTTTTTCCCAGTAGTTGGGGAAAGTTTTCCCTCCCACCTGAGTGAAACTCCCGCTGCTGTGCAAGGGGCCTTCTCCGCCCACATTTAATCCCGTAGGATTTGTCAGGGCTAGCCCCTGAGCCTCTTCCAAAACTTGAGAGAGACCTGTGTAAGCTAGAGAACGATAGGATTGGAAAGGAACTTAAAGAGGCCTTCTAGTCCAACCCTCTGCTCAAGCAGGAGATCCTACACCAGATAGACTACAGATAGACTTACAACAATTCGTTTAGTGACTGTTCAAAGTTACAACGACACTGAAAAAAAAGTGACTTAGGACTGCTTCTTCACACTTAAGCCAGAGGTTCCCAAACTTGGCAACTTTAAGACTTGTGGACTTCAACTCCCAGAATTCCCCAGCCAGCTGAATCTGTTTCTTTTTTCTCTTAACCTCCTAAAGTGGAGAGAGATTGCAGAGGAAGGGATCACAAGAGAGTAAGCTATGCTGGCTGGGGGATTCTGGGATTTGAAATCCACAAGTCTTAAAAGTTGCCAAGTTTGGAGACCTCTGCCTTAACTGTTAGACTAAAGACTTTGTGGACCAACTTCCAGAATTCCCCAGCCAGCCGTATCTGGGTTTTTTTCTCTTAACCTCCTAAAGTGGAGAGAGATTGCAGAGGAAGGGATTACAAGAGAGTAAGCTCTGCTGGCTGGGGAGAATTCTGGGAGTTGAAGTCCACAAGTCTTAAAGTTGCCAAGTTTGGAGACCTCTGCCTTAACTGTTAGACTAAAGACTTTGTGGACTTCAACTCCCAGAATTCTCCAGACAGCCGTGAAACAACTATTTCAGACTGTTCTAGTTCCCAAAGTGAGTTGTACTCATTGCCTTCACTGGGGATTTGTTTCAGCTGTCTCTTTAATCTGGGATTTAGCGCTGCAAGGAAGGCAAAAAACATGGCATCCTATTTTGGTCATTATATATATTTTTTTTTCCAAGCACTCCTATTGCAAAGACGACACTTCCTGTCTGGCTTCCTTCAAAACACAAAGCTTGACAAAACAGGAACGGCAGTTGTGTACATGAACTCTATTCTACGAAAGAACTTACTGTCGCAACAGCGATTTTAAGGATTTTAAGAAGAGATTGTCTGAAAATGGCACAGCCGTTTCCTGCCTGAGCAGGGGCTTGGACTAGAGCAGGGGTCGCCAACCTTTTGGACCTAAGGGACCACCAAACTTATAATTTAAAAATCCCGCAGAGCAGAGACCCTGGGAAAATCCCCAAAAAAGTCTGCAGGAAAATTCCCCACCCCGTTTTCCTACCAATCGATTGTTCTTTATTTGGGATCGCAGGATACTGTCTCCACCTCTGTTCTCAGGGGGAGAGAGAAAGAGAGACTTTTGGCTTCATGCAAGGAAAGCAGCAGAAGCCGCAGAAGTCTTTCTTTCTCTTCCCCAAACTATGCCAGAAAGGAATCTTTGCCGGCGCAGTCTCTTGGAGCAAAAAACCTTGCAGGGTTCGAAAGACTCATTTCTGGCGTAGTTTGGGAGAGAGAAAGAAAGACTTTGGCTGCTTTCCTTGCGTGCAGCCAAAAGCAGAAGAAGAAAGAAGCAGAAAGAAGCAGTCCGGTGGCCAGGCCAGGCGCGTGGGGTCTGTGGGGCAAGTTCCCCCCTCCGCCCTTCCCCGCCTCCCCTCACCACCTTGTGTTGTTCGCAGTGCAAGTGACGCAAGCGTTGTGTTCCTGCGGACCATGTGAACGGCGCAACCTTGTGTTCCCACGCAGCCTGGATTAATTGCTTTGGGGGGGACATTTCTCTGCGGACCACCAAAATTTTCTCGTGGACCACCAGTGGTCCCCGGCCCACTGGATGGCGACCACTGGACTGGAAAACCTCCAAGCCTGCTATAAATGAATCCCATGAATCAAGTGGATTTATTTATTTAGTTTATTTATACCCCATTTTTATTATAAAGAACTCAAGGTGGCGAATAGGTCTAATACCTTTTCCTCCTCGTATTTTTCCCATAACAACAACCCTGTGAGGTGGGTTGGACTAAAAGAGAGTCACTGGCCCAAGGTTACCCAGCCACCTTTCATGCCTAAAGTGGAACTAGAACTCAGAGTCACCTGGTAATTGGTCCAAAGTCACCCAGCCAAGCTTTCAGGCAGGACTAGAACTCACCGTCTCCTAGTGATAGGCTGAAAGACGCCCAGCTGGCTTTCGTGCCTAAGGCAGAACTAGAACTCGGAGTCTCCTGATGATTGGTCCAAAGTCACCTAGCTGGCTTTCATGCCTAAATCAGGACTACAACTCACCGTCTCCTGGTTTCTGGGCTAATACTTTAACCAAGGGTGGACTTCAAAAATTTTAGCAACGGGTTCTCAGCCTGGTTGCTGGGGGTGGGCGTGGCCATGGTGGGCGTGGTCTAGTCGGCCTCCTGCACCACGGCTGATGGTGGGGCATTTTTGCTTTACCCGGACTCCGGAGGCTTTCTGGAAGCTGGAAACGGATCCATTTCCAGCCTTCTCGAAACTCTGCACACACCCTGCAGTTACCTGCATCCAAAACGGGTCGCGTGGGACTACTGAGAAGGGCGGGGAGGTCCAGCCAGGATTTGGGGGTTCTCCGAACTGCACAGAATCTTAGCTAGGGGCTCTCCCGAACCCCCAGGAGTCGACCCCTTGACCAAAACTGGCTGTGAATTCATCCACTTCCCAGGTTTGCAAAATCCTCCGAGCCCTAAATGAAACTGGGTTTGCTTTGCACCCAAAGGTCAAACCACAGGAAGGAAAGCACAAACCCCAATCTATCCAAATTAGCATCCAAGGTTTCAAGACAAACCACGTATCCTTCCACTAACCCGGTGACACGTGTTCGGCAAACGCAGCTCAAAGCTGGCTTGTTTTCCTTTTAGAAAAACCAACCCGGGGGTTCGGGAAAAAACAACCACAACCCAATAATATTTATTTGGGGGTGAGGCGGAGCCATGCCGAAGGCCTTTTTTCCAGCTGGCAAAGTCCGAGGAGGGGCTGGGAGTTGGCACAGCCCGGGAGAGGGGAAACGCAACAAAGGAAGGTTTGATTGGAAACACACAAGCGGCTTTTGTGTTTGCATCGCCGGTTTCCTGGCGCCACCGAAGACATTTGCCCAGAGTGGCTGCCTTGCACCCAAGTGGGGAGGGAGTCAGTCTCCAGATCCCTCCCACCTACCCGCTAATGGGGTCTTCCACGTTTTGCAGGGCTTCCTTTATTTAATGGGGAGGGGCCTCCAGGGTCAGTTTTGCAGGAGAATAAACCAGGAACGAAATGACAACCCAATAACCCTTTCTCCTCCAGCTCAGCTGCCAGCTGCCCCTTTGTTTCCCTTACACAATAATTGGGATATTTTTAACTTGCATTGTTAAAATAGGAGCAAGACCCTCCCTTCTAAAGAGTGGGGGAGGAAAGGGGGAAATCCACCTTTCCCCCCAGGGCACAATCACTCTGGAAACCATAAGGCTTGGAGATGAAACCAAGGTTTTGTCTTCTTTCTCTCCCTTTAAAGATCCTCCCTTTTGACTCATTTTTTCCTGGCTGCAATTGTGGCTTTTCAATCCACACCTCTTTTCCATATATATATTTATTTTTAATCTGTGTTTCTAAGCATTTCTGTCTCCAATGGGAAGGGACCCCCCCTGTATGTTCGTATCAGGATCTTAACCCCAGCTTGGAAAAATTCCAATGGTTGCATTCACACAACCTGCTAGACTTGGTTCAGGCAAAGCCATGGCTTTGAGGGAGCCCTGTACAGGCAGTCCTCAACTTGCAACTGGGACAGGATTTCCATTGCCATGCAAGGTGGTTGTTAAGAGCAGGGGTCTGCAACCTTGGCAACTTCAAGCCTGGAGGACTTCAACTCCCAGAATCCCCCAGCCAGCTGTGTCTGTTTCTTTTTTTCTCTTAACCTCCTAAAGTGGAGAGAGATTGCAGAGGAAGGGATCACAAGAGAGTATAAGCTATGCTGGCTGGGGGATTCTGGGAGATGAAGTCCACAAGTCTTAAAGTTGCCACAGTTGGAGACCCTGGGTTATAAGAGGGTCATGCCCGATTTTATGAGCTTATTTGCACGGTTGTGTTAAGCAAATCGCTGCAGTTGTTAAGTGAATTGTGTGGTCATTAAGCGAATTTGACTCCTCGCAATGATTTGGCTTGTCAAAAGCCAGCTAGGTAGGTCGCAAATGGTAACCACATGAATGCAACCGTGGTAAATATACATCCCCGTTGCCACGTGCCTGAATTTTGATCACGTGACCATGAGGATGCTGTGATGGTCATAAGAGCGAGGATGGTCATCAGTCACTTAGAAAAAAAGATGTTTTTCCACCCTTTTGGCTGAAAAGATGCAGTCCTGAAGGTAACCAGGTGCATTGCTATAATTTATAGCATGCTGTAATTTATACAGGTACTCCTCAGCTGACAAAAAGAGTTCGTTTAGTGACCATTCGAAGCTACAACGGAACTGAAAAAAAGTGACTTGTGACCATTTTTCCCATCCCCAGGGTCACGTGATCGAAATTGGCGACTGACTCATATTTACGACGGTTGCGATGTCCCAGGATCACAGGATCCCCTTTTGCGACCTTCTGATAAGCCAGAGGAAAGGGTGGGGAAAGCCAGATTCACTTAACAACCGGATTACTAGCATATTCACTGCAGTGATTCGTTTAACAACTGTGGTAAGAAAGGTCGTAAAACGGGGCAAAGTTCACTTAACCAATGTTTCACTTAGCAATTTTGGGCTCAATTGTGGTCGTAAGTTGAGAACTACCTGTATTGCACAGTTTCCAGTGTTTTTCAAACTTGGCTACTTGAACCCAGATGAGCTTCAATATGCTGGGAGCTGAATTTCATCTTTCTTCAGGTTACCAAGTTTTAAGTTAAACCCAGCATTTTGGACTGTACCTAGAAAACAAATCTATTGAGGAAACTAATACGGGTAGTCCTCGACTTACGATCACAATTGAGCCCAAAAATTTCTGTTGTTAATCGAAATGTCTGTTAAGTTTCACTTAGCAACTTAAGGCAGTTATTTGGTTTTGCCCCATTTTACAACTTCTCTTGCCGCAGTTGTTAAATGAATCACTGCAGTTGTTCGGTTAGTCACACGGTTGTTAAGTGGATCTGGCTTCCCCAATTGACTCTGCATGTCAGAAGGTCACAAAAGGGAATCCCGTGACCCTGGGATATTGCAACTGTCATAACTATGAGTTGTACTCATATTTAAGTATATTTAACATCTATATCCATGATGGCGAACCTATGGCATGCGTGCCACAGGTTTGCACACAGAGTCATTTTTGCCGGCACGCGAGTCCCAGCCAAATTGACCTGCACTGCACATGTGCATGTCTCCCGGCTGATTTTCGGCCCGTTTGAGACAGTTTTCGCCCTCGAGGGAAGCCTCTGCAGCTTCAGGAGGCCGAAAAACGGGCCTTTTGGAAATACCGGAAGTGCCGAAACCGGCCCGTTTTCAGGCTCCTGAGGCTCCAGAGGCTTCCCTCGAGCCCCTAGGAGGGCGAAAATGGCCTCCCATGGGCTCCAGAGGCCCTCTGTGGCTAAAAACGGGCACTTCGAATATTTCCATTTTTTGGCTTCCTGAGGCTGCAGAGGCTTCCCTCGAGCCTCCGGGAGGCTGAAAAAGGCCCAAAATCAGCTGGGAAGTGCACGCATGTGCAGTGCAGGTAAAGGGGCAGGGGTGTTGTGCACGCATGCGCAGGGGGGGGAAGGGCACATTGCATTGTCGGTGCTGGCACGCGCACGCTTTCGGCACACCACAACAAAAAGGTTCGCCATCACTGAGCTATATTTACAGCAGACAAGATAGTCAGGAATATCATACAGCATACAGAGCACACAGAAGAAAAAAGGCGGGAAAAAAGAGGAACCCTCCCCCCTTATGCTTATTGGCAACCAATCATAGCGTAAGACTGCCTCATGCATGAACCAGCACTTTGGAACATCGTGAGGTAAATCGAACAGCATACAGAGCATACAGAAGAAAAAAGGCGGGAAAAAAGAGAAATGCCCCCTTTATGCTTGTGGCAACCAATCATAGCGTAAGACTGCCTCATGCATGAGCCAGCACTTTGGAACATCGTGAGGTAAATCAAACAGTATACAAAGCACACGGGGAAAAAGGCAGGAAAAAAGGGAAATGCCCCCTTTATGCTTGTGGCAACCAATCATAGCGTAAGACTGCCTCATACATGAGCCAGCACTTTGGAACATCGTGAGGTAAATCAAACAGTATACAGAGCACACAGAGGAAAAAAGGCGGGAAAAAAGGGAAATGCCCCCTTTATGCTTGTGGCAACCAATCATAGCGTAAGACTGCCTCATGCATGAGCCAGCACTTTGGAACATCGTGAGGTAAATCAAACAGTATACAAAGCACACGGGGAAAATGGCGGGAAAAAAGGGAAATGCCCCCCTTATGCTTATTGGCAACCAATCATAGCGTAAGACTGCCTCATGCATGAGCCAGCACTTTGGAACATCGTGACGTAAATCAAACAGTATACAAAGCACACGGGGAAAAAGGCGGGAAAAAAGGGAAATGCCCCCTTTATGCTTGTGGCAACCAATCATAGCGTAAGACTGCCTCATGCATGAGCCAGCACTTTGGAACATCGTGAGGTAAATCAAACAGTATACAGAGCACACAGAGGAAAAAAGGCGGGAAAAAAGGGAAATGCCCCCTTTATGCTTGTGGCAACCAATCATAGCGTAAGACTGCCTCATGCATGAGCCAGCACTTTGGAACATCGTGAGGTAAATCAAACAGTATACAAAGCACACGGGGAAAATGGCGGGAAAAAAGGGAAATGCCCCCCTTATGCTTATTGGCAACCAATCATAGCGTAAGACTGCCTCATGCATGAGCCAGCACTTTGGAACATCGTGAGGTAAATCGAACAGCATACAGAGCACACAGAGGAAAAAAGGCGGGAAAAAAAGGGAAATGCCCCCTTTATGCTTGTGGCAACCAATCATAGCGTAAGACTGCCTCATGCATGAGCCAGCACTTTGGAACATCGTGAGGTAAATCAAACAGTATACAGAGCACACAGAGGAAAAAAGGCGGGAAAAAAGGGAAATGCCCCCTTTATGCTTGTGGCAACCAATCATAGCGTAAGACTGCCTTATGCATGAGCCAGCACTTTGGAACATCGTGAGGTAAATCAAACAGTATACAAAGCACACGGGGAAAAAGGCGGGAAAAAAGGGAAATGCCCCCTTTATGCTTGTGGCAACCAATCATAGCGTAAGACTGCCTCATGCATGAGCCAGCACTTTGGAACATCGTGAGGTAAATCAAACAGTATACAGAGCACACAGAGGAAAAAAGGCGGGAAAAAAGGGAAATGCCCCCTTTATGCTTGTGGCAACCAATCATAGCGTAAGACTGCCTCATGCATGAGCCAGCACTTTGGAACATCATGAGGTAAATCAAACAGTATACAAAGCACACGGGGAAAATGGCGGGAAAAAAGGGAAATGCCCCCCTTATGCTTATTGGCAACCAATCATAGCGTAAGACTGCCTCATGCATGAGCCAGCACTTTGGAACATCGTGACGGTAAATCGAACAGTATACAGAGCACACGGGGAAAAAGGCGGGAAAAAAGGGAAATGCCCCCTTTATGCTTGTGGCAACCAATCATAGCGTAAGACTGCCTCATGCATGAGCCAGCACTTTGGAACATCGTGAGGTAAATCAAACAGTATACAGAGCACACAGAGGAAAAAAGGCGGGAAAAAAGGGAAATGCCCCCTTTATGCTTGTGGCAACCAATCATAGCGTAAGACTGCCTTATGCATGAGCCAGCACTTTGGAACATCGTGAGGTAAATCAAACAGTATACAAAGCACACGGGGAAAAAGGCGGGAAAAAAGGGAAATGCCCCCTTTATGCTTGTGGCAACCAATCATAGCGTAAGACTGCCTCATGCATGAGCCAGCACTTTGGAACATCGTGAGGTAAATCAAACAGTATACAGAGCACACAGAGGAAAAAAGGCGGGAAAAAAGGGAAATGCCCCCTTTATGCTTGTGGCAACCAATCATAGCGTAAGACTGCCTCATGCATGAGCCAGCACTTTGGAACATCATGAGGTAAATCAAACAGTATACAAAGCACACGGGGAAAATGGCGGGAAAAAAGGGAAATGCCCCCCTTATGCTTATTGGCAACCAATCATAGCGTAAGACTGCCTCATGCATGAGCCAGCACTTTGGAACATCGTGAGGTAAATCGAACAGCATACAGAGCACACAGAGGAAAAAAGGCGGGAAAAAAAGGGAAATGCCCCCTTTATGCTTGTGGCAACCAATCATAGCGTAAGACTGCCTCATGCATGAGCCAGCACTTTGGAACATCGTGAGGTAAATCAAACAGTATACAGAGCACACAGAGGAAAAAAGGCGGGAAAAAAGGGAAATGCCCCCTTTATGCTTGTGGCAACCAATCATAGCGTAAGACTGCCTCATGCATGAGCCAGCACTTTGGAACATCGTGAGGTAAATCGAACAGTATACAGAGCACACAGAGGAAAAAAGGCGGGAAAAAGGGGAAATGCCCCCTTTATGCTTGTGGCAACCAATCAGAGCCCAGATTGCCTCAGGCAGGAGCCTGCCCTCTCCAATCAGTCAACCACAACTGTCTGTTCTGGTTCGTTGGACAACCCTTCACTGCTCCAGCTACTAAATTTATATATCTTAGCATGAGGACTATCTGCACTCCGTTCCAACTAAAATTTCCATGGGTTCCAAAAAGGCAGCCCTGTGGAGAACACACTGAAGTATAGATAGTCCTCGACTTAACAACAATTCGCTTAGTGACCGCTTGAAGTTACAACGGCGCTGAAAAAAGTGACCGATGACCATTTTTCACACTTATGACTGTTGCCGCGTCCCTTTGGTCTCGTGATTGACATTCAGACGCTTGACAACTGACTCACTTTTAGGACGGTTGCCGTGTCTTGTGGACACGCGATCCCCTTTTGGGACCTTCTGATAAGCCAAGTCAATGGGGAAATCAGATTCACTTAACAACCGTGTGACTAATTTAGCAACTGCAGTGGATCTACTTAACAAATCTGGCAGGGGAAGTCGTACAATGGGGCAAAATTCACATCACAAATTTCTCATTTAGCAACCTAAATGTCGGGCTCAATAGTGGTCGTAAGTGGAGGACTACCTGTAGTCTGAGGAGGTGGTGGTGAAGGTATGAGTCACTACAGGTGGTCCTCAGCTTATGACCACCATTGAGCCCAAAATTCCCATTGGTTTCATGCTGGCTCGGGAATTCTGAGAATTGAAGTCCACAAGTTGTAAAAGAACCATGGAGGTAGTCCTCGACTTAAGACTATCATTGAGCCCCAAATTTCTGTTGTTAAGCAAGGTAGCTAAATGAATTTTAACCCATTTTACAACCTTTCTTGCCACTGTTATTAAGTGATCTCCTGCAGTTGTTCAGTTAACACCGTTGTTAAGTGAATCAGGTTTCCCTATTGACTTTGCTTGTCAGAAGGTCACAAAAGGGGATCATACGGCCCCAGGATACTGCAACCGTAATAAATATGAGTCAGTTATTAAACAAGGCAGTTTTTAAGTACATTTTACCCCATTTTACGATCTTTCTTGCCACCGTTGCTAAATGAATCGCGGCAGTTCTTCTTCTAGTAACACCGCTCTTAAGTGAATCAGGTTTCCCCATTGACTTTGCTTGTCAGAAGCTCGGAAAAGGGGACCGCACACTGCAACCGTCATAAATATGAGCCAGTTACCAAGCTTGTGAATTTTGATCACCTGAACATGGAGATGCTGCAACGGTCATAAGTGTGAAAAACAGTCATAAGTCCCTTTTTTCAGTGCCATTGTAACTTTGGTCACTAAACGAACAGTTGTAAGTCAAGGACTGCCTGTAGATGCCCACCCCTGCTTTGTGCTAAACTAGGTTTGGTCTCTTTGCGGTGTAGCCTGCTTGGCGAATGCAGGCCTGGGATTAGCTGACGGTTGATGCCTTGCGTGAAACAAAAAACCGGGTTAATTTAGTAATCAGGTTTAAAATGCCGGCAAGCAGATCCTGTGTCCATAAGCAGGGATTAAGGGTCACGTTAGTTAAACCTTAACCCGATCTGGGCTCCAAATTTAGGACATGTCACGGATCCACACCAGGACCAGTTCAGCTTCCCTGCACCGCACACAGTCAGACACACAAACACCGCGCACACACAGATACACAACCGTAAGGAAAACAGGCAGGAACAGCTTGAAAGTGCACAATGAAGACCTCAAAAACTGCCCACAGACAGTAGGTGTTGAAGTCCATCCCTTTGATGTAGGTAGTCCTTGATTTACAACCCTAACAGATTAACAAGAGTTGGAAGGGACCTTGTAGGTCATCTAGTCCAACCCCCACACCCAAGCGGGAGACCCTACACCATTTCTGACCAATGGCAGTCCAATCTCTTCTTGAAAGCCTCCAGGGACGGCGCTCCCACAACTTCTGAGGGCAACTTCTGTTCCATGGGTTGATTGTTCTCCCTGTCAGAAAGTTTCTCCTTATTTCCAGGTTGAATCTCTCCTTGTTCAGTTTCCAACCATTATTCCTTGTCTGGCCTTCAGGTGCTTTGGAAAATAGTTTGCTCCTTCCTCCTCTCTGTGGCAGCTAAATATTGGAGCACTATTCTCATGTCTCCCCTGGTCCTTCTTCTCTTCCCTAGACTAGCCAGGCCCAGTTCCTGCAACTGTTCATTGTATGTTTTATCCTCCAGTCCCCTAATCCTCCTGGTTGCTCTTCTCTGTACTTTTTCTAGAGTTTCAACATCTTTTTTATAATGTGGCGACCAAAACTGGATGCAGGACTCTAAGTGTGGTCTTGCTAAGGCTTTATAGAGTGGTATTAGTACCTCCCTTGATCTCGATCGTATCCCTCTGTTAATGCAGTTTAGGATTGCATTGGGTTTTTTGGCCTCTGCTGCACACAACTGGCTCCTATTTAGCTGGTTGTCCACTAAGACTCCAAGATCCCTCTCCCAGTTCCTGCTATTGAGCCTGGTTTCACCCAGTCTGTATGTGTACTTTTGGTTTTTATTGCCTGTGTAAGACTTTACTTTGGAGATCCTAACGGAGTCTATCCATCTGAATCATAAATCGTGACAGTCATAAATCTGACCGACCCAATTTGGTGATCTTTGGGCAGGGGTGGTTAAATAAAGGCCATAGTCACAATGCGAATGTCATGGTCATTAAGTGAATCAGTGGTTTCCTAGGAGTCAGGTTTGCTGAAAACTGGAAATTAATGCCAGTTTTCAGCAAAACATTAATTAAAAGCTGTCATGTGACCGCAGGATCCTGGAAACAGCCATAATTGTGTGTGTGTGTGTCAGTGTTGAAACTTTACAACAGAGTAGTAAGTAAGATTAAAAAAAAAAATTCAATTCCCTTTCATGGCTTCTCTTTGTGTTTTGACAGGCAGTCCTTGACTTACAACCACAATGGAGCCCAAAATTTTAATTGTTAAGTGGGACATTTGTTAAGTTTGCCCTATTGTATGACCTTTCCTGCCACAGTTGTTAAGTGAATCATCGCCATCATTAAGTTAGCAAAACGGTTGTAAAGTGAATCTGGCTTCCCCATGGACTTGCTCGTCAGGAGGTCGCAAAAGATGATCCCATAACCCCTGGAACATTGCACCTGTCGTAAATATGAGCCAGTTGCTAAGCGTCCAAATTTTGCTAGTGTGACATTAGGATGCTGCAAATGGTCACAAGTATAAAAAATGGTCATGGGCCCCTTTCTTCAGTGTGGTTGTCACTTCGAATGAACGGTTGTAAGATGAGGACTATCTTATAGGTAGTCCTCAATTACCTATAACATATACGCAATAACATGGACCTGAGAGCTTTCAGACGTGCATTAAAAACCTGGCTCTTCGAGCAGGCCAGCCTAGGCTGAAATGAGATTTTTAATGTAATTTAGTATTTGAGTTTTAAATTGGGATTTTAGAATTTGGGTTTTAATAATTTATTGGGGGAGGGTATAATTTTAGACAGCCTAAGATATTCTTTTTTAACTTTTATAATTGTAACCAAGTTTTATGGTTGGCTGTACACCGCCCTGAGTCCTTCGGGAGAAGGGCGGTATATAAATATAATAAATAAATAAATAAATAAATAAATAAATAAATAAATAAATAAAATAAACTGACAAGTCCAAAATTTTAGTTGTTAAGTGCAACATTTGTTAAGTGAGTTTGCCCCCATTTTACCAGCTTCCTTGCTGTTAAGTGAATCGCTGCAGTCATTAAGTTAGCAACAGTTGTTAAGTGAATCTGGCTTCCCCAATTGCTTGACAGAAGGTTGCAAAAGGTGATCACATGACCCCAGACCATCATAAATACCCATATTTCCCCGAAAATAAGACCGGGCCTTATATTTTTTTTTTGGCTCCAAAATATCACTAGGGCGTATTTTCCAGTTAGGTCTTATTTACAGGGAAACAGGATACATGACAGTTGCCAAGTATCTGAAATCTGATCCCGTAACCTTGGAGAAGCTGCAACGGTCGTAAATGTGAAATACGGTCATAAACCACTTTTTTTCAACCAAGTTGTAACTTCAAACGGTCGCTAAACGAATGATTGTAAGTCAAGGACGATACGTATTAGGTTCCGCCCATCTGTTGTGGATGCAAGGCCTACCTTGCTCACCTTTTTTTCTTTCCTTTTCTTCCTGCTAAATTGTTTTGCAACCCTGAAGATAGGTTTTCCTTTCCTGTGTGGGTGGTACTATTTGCATCCAGAGAGAACGTGAAATATGTCAATAGGCCTGTGGCAAGATTCTTAAGTAAGAGATGAGAACGCATCCGTGGGATGGGAATCTTTCCACTGTTCCCAAGAGGGAAAATGAATACGTCTCCTGCCATTTTGAAAGGATGCTACCACTCCGTGCCTGGCATCTTTGGCCGGGAGGCAGGCTGGCAGCCATTAATCCTTTACAGATGTCAAATGCGACCATCATAAATACCTGTGTTTCCCCCAAAATAAAACCGGGTCTTATATTAGTTTTTGCTCCAAAAGATGCATTAGGCCTTAGTTTCTAGTCAGGTCTTATTTTTGGAGAAATACGGTACTAAAAGCACCCATCTGGTTGACAATCTTAACTGGGGCTTATTTTTGGGATAGGGCTTATATTATGAGCATCCTGAAAAAATCAGGCTAAGCCTTATTTTTCTAACCCTAACCCTGTGCCAAATTAATCCAGGCCAAGCACGCTTTAGCCTGCCTTCGCCCAGTAATAGTAGTCCTTGACTTAACGACCACAATTTAAGCCCAACATTTCTGTTGCTAAGTGAAACATTTTCCTATTTTACCACCTTAATGAACCATTGCAGCTGTTCAGTTAGTTACATGGTGGTTAAGTGAATCTCTTCACTTTGTTTATCAGAAGGTTGCGGAAGCTGGTCACATGACCTCGGGACACCAGAACCGTCACAAATACGAGTCAGTTGCCAAGCGCCTGAATTTTGATCATGGGGATGTCGCAACGGTCGTAAGTGTGAAAAAAATGGCCATAGGTCACTTTGCAGTGCCGCTGTAAATTTGAATGGTCATTAAATGAACTTGTTGTAAGTCTAGCACTACCTGTATGCCAAGCCTGGTTGGGACTAACCGTGTGTTGTGGTTCGTCGGCAGCAGGTGAGGACGGCTGAGGTCTCGGAGAGTGAGGACTCAGATGAGGGGCCTGCATGTGATGCAGGGATGGGGCCAAGACCATCAGGGAGTGGAGTGCTGCCTTCGGAGCTTGTAGAGACTGGCAGCAATGAGGAAGAGGCCCCCGAGGAGCCTGTGCCAAGTGCACATGCGCGCAGGCATGCTCAAAGGAAAGAGCAGCTGCAGCAGCATGGGTGACTCAGGAGTAAGGCTAGAAAGTGATGGCCCCTCCCTAAAGGGATAAAAGCCAGCCCTCAGAGGTGGGATTCTTTGCAGGAAGCAAAGAAGTTCTTGCATTTCAAGTCTTGTGGAAGTTCGGACTATCCTGATTTGTGTTTGGAGACTTGGTTTTGATTATTTCCTTGCAATTTAATCTAGTGTTCTTGGCAGCCTTGCACAACCTTGGCAAGGCTTGTTCTTACCTGGGACAATTAGTTTTTAATAGCATTTTACTGTGAATGAACAGAATTCACAGAGAAGCATTAGAAAAGTTTTATCTCTGTTTAATGTTTGTTTGCTTTGAACGAGGCTTGGGTCAGAACACCACAGTTTATTTTACTGACACTATAACCATGTCTGAAGCAGCATCTGGAAGTGTGGATTTAAAGTGAAGGAAGATAGAGTTGCAGTGCCAGCCATCATCTTCCCAATTTGATCCCCCACACACATACACAAATGCTCACACATACAAACAGGTGTGCGCGCGCGCGCACTAACAAACATAAACTATGGATGTCTGATTCTAAGTAGCTTACAGATCTGGAAAGCACTAAGAAAAAAAATGCTCATTCCTTTTATTTAAGCTTATTAATTAATAATGAACCATCAAAGTCTTTACAGAAACAAAACACTCACAATCATACTTGATTGGTTAATCATTTTAATCAGTTAATAACCATATTTAATTAGATTTATTTAGGAAAACCGGAAGAGGACATCAGACAATTCTTTTGCCTTTATTGCCCAAAATTCATACCTTGAAATCAGGGAAGTAACAATCATCTGAGTGGTTGAGATACTGGATATTTTGAGGGTGAGTATCCATTTTTCCATTAGTGAAATTTTTCCAGCAGCTTTGTCACTGTATGGAAATATTTAAATCTTTTCCTGTTTTCCAGGATGCAGCTATTGCAGTACTGTAGCTCTCTAACTGGAACTTAATAGAAAAACAATTGGTTCTTTGTATTTCAAGGTGCCCGTTGGGATTGAAAAATTGGATTAGCAAAACGAAACAAAAAGCTTATCAGGAAATCAGTATGAATATTGTATATAGAATTGTTTTCCAGGGTCTGAGTCGGTTTTCTCAACCTTGGCAACTTTTAAGATGTGTGGACTTCAACGCCCAGAATTCCCCAGGCACAAAATACTGGAATTGATATATGCAGCCTGGGGAATTCTGGGCATTAAAGTCTACACATGTTGGCTGAGGGATTCTGGGAATTGAAGTCCATACATGCAGCCTGGGGAATTCTGGGAGCTGAAGTCCACAGTTTTAAAGTTGTCAGGGTTGAGAAACACCAGCCTGGCAGTTGTCCTTAAAAAAACATCTTCACAACTTTGTAAAACTTTAACCAAGGGCCTGGTGGTCAAGAAAGAAGCAGAGACCGAGAAGACAAGCTTGTAGTGGAATCTAGAAAAACTGGCTTGGGTTGCAAATCTTTGCATGGAATCTAGAAAGCTCAGTTCCTGGGACAGATTTCTGCAGTCTTCCTTTCAATGGGCATTGTCGTGATTTTGGAAGGAAAATGTTTTTTTTAAAAGTGCTACATTATCGGGAGCAGCTATAGTATTGCAGGGTGGAAAATCTGTCCATCTGTCCACCCATCCATCCATCCATCCATCCATCCATCCATCGTCTTGTCTGTCTGTCTATCTACCTACCTATCTACCTTCCTACCTACCTACCTACCTTCCTACCTACCTACCTACCTACCTACTTATCTACCTACCTACCTACCTTCCTATCTACCCACCTTATCTGGCCTTCATGTGCTTTGGAAAATAGCTTGACCCCCTTCCTCCTCTCTGTGGCAGCCCCTCAAATATTGGAAGATGCTCTCCTGTCTCCCCTGGTCCTTCTCTTCACTAGACTAGCCATGCCCAGTTCCTGTAACCATTCTTCGTATGTTTTAGTCTCCAGTCCCCTAATCATCCTGGTTGCTCTTCTCTGCACTTTTTCTAGAGCCTCAACCTCTTTTTTATAATGTGGTGACCAAAATTGAATGCAGGACTCTGTGGCCTTACTAAGACTTTATAGAGTGGTATTAGTACCTCCTGTGATCTCAGTTGTATCCCTCTGTTAATGCAACTTAGGATTGCGTTGGCTTTTTTGGCTGCTGCTGCGCATGGCTGGCTCCTATTTAGCTGGTTGATATAAATCAGTAAAAACTGGTGCACCAGGCAAGCAAGCAACTTAAATATGATTTTGTCCCCTAAGTCTATGGCATGTTTTTCATTTAGGAAATAAACATCCTATTTTAGCTGCTGGTTTAGATTATGTCTCTGTATCGAACTTTCCCCTGCTGTTTATATTGAAAAAAACCCAAATATCAACTGGAAGGCCAAAGAGGTTCAAACTTCAGAGCCACGGGTGGGCTGCTGGGGCTTCTCAGGGGTTCGGGAAAGCCCCCTAGCTAAGATTCTGTGCAATTTGGAGAACCCCCAAATCCCACTCCTGGCTGGCCTTGCCTACCCCTCCCCTCCCAGGATTCCCCACGCGGCCCGTTTTGGATGCCGGTAAGCGCAGGGCAGGCGTGGAGACTCCAGGAGGGTGAAAAACAGGCCTCCTTGAAGTTTGGGAAGGCCGGAAATGGGCCTGTTTCCAGCTTCCAGAGAGACTCCGGAGCCCGGGAAGGGCAAAACTGCCCCCCACCTGCACCTGCCGCCGCTTTGGTGCAGGAGGCTGACTAGGCCACGCCCACCATGGCCACTCCCCACCCAGCAACCAGGCAAAGAACCCGTTGCTAAAATTTTGGAAGCTCACCCCTGTTCAGAGGTCTACGCCCAGCACAGAGAAAAGCCATTTTTCTGAGGGCCAGCTGATCAGGGATCCTGTTTCTTCTTTAGGGGAAGAGATCCCGGAAGCCAATTTAAAAAAATCTTGAAAAGAATTTTCTTGCTCAGAACCGGACAAGCAGGTGGATCCAGCCCCAGTTTTCTGCTGAGGAATAGGGATGCCAGTCACCCTTTTTTTCCCCAAAGCACCCCACCCTTCCTTAAGTCCTCCTGGATGCTTAAAACAGGCGGGCGTTTGCATGGAAATAAAATTATCCTGCTGTCAGATCCGTGTATCTGTCATTTCTTCAGTGGAAGAAGAAAAGGGGGCGGAGGGAACTGATAAAAAAATCCTTTCTTGATGTAACCTGAATATATTTAACCTTATATCGAATTTGCACACCCACACATGATACAATGGAGGGAGAGAAGCCAGATGGCCAGAACCTAACATCTCTGAGAGGCACAGCCAGGAGATGAGAAGACCATAAAATTCCACAGTGAAGTGCTCTGGGCAATCTCCAAAAAACAGTCAATTCTGAAAAGGGTGTGGGGGGAAGTTAGGTACATCTTGGGAAATGTACGTGAGAAAGATCCTTCGTACAAGAGGGGCTGGGAGGGGAATTAACATTTTGGCTTTTGTTTCCCTAAATAAAAATTGAGATAAGGGGAGGGGTTCTAAACTCCCTTATCTATCCCTGTATGCCTGAGGGACCTCAGACGCTGCTTTGAACTCCTACATGAACTGTCTCATCTCAATAAAGGATTCCTTTTGATACGTTTGGTTCTCAGAAGTTCATTCTTATCGATTGAATGGGAAAAAGTTCTGTAGCCTGACACCTGCTGAAGTTCAGGGAAAAAAGATGGGATTTTCTGACTTCAGTCTGTCTTGTCCAAGCGAATGTGTTCACAGGATCCTACCAGAGGTGACCTGCAGCAGGTTCTGACCAGTTCTGGAGAACCGGTAGCGGAAATTTTGAGTAGTTCGGAGAACCGGTAATAACCTTCCCCCAGAAGCATAGAATAGAATACCTTTATTGTCATTGCATTCCACGAATACAGTGAAATTTGAAAGCTACTCCAGTGCCTCAAACACCACATCGCAATCATACTACAAAGTATTTAAAAATTAAAATAATAATAATAGGACTAAATCACGAATGCACTGTTTGATTCAAGACAATTACCGCCTTGGGAAAGAAACTGTTTCTCAATCTATTAGTCCTCATTTTAAAGCACCTGTAATGAGTGGGGAGGGAATGGAGATTTTACAGTACCTTCCCCCTGCCACGCCCAACAAGCCATGCTCACAGAACCGGTAGTAAACATTTTTGAATCCCACCACTGGATCCTACCTATTCCACTACCGGTTTGGTGATCGTGCGCGCACTTAATGCGCGCGCTTGGCTTTCCCCACATCAGCTGAGATCTGCAGCGCCAATCAGCTGAGAGGATAAAAGCGCACCGGGGGGGCAAGAGGGCCAATCCTGCGCTTTTCTCTTCTTTCTCCTCTCAGCTGATTGGAGGCTTTTTTCCCCTCCTCTCAGCTGATTGTGGGAGGTTTTTTTTTTTTACTACCAGTTCGGTTGAACCAGTCCAAACCAGTAGCATACCACCAATGTCTCTCCCATCAGCCACACCAGATCAACACAGGGTTCGGATTCAGACCGTAGAGGAATTGTAATGCATTTCTATATAAGTACCTGCAAAGAAAAATACAGTACCGGTTGCTGAAAGGAATTCTAGTCATGCTTAACTGGGTTACTGAACTAACCCAGTTACCGGCAGTCTTCAAGTTACGGCTGTCAGTCCCGTAGCTGCTGGGACCCGTAGCTGCTGGGATTTCTGGCTTTTCACCCTTTTGTAGCAGGATGTTATTTCCAACAAAAATTGATCTTTGAGGAATTGAATTGCCTCAGAGTTCTCATTTGCAATTAATTCCTGGAATGCTGACAATGACCACAATTTTGAGCCCAATGTTTCTGTTGTTAAGCGAGACAGTGGTAAAGTGAGTTTTGCCCCATTCTACGATCTTTCTTGCCACCGGTTGTTAAGTGAATCAGTGCAGTGGTTAAGTTAGCAACTCGGATGTTAAGGGAATATGGCTTTGCTCTTCGTAAAAGGGAATAATAATAATAATATTTATTTATATACCACTCCACTCCCGAAGAACTCGGAGCGGTGCACAGCCATACAATTAAAACATTAAATATATAAAAGTTAAAAATAAATTAAACTAAAGGCCCTGGCTGAAAACAATTAAACCCCCTCCCTAAAACCCTAAAATTTGATATAGAAATTAAAATACCCAAATCTAAAATCAGCCCAAGCCGGCCTGGTCAAAGAGCCAGGTTTTCAAGGCATGCCTGAAGGTCCCCAGGTCCGTGGCTGTACGTAACTCACGGTGATCCCTGGACAATATGAGACAGTTGCCCAGCATCTGAATTTTGGTCACTTGGGGATGCCACAACAGTTGTGTAAGTGTGAAAAACGGTCATAAGTCGCTTTTTTCAGTGCCGCTGTAACTTTGAACGGTTACTAAAGGAATGGTTTTAAACCAAGGATTGCCTTTAGTGAATTTGCCCATTTGCTGAATTTTGGCTGTCCCAGCCAGTCTTTGGGAATTAGTTACTTAGGATAATTACTCAGGAATTGTGAGCTGTTCCCTTAAGGGAATACATCATGGGAAATGTAGTTAAAGGTATCCTGGGAAATGTAGTTCATGTCACGTGGCCACATCTGTAATCCTGATTGGTCACTAAATTGACCCTCCAGGAGTTGGGGGAAGTTTCCCTCCATTCTTGCCTGGACTCATGAACTGATAAGCAGCTTATCGCTATGTGATGGGTTAGGAAAATAGCCATCTTTTACCTGCAATGCTGATATACAAAGGATTGGTCATTAAAGAAGAACTTCATCACAAATGTGAGTTATGAAGATACCGGATGTACCAATAAAGATACTTTGTTATGGATGTTTTGTGGAATTGTCTATCTGCATCTGCACAGCCACAAATCCACCTCTGTGCATGAGACAGGATAAGACAGCATTCAAACATTGCATGAATCATTAGTTTAACCAGCTTAATGGCACTTTAATTGTCCTGGTTAAATGAGTTGTGTTAAGGAACCAGGCAGATCATCTTACTTTCCTGGTTTAAAAGGGGATAGCTGAGATTCAGCACAAACACGGTTGCTCCTTCGATGTTGGGGGGTGTCACCTCCTGGATTTGGACGAGAAACAAACCCCTGTATTAAAATAATGAATCGTTGTTAATCCAGGCCAGACTCTAAATGAGCGCTCCTTTCATCATTTTGAGTTCTCAAAGGAAGCGGATAAAATGGTGTTTTCAAAGTTGGCAACTTTAAAAGATGCGGACTCCCAAAACCCTCCGGCCAACCTTCATGGACTTCAAATCCCAGAATTCTCCAGCTGCCACTGTCCAGAAAATACCCCGATCTTTCCACCCACCCCAATTTTTAGTATTTTATTTTAAAACACACAATCCATCTTCCATTTAAACAGTGTGTCGCTTGGGTCCAAATATCTTGTGCAATAACAATTACAGTTTACATATATTCATTGTATTGGTATTGATTCTCTATTCTTACTTAATACTGATATACATAATATGTCTAATTGTAGTAACCATCCCTATCTTAACATATTTAACTCTATTAACAAATATTTTCTATACTTCACTGATCTTTTTAAATTTCTAATTCCCATATTTATTCTCCAGCCATCGATAAAAAGATTCCCATATCAAATAGTATTCATTTTGTTCTTTCTCTTCAATTACAAGTGTCGGCCTATTCGTTTCTGCACATTCTAATATTTTCCTAATCACCTTCTCATCAGTCCGAATCTCTTCACTTTTCCAATTTTGTACCTTGATCTTAATAGGCCGAAAGAATGAAGGATGGCCTGGTCTTGGCATACCAAGTTTTTGCCAAGGCTGCCAAGAACACCAGATAAAGTTACTAAACAGTAAATCAAAGAATTTCCAAACACCAATTCAGATATTTTAACATCCACCAGGCTCGAGTATCAAACTTCTTTGCCTTCTGCAAAGAACTGCAGTTTCTCAGCTGGCTTTTATCTCCTCAGGGAGGGGCCATCACCTTGCAGCCTTACTCCCTGTTGTCCATGCTGCTGCAGCTGCTCTTTCCTTCCAGCAGTCCTGCGTGTAGGCGCACCGGGCACAGGCTCCTCAGGGAACTTTTCCTCACTGCTGCCAGCCTCCACAAGCTTCGAGGGCAGCACTCCACTCCCTGATGGTCCTGCCCTCATCCCTGCATCACACGCAGGCCCCTCATCTCAGTCCTCGCTCTCCGATACCTCAGCCGTCTGCACCTGCTGCCGGCGAACCACAACAATGAGCCAGCCGTGTGCCGCAGCCACCAAAAAAGCCAAGACAGTTCCAAGCTGCATTAACAAATGGATAGAATCAAGATCATGTGAAGTGTTTAATCTCACTTTATAAGGCCTTGGTAAGGCCACACTTGGCATACTGCATCCAGTTTTGGTCACCAAAAGATGTTGAGAGTCTAGAAAGAGTGCAGAGAAGAGCAACCAAGAAGATTAAGGGGACTGGGGGCTAAACCATGAAGGGAACTTGAAATCAGGTGGGCTGCTACTGGTTCTCTCTGGTTTGAACGAACCGGTAGCTAATTTTACCACTTCAGCAAACCGGTAAATCCCACCACTGGCTGGCCTCGCCCACACTGCCCCTCCCCTCCCAGGAGTCTCCACGTGGCCCGTTTTGGATGCCAGGTAAGTACAGGGCCCTTGCAGAGGCTCAGGGAAGGCAAAAAGGACTTCCGGGAAGTTCCGGAAGGCTGGAAATGGGCCCGTTTCTGACCTCCAGAGGGCCTCCGGAGCCTGGGGGAGGCCGTTATCACCCTCCCAGAGGCTCGAAGAAAGCCTCAGGAGCCCGGGAGAGTGAAAACGTCCCCACCACCCCGCCATCGTGCAGGAGGCTGGCTAGGCCACACCCACCGTGGCCACACCCACCGTGGCCACGCCCACCAGGCAAAGAACCGGTTGCTGAATTTTTTTGAAGCGCACCCCTGGTCTATTGAAGAGGAAGATTGGGAGTGGTGGTGTTATGGTTAGGGGTTAAGACAGATCATGGTAACTGTCTTCCTGTACTTGAGGGCCTGTCAGAGAAGAGGGGATTGAGTTATTCTCCAAAGCAGGGGTCTCCGATCTTGGCAACTTTGAGACTGGTGGACTTCAACTCCCAGAATTCCCCAGCCAGCCATGTCTGTTTCTTTTTTCTCTTATCCTCTCCAAAAAGGAGAGAGTGCAGAGGAAGGGATTACAAGAGAGGAAGCTGTGCTGGGTTGGGGGATTTCTGGGAGTTGAAGTCCACAAGTCTTAAAAGTTGCCAAGGTTGGAGACTCCTTCGTCCAAAGCACCAGAAAACAGGATGAGACGTAATGGTTGGAAGCTTATCAAAGAGAGATCCAACCTGGAATTAAGGAGAACTTTCCTTAAGTGAGAGAACAGTTTCCCTCCCAGAGGTGTGGGTGCTCCGTGGCTGGAGGTTTTCAATTATAGACCGGACAACTGGGATGCTATAATAAGTTCTCCTGTTAGTATTTTTTTAGTATTTATTTGATTTGTCAATCACTTACAAGATACAGGTATAAGAATAAATATAGTTTTGAATACGTGAGATAGATACTTATAAGAAGAATACAAGAAACAATAGGACAGGGACGGTAGGCACGTTGGGGCACTTATGCATGCCCCCTACAGACCTCTTAGGAAAGGGGTGAGGTCAATAGTAGACAGCCTAAGGTTAAAGTTTTTGGGGTTTGGGGAAGAATCCACAGAGTCAGGTAGAGTATTCCAGGCATTGACCACTCTGTGGCTGAAGTCGTATATCCTGCAATCAAGTTTGGTGCAGTTAACCTTGAGTTTGTATCTATTGTTTGCTCTTGTGTTGTTATGGTTGAAGCTGAAGTATTCATTGACAGGTAGGACATTGCAATGTATGATTTTATATACTATACTTAGATCAGACCGAAGGCGGCATAGTTCTAGGTTTTCTAGGTCTAGAATTTCGAGTCTGGTGGCATAAGGTATTCTTATTCAAATAGGGGGCTGGACTAGAAGACCTTTGAGGTCTCTTCCAGCCCAACTGTTCTATATTCTACGTTCAGAGAGATCCTCTTCGGTTCAGGTAGATGGATGGGATGGCAGCATCCCTGGGGTGTAGCATTGTGTTGCCATGAGCCAGGCCTGTCAGGAAGGCTGCAGCTGCTGAGCTCTGGCTGGCGAAGGGTTCTGCCAGATGCTTCCTGTTTGCTCATGGAAATTCCCCAGGTGTTCTTGGGCAAGTTGGAGCCTGGGCTGGGTGGCAAAGCTCATTTAGCAAAGGTCTGCTTTGGTGGCAGTTGGTTTCCTGTTTGGGTTTGCACCGTGGAAATATTCTTTGTGCAAGACCAGAGGGAGGAAGGGAGGGAGGGAGTGAAAAGAGGGAAAAGGGAAGAGAGAATGAATGGATGGTGATGCAAGGAAGGAAGGAAGGAAGGAAGGAAGGAAAGGAAGGAAGGAAGGAAAAGAAGAGAAGGAAAGGAAGGAAGGGAAGGAAAGGGAAGGAAGAAAGGAAGGAAGGAAGGAAAAGAAGAGAAGGAAGGGAAGGGAAGAGAGGAAGGGAAGAAAGGAAGGAAGGGAAGGGAGGAAGGAAGGAAGGGAGGAAGGGAAGGAAAAGAAGAGAAGGAAAGGAAGGAAGGGAAGGAAAGGGAAGAAAGAAAGGAAGGAAGGAAGGAAAAGAAGAGAAGGAAGGGAAGGGAAGAGAGGAAGGAGGGAAGGGAAGAAAGGAAGGAAGGGAAGGGAGGAAGGAAGGAAGGAAGGAAGGAAGGAAGGAAGGAAGGAAGGAAGGAAGGAAGGAAGGAAGGAAGGAAGGAAGGAAAAGAAAGGGAGGGAGGGAGGGAAAGCGAAGAATATAAGAGGAAGAAAGGAAGGAAATTTAGCATGCGTAAACTAGCTGGATTGTGGCAGCACAGCTTCCTCAGAAACAGAGTCCCTGAATGCCACTTGTTGAGAAACACAAACAGAAAAGTGTTCTTAAAATCAGAGTTTGGAGATATGCTGGAGGTCATCTAGTCCAAATCCTGCTTACAGCAAGATACATCTATTGACAGGCTGCCATCTTGCTTCAGTTGGAAGGCCCCCAATGAAGGAGGACATATCACATCATAGGGCAGCCTGCTCCATCTCTGTGGACATCCCTGAACCCCTTCCTTCCTTCCTTCCTTCCTTCCTTCCTTCCTTCCTTCCTTCCTTCCTTCCTTCCTTCCTTCCTTCCTTCCTCCCTCCCTCCCTCCCTCTCTCTCTCCTTTCTTTCTTTGTCTTTCTCTCTTTCTTTCCTCGTCTCCAAAAACAGCCAAGAGCACCAAACACGGCTCAAAGCAAAAAAGTGACTTATGACCAGGGGTGGGATTCAAATTTTTAACAACCGATTCTGTGGGCGTGGCTTAGGTGGTGGGCGTGGCTTGGTGGTCATGTAACTGGCTGGGCATGGCCAACTCAACATCACTCACATCGAGGCACACATCTCCTCCCCTGGCCTCTCGAGACTGTGGGGATGCTGCAACGGTCGTAAGTGTGAAAAATGGTCCTAAGTCACTTTTTCAGTGCCATTGTAACCTTGAATGGTCCCTCCACACAAGCAAAGTACCAGCAAAGGAGGGGAAAAAAACTCCAGAGAAGTTCCAGAGACAGGAAGTCTAGTGCGCCAAGAATGTAATAAGGGTTAATGGAGAGGCAGTTTCTATAAGCAACACCAGAATGTTTCCTTCCTGCCTTCCTTACAGGATTAGGCCAGGAATTTCTTCTAACAACCGGTTCTTCAAACTGCTTAGAATGTTAACAACCGGTTCTAGCGAATAGGGGCGAACTGGTAGAATCCCACCCCTGCTTATGACCATTTTTCACACCTTACGACTGTTGCAGCATTCCCACAGTCATGAGAGGCCAGGCAAAGAGATGCGTGCCTCGATGTGAGTGATATTGAGTTGGCCACGCCCAGCTAGTCACATGACCACTAAGCCACACTCACCAACTTAGCCACGCCCATAGAACCGATTGTTAAAAAATTTGAATCCCAGCACTGCTTCAACCCAACACGCCAGAAGTGTCGGGCCTTGAAAAAAATCTAAATTTCCAGAGCATATCTGATGGGCACCAACTTGGGGATGCTGCAAGACCCCCATGCCCCTGCATTCATGCAAGAGACTAATTCACTTAAAAGAAGTCCACAGGGTCTTCACATTGCCAAGGGTGCACACACCCCTGTCCTCAACTACCCAAAGCAACCTCAAACGTCAAGCAGCTGGGCAACCGGTGGCATTACTGGGCCGCGCCGGTGCCCTTAGAAAAGGCTCTGGGGATAAATGGAGCCTTTGTACATGATGGCTATTTTCATTTCTTTTTAGGAAGAAATTGGACAACCATTTTGTGTGGTAAGATCTCCTGCATGAGCAGGGTGTTGGACTAGAATAGGGGTTTGTCAACCTTTTGGATCTCAGGGACCACCAAACTCATCATTTTAAATCCTGCGGACCAGAGACCCTGGGAAAATCCTCCAAAAAGTCTGCAGGAAAATTCCCCACCCTGGTTTCCTACTGATCAATTCTTTATTTCGGATCGCGGGATACCGTCTCCAGCTCTGTTCTCAGGGAGAGAGAGAGAGAGAGAGAGAGAGAGACTTTTGGCTTCATGCAAGGAAAGCAGCAGAAGTCGCAGAAATCTTTCTTTCTCTTCCCCAAATTCCGCCAGAATTGAGTCTTTGTTGGATTTGTCGTGCCAGTGCAGCGAATACATGAAATGGATACATATAAGAAAAATAAAAAAAGAAACAATAGGACAGGGACAGTAGGTACTTTGGTGCACTTATGCACGCCCCCTACAGACCTCTTAGGAAAGGGATGAGGTCAATAGTAGACAATCTAAAATTAAAGTTTTTGGGGTTTGGGGAAGAAACCACAGAGTCAGGTAGAGTATTCCAGACATTGACCACTCTGTGGCTGAAGTCGTATTTCCTGCAATCAAGTTTGGTGCGATTAACCTTGACTTTGTATCTATTGTGTGCTCTTGTGTTGTTATGGTTGAAGCTGAAGTATTCATGGACAGGTAGGACATTGCAATGTATGATTTTATATACTATACTTAGATCGGACCAAAGGTGGCGTAATTCAAGGTTTTCTAGATCTAGAATTTCAAGTCTGGAGCAGGAGGCCTTGCAGGGTCCCAAAGATTCATTTCTGGCGGAGTTTGGGGGAGAGAAAGAAAGACTTTTGTTGCAGAAGAAGAAAGAAGCGGAAAGAAGCAGCCCAATGGCCAGGCCAGGAGCATGGGGGGCGAGTGGGGCAAGTTCCCTCCCTCCCCCCTTTCCCCCCTCCCCTCACAACCTCGTGTTGTTCACAATGCAAGCGACGCAAGCCTTGTGTTCCTGCGGGCCATAAGGACGTGCAGCCTTGTGTTCCTGCGCAGCCTGAATTAATTGCTTTGGGAGGGGCATTTCTCTGCGGACCATCAAAATTTCTAACAGACTACCTGTGGTTCCCGGCCCACCAATTGGCAACCACTGGACTAGGACCTCCAAAGTCCCTTCCAACTCTCTTATTCTGTTATCTGTTTTTGCACTCCAGGACAGAATAGGTATACAACTCTAAAGGAAGTCTAAGAAGATTTAAACAAAGCATTTCGGGGGGGGGTTGGACTAGAAGACCTCCAAGGTTCTCACCAACTCTTGTTATTCTGTTCTTTCCAGTCTCGGCCATGGGAGGCTGGTGTGTGGAGGGGTGTTGCTGCATTTTTAATCCTGGAGCCAGAAGGCAGCAGGGCAGAGCCCCCCGGGCGGCTGGCGAATTCACAATCCATCTGTTGATCTCTCGTTCTCAGAACCTTACGGTAGCCTGGAAACTTAGCCGGGGGGAAATCGGATCTCACCTCCCCAGGAAACAGATTCCCTTTCCCTGGGGAAGAAATAGAATTTTCTTCTCAAATGAATGCAAAAAAGGAGAAGCTAAGAAAATGAAGTTTTCTTTTTCTATCTGGCTTGGATGGGTTTTTCCACCACTCACTCTCTCCTTCTTAGCATCCTTTGGCCCAGGATGAAGCCAGAGGGTGATTTCATTGATTTTTACAGATAGTCCTCAATTTAATGATCACAATGGAGCCCAAAATAGCTGACAGAGGCAGTTGTGAGTTGTGCCTCCTCCTCTCTGCACACCCCACTCCCTTCTAGCACTGATGATGTTGCCTAGTTGGGTAATGAAATGTCTGCAAGGAAACCACTAAGCTCAAAAGTACACCAAGGATCCCTCATTTCAACCCGGAGCTATATTCTTATATCGGCTTCCTTCTTTTCATACACTGAGTTATTTCAGATGATATTTTTATTTCCAGATCTATTTCCCACAAAGAAGAGGAAGGGGTCAAACTATTCCCCAAAGCACCAGAAGGTAAGACAAGAAGAAACGGATGGACATCAGTCAAAGGGAGAACCAACTTAGAACTAAGGGGGAATTTCATGACAGTCAGAACAATTAAGCTCCAATACTGGACATTTTCAAGAAGAGATTGGACAGCCATTTGAATGAAATGGGAGACATGATAGCAGTGTTCCAAAATTTGAGGGGCTGCCACAGAGAGGAGAGGGTCAAGCTCTTTTTCAAAGCCCCTGAAGGCCAGACAAGGAACAATGGATGGAAACTGAACAAGGAGAGATTCAACCTGGAAATAAGGAGAAACTTTCTGACAGGGAGAACAATCAACCCATGGAACAGAAGTTGCCACCAGAAGTTGTGGGAGCTTCATCCCTGGAGGCTTTCAAGAAGAGACTGGGCTGCCATTGATCAGAAATGGTGTAGGGTCTCCCGCTTGGGCAGGGGGTTAGACTAGATGACCTACAAGGTCCCTTCTTCTAACTCTGTTATTGTTAGCCCCCAGCCCAAGCAGAGACCCTATGCCAGGGATGGGCAACTATGGCGCCTTTTTGATCTGTGGACTTCAATTCCCAGAATTCCTGGGTCCAGCCATCTCTCCTTGAAAACTTCCAGTGATTGAGCACTCCCAACTTCTAGTGGCAAGTCGTTCCATTGCTTAATTGTTCTCACTATCAGAAAATTCCTCCTCAGTTCTAGGTTGCTTCTCTCCTTGCTTAGTTTCCATCTGTTGCTTCTTATCAAGCTCTCATTATTATTATTGTTGTTGTTGTTGTTGTCAGAGTACAATATGTGTACAATGAGATTGGCTGAGCCTGACTTCATGCACACACACAACACAATTCACAGTGAGGGCAGAAGTCCCTGACCTAGTCCCAATCTTATTACACTATTCATGTAACTATCCTTCTATATTCATCTATCCATCCATCTATCCTATATTTATCCATCCATCTATTCATCTATCCCTCCATCCATCTATATCCATCCATCTATTCATCCATCCATCTATATTCATCTATCCATCCATCCATCCATCTTTCTATATTCATCTATCCATCCATCCATCTATCCTATATTTATCCATCTATCTATCCATCCATCTATCCTATATTTATCCATCCATCTATTCATCCATCCATCTATATTCATCTATCCATCCATCCATCCATCCATCTATCTTTCTATATTCATCTATCCATCCATCCATCTACCCTATATTTATCCATCCATCTATTCATCCATCCATCTATATTCATCTATCCATCCATCCATCCATCTATCTTTCTATATTCATCTATCCATCCATCCATCTATCCTATATTTATCCATCCATCTATTCATCCATCCATCTATATTCATCTATCCATCCATCCATCCATCTTTCTATATTCATCTATCCATCCATCCATCTATCCTATATTTATCCATCTATCTATCCATCCATCTATCCTATATTTATCCATCCATCTATTCATCCATCCATCTATATTCATCTATCTATCCATCCATTCATCTATCTTTCTATATTCATCTATCTATCCATCCATCTATCCTATATTTATCCATCCATCTATTCATCCATCCATCCCTCCATCCATCTATATCCATCCATCTATTCATCCATCCATCTATATTCATCTATCCATCCATCCATCTATCCTATATTTATCCCTCTATCTATCCATCCATCTATCCTTTTATATTCATCTATCCATCCATCTATCCATCCACCTATCTTTCTATCTTCATCTATCCCTCCATCCCTCCACCCATCTATCCTATATTCATCTATCCATCCATCCATCCATCCTATATTTATCCATCCATCTATTCATCCATCCATCCTTTTATATTCATCTATCCATCCATCTATCCATCCATCTTTCTATCTTCATCTATCCCTCCATCTCTCCACCCATCTATCCTATATTCATCTATCCATCCATCCATCTACCCTATATTTATCCATCTATCCATCCAACATCCATCCATCTATCCATCCTTCTATATTAATCTATTCATCCATCCATCCATCCATCCATCCATCCATCATCCATCCATCTATCCATCCTTCTATATCTATCCATCCATCTATCCATGATCTATCCATCTTTATTATTATTATTATTATTACCTTTATTGTCAGAGTACAACACGTGTACAATTGAGATTGGCTGAGCCTCCCTTTGTGCACACACCCCCCGACCCCAACACAACTCACAGTGTGGACAGAAGTCCCTAATCCAGTCCCAAACTTATCACACTATGTGACCTTGTTGCACAACACACCGGCCCCGCAAATCTGTCATACTATGTTGACATGAAGTTATTTTCCATTCAGGAGTCTGACAGCCCACAGTTAAAAACCGTTCTTCAGCCTGTTGGTGCGGCTGGCTATGCTTCTCTATCTCCTATCCGATGATAGGAGAGCGAAGAAGTGCTGACCAGGATGTGAGTAGTCCCTGAGGATTTTCCTCACTCTTCTAAGGCAGCGAGCCCTAGCGAGGTCATCTAGTGGTATCAGGGGACAGCCCACGATGTTTTGTGATGTGCTCACCGTCCTCTGTCATGTCTTTCTCTCCTGTAATGTCAAGCCAGCAATGCAGTATGTGAGGACCTTTTCTATAGTGGACCGGTAAAAGGAGGCCATCAGTCGTTGTTCCACTTTACTCTTTCGCAAGACCCTGAGGAAATTGGGATCTCTGTTGGGCCTTTCTGGCCACCTGGGTTGTGTTGGTTTTCCAGGTGAGATCTTCGCTGAGGTAAGACTCCCAGGAATTTAAAGGAGGAAACTCTCTCCACACAGCCCCCCCTACCACCCTCGATGTAAAGTGGGGTGGGTTCCTCTCTATTCTTCTGGAAGTCTAACACCAGAGATGGGAATTCAGCAGGTTCTGACCAGTTCTGGAGAACCGGTAGCAGAAATTTTGAGTAGTTCGGAGAACCGGCCAATCCCACCTCTGACTGGCCCCGCCAACCCCATCTATTCTCTGCCTCCTCCCATTGAGTCCCAACTGATCAGCTGGGTCTTCTTTGGTTGCCCTGCAGAGGAGAACGGAGCTGGAAAGCAGGTTAGTGGGGTGGGGAAGGGAATGGGGATTTTGCAGTATTTATTTTTTATTTATTTATTTATTATTTATTTATTTATTTATGTCAATTGCTTACAAGATAATAGGTATAAGTAAAAACATAGTTATGAATACATGAAATGGGTACATATAAGAAAAATAAAAAGAAACAATAGGACAGGGACGATAGGCACGCTGGTGCGCTTATGCACGCCCCCTACAGACCTCTTAGGAAAGGGGTGAGGTCCATAGTAGACAGTCTAAGGTTAAAGTTTTTGGGGTTTGGGGAAGAAACCACAGAGTCAGGTAGAGTATTCCAGACATTGACCACTATGTTGCTGAAGTTGCATTTCCTGCAATCAAGTTTGGTGCGGTTAACCTTGAGTTTGTATCTATTGTTTGCTCTTGTGTCGTTATGGTTATCCTTCCCCCTGCCGCTCCCACCCAGCCATGCCCACAGAACGCCACGCCCACCAAGCCACGCCCATCAAACCATGCCCACAGTTGATCAGCTGGGTCTTCTTTGGTTGCCCTTCAGAGGAGAACGGAGCTGGAAAGCAGGTTAGAGGGGTGGGGTGCGAATGGAGATTTTGCAGTAACCTTCCCGTCACGCCCACCAACCACACCCACCAAGCGGTATCACGCCTACCAAGCCACGCCCACAGAACCAGTAGCAAAAAAAATGTTGAATCCCACCACTGTCTAACCCCATGTGCTTTGGAAAATAGGTTGACTCCTCCTATAAGATATGAAGGTGACACACTTTACTTGGCAACTATAGGAGAAACCTTGTTTTGTAATGTTTGAAATGTGGATGTGGATTGAAATTGTACACAGGACAGATAAAAGTATAAGGATAAATATTTTGAAAATATGAAAACTTTGAAAAGGATATGTAATAGATTTAGAAATGAATGAGAGAGTTATCAAATAAGCTTGAGGGAAGTACTTGAGGGGAAAAATTAATAAAGAATATTTAAAGTAGCGATAAGATACGAACCTGAATATGAAAGATGAAAAATGAATATGTAAATGAGATTATATCTGTATGGAGATTTGAAAACCTGGAACCAAGCTGTTCGCGAAAAAAAAGATGTTTTATTTTGTCTTGGTTTTCTGAAAACCAAAATAAAATTGTTTTTTTTTTTTTAAAAGGAAAATAAGTTGACTCCTTCTTATTTGGGGCAGCCCCTCAGATATTGGAAGAAAGCATCCCAGCAGGAAAGTCTCTGTGCTGGATGGCAGCGTTCCTGGCTTCGGAGCTTCCCAACTCACAGAAGAACCCACTGTAACTACATAGCCAAAAAGGCATTAAGAGTTGTTAAGCTAACCCTACGTAGCTTTTTCTCTGGTAATATCACACTACCAATCAGAGCATACAAAACATTTGCTAGACCAATACTCGAATACAGCTCATCAGTCTGGAACCCACATTACGTATCTGATATTAGCACAGTTGAGAAAGTCCAGAAATATTTCACAAGAAGAGTTCTCCACTCCTCTACTCGTTGCAGAATACCTTATGCCACCAGACTTGAAATTCTAGACCTAGAAAACCTTGAATTACGCCGCCTTTGGTCCGATCTAAGTATAGTATATAAAACCATACATTGCAATGTCCTACCTGTCAATGAATACTTCAGCTTTAACCACAATAACACAAGAATACATAATAGATACAAACTCAAGGTTAATCGCACCACACTTGATTGCAGGAAATACGACTTCAGCAACAGAGTGGTCCATGTCTGGAATACTCTACCTGACTCTGTGGTTTCTTCCCCAAACCCCAAAAACTTTAACCTTAGACTGTCTACTATTGACCTCCCCGCTTTCCTAAGAGGTCTGTAGGGGGCGTGCATAAGCGCACCAACGTGCCTACCGTCCCTGTCCTGTAGTTTCTTATATTTTTCTTATATGTACCCATTTCATGTATTCATAACTATGTATATACTTACACCTATTGTCTTGCAAGCGATTTGACAAATCAAAATAAGTAAATAAATAAATAAAAGTAAACAAAAGGGGCTAAAACGGTGTTTCACACTGGGTGTTTCCAGTTTGGGCACAGCTGGCCCTCATTTCTCCTTTCAGCCCTTTCCATGCCAAGAAAGCCGCTTGCGCTTGGCTCGATCACACCCTGACCCGCTCTCCAAGCTGCCGAAGGGCGGTTTCATCCGAAACAGAAGCCTCCTGTCCAGAGAACAAGGGTGGCTCTGTGTGGGGCAAGGCAGAGGCGTGGCCCGCACACACAAAACCCGGGCGTGTGGGTGTGTGCTTGCATGCTTGGGGCTGAGCCGCTCCCTGAAGGGACTTTCCCTCGTGGGGTGACTCAAAGGTGCTGGGAGCGGCATTGCCAAAGGAACGAGCCTTCCTTTGCTCTTCCACCCACGTGGGCCAAGCCTCCTTCTCTTTCCACAGCTAAAATGTTGCAGAGGAGGGAGTTTTTTGCACGCTCTGCCTCCGTGCCGTTGTTGCCCGGCCCTTGCACTACACAAGCGCGCTTCTAGATGTGGCTTTGCCAAAGCTTTTCTGCATCTTGCACAGTAGTGGATTTGTAGCTGTGCAGATGCAGAGAGATAAACTCGACAAGACGGTCCATAACAAAGCACATTTATTGCTTCATCAGGTATCCTCGTAACTCACATTTGTGATGAAGTTCTTCTTTAATGACCAATTAATCAGTAAGTATTAAGTATGTCAGCCTTGCAGGTAAAAGATGGTTATCTACTAACCCAGCGGTAGGGAACCTTGGCTCTTTTATCACTGATGGACTTCAACTCCCAGAATTCCTGAGTGAGCCATAAACGTTTCCCCATCCCTGGCCTAGTGGTTTTTCAGTTGTGAGGGAAATCAATTTTTGACCTGAATGGGACTGTTTAATATACAAATGTAGGACATATAAAGAATATGGATCATTCAAGTCAAAAATTAGGACATTTGTATATTGAACAATCCCATTCAAATCAAAAATTGATTTCCCTCACAACTGAAAAACCAGTAGGCCAGGGATGGGGAACTTTTTATAGCTCATTCAGGAATTCTGGGAGTTGAAGTCCATAAGTGATAAAAGAGCCAAGGTTCCCTACCACTGTGCTAGGGGAAATCTTTACTGAAGGCAAGGGTCTTCAAACTTGACAGCTTGAAGACTTGTGGACTTCGACTCCCAGAATTCCTCCTCCAGTCATGTTAGCTCAGGAATTCTGGGAGTTGAAGTCCATAAGTGATAAAAGAGCCAAGGTTCCCTACCACTGGCCTAACCCATCTCGTAGCGATAGAAAGGAACTATTATGAGTTCACGAGTCCAGGCAAGAATGGAGGAAACTCCCCCAACCCATCGAGGGTCAATTTAGTGACCAATCAGGATTACAGATGTGGTCACGTAACATGAACTACATTTCCCAGGATACCTTTAGCTACATTTACCATGATGCGTTCTCTTAAGGGGACAGCTCATAATTCCTAAATAACTATCCAATTCCCATAGACTGACTGGGACAACACATCAACTCTCGGTTACATTTGGGCCTTTTGTGTTTTGGACTGCAAAAATAGAATAGAATAGAATAACAGAGCTGGAAGCAGAGGTGGCATTCGGCAGGTTCTGGCCAGTTCTGGAGAACCGGTAGCGGAAATTTTGAGCAGTTTGGAGAACCGGCAAATCCCACTTCTGACTGTCCCCGCCCCCATCTCTTCTCCGCCTCCCATTGAGTCCCAGATGATTGGCTGGGTCTCCTTTGGTTGCCCTGCACAGGAGAACGGAGCTGGAAAGTAGGTTAGTGGGGAGGGGTGGGAAGGGGGATTTTGCAGTACCTTCCCCTGCCACGCCCACCAAGCCACGCCCACCAAGCCACGCCATGCCTTCCAAGCCATGCCCACAGAACCGGGTAGTAAAAAATGTTTGAATCCCACCCATTCTAGTCCAACCCTTTCCTTAAGCAAGAGACCCTACTACTGGTTGGAAGGTGCCCTTGGAGGTCTTCTAGTCTAACCCCCTGCTTAGGCAGGACACCTCCACACCTCTTCACAGGGGGCGGGCTTCAAAACTATCAGCACTGGGTTCTCTGCCCGGTTTGTGGGTGGGCGTGACCTGTCAAAACGAAAAAATACAGTTTGGCAAATTAGAGGAAATGGATCGTGTTTGTCTGTTGCCAGCATACTTTATTTACAAAATAACTAAGAAACCAAAGAAACAGCGATACCATTCTAATAAGCAAGCGAAAGAAAAATATAATGAAAGATGAAGTAGAAGTAAAACTCCTCCCCTGCACACCTGCACAGTAAAACAGAACATCACAAGACACTCATATCTTGTTACTATGGAAACTTGATAACCAGTCCAGCTCATTCTGTAAACTTCTTTGGAAGCTCCTCAGACAAACCCAAAACAAACACAGTGACATGACCATGGTGGGCTATACTCAGCCTCCTGCACCACGGTGTAGGGAGGGGGTGTTTTTGCCCTCCCTCGGGCTCCATGAGGCTTTCCTTGAGCTCCCGGGGGTGTGTGTGTGCGGAAATGGCTTCCCTGGGCTCCAGAGGCTCTCCGGAAGCCAGAAATGGGCCTGTTTCTGGCCTCCAGAGGGTCCTCCGGAGCCTCCAGGAAGCCCGGTTTTTTTGCCCTCCCTGAGTCTACGTGCAGGCTCTGCACTTACCTGGCATCCAAACAGGCCGTGTGGAGACTCTTGGGAGGAGTGGGCAGGACAGGGCCAGCCAGGGGTGGGTTTTGCCAGTTCACTGAACCATCCATAAAACTAGTTACAGGTGTCAGGGTTCCAAACAAATCCACCCCCATTCAAATTATAAGTCTCTAGCCGCATCCTTCAGAATTTTTAAAAAAAATGATTTATAAGGAGTGGTCATGTTGGCTTTAGCTGGGTGCAGATGACACTAAGACACATCATTCATTTCCCCCTTGACCTTGGTCTTCCTCCCACCCCCTGGGATGTATATTCTCCAATGGGACACATCAAAGCCAAGAGTCATCAATCATGCTCTCCAGTAATAATCTTGCGCGCCAACAGCTTCGGCTGCCAAGGTAATTATCTGAGGCATTTAAGGAATGTACTGCTTTCCTTCCCCCCCCCCCCCCCACTCCCTTTCTGCTGGCAACTAAAAAGACCAAAAGAGTATTTTTTTAGTTGACAACAGGTTCACCTGAAGTGGGGTGAACCGGTAGCAGCCCATCCCTGCCTCTTCAGACAAATGGTTATCTTATCTCTTCTTAAAAATCTGTGTCCAACCTCGGCAAAGTTAAGACTTCTGGACTTCAGCTCCCAGAATTCCTCAGGCAGCCATGCTGGTTGAAGTCCAGAGTGGCCCAGGTTGGATACGCCAGAATGTATCGGTAGCTTTCAACTTACAAGTCTATGGGGTTTTAAGTTAATGGGGGTTTTAAATTTTAATCTTATTTTTAAACTTTATCTATCCCGGTTTTAAATGAATTATAGTCGGACGGGATGCAGCCACATTTGTATTTAATCTGGTTTTAAATTCTATTTAACTTTGTATTTTTATGTATTTATTAGGCTGTACACCGCCCCGAGTCCCTTTTGGGAGAGGGAGCGGTATAGAAATACGAAAAAATAAATAAATAAATAAATTTGTTTAGTGACTGAAGTTACAATGGCACCGAAAAAAGTGATTAAGGAGCATCTTCCTCACTTATGACCGTCGCAGCCTTCCCGCGATCACCTGACCCAAATTCAGTCTCTTGGCAACCGGCTCGTACTTATGACAGTTGCAGTGTTAACAACCATGTTTCTAGCGACTGCAGGGATTCCCTTAACAACTGCGGCAAGAACGGTTGTAAAGTGGGGCAAAACTCACTTGACAACTGTCTCGCTTTAGCAGCGGACATTTTGGGCTCCATTGTGGTCATAAATCAAGGACTACCTGTCTTCACAGCCAAGCAAGCATCCAGAAGCTTAGCAAATGACCTGGTCCTTGACCTCAAGACACTAATGCCAATCAAGTCAGCTTACTGTCCTCAGCAGTTTGCAAGCTCTGTTAGCAGCCTCTTTTTCCACCACGAAGGGAGCCTTCCAACTAGCTTTATTTCAATTCAATTCAGTACAGGGCCGGAAGGGATCTTGGAGGTCTTCTAGTCCAACCCTTTCCTTAAGCAAGAGACCCTACTACAACATTCCAGAGAGAGCATCTTCCAATATTTGAGGGTATGCCACTGAAGGAGGGGTCAAGCTATTTTCTAAAGCACAAGAAAGAAAGAAAAAGAAAGAAAAAAGGAGAGAGAGAAAAAGAAAAGGAAGGGAGGGAGGAAAGGAGGGAGGAAAGAAAGAAAGAAAGAAAGAAAGAAAGAAAGAAAGAAAGAAAGAAAGAAAGAAAGAAAGAAAGAAAGAAAGAAAGAAAGAAAGAAAGAAAGAAAGAAAGAAAGAAAAGAAAGGACATCTGAGCAAACCATGGATGGACAGAAGACTTGTCTATTTTAAGGAAAAGAAGGATGGGGTGACATGATAGCATCTTCCAATATCTCAAGGCTTGCCACAAAGAAGAGATGTAAAAAAGAGGTTGAGACTCTAGAAAAAGTGCAGAGAAGAACAACCAGGAGGATTAGGGGACTGGAGGCTAAAACCTACGATGGACAGTTGCAGGAACAGGGCCTGGTTAGTCTAGGGAAGAGAAGGACCAGGGGAAGACATGAGAAGCATCTTCCAATATTTGAGGGGCTGCCACAGAGAGGAGGAAGGGGTCAAGCTATTTTCTAAAGCACCCAAAGGCCAGATAAGGAATAATGGATGGAAACTGATCCAGGAGAGATTCAACCTGGAAATAAGGAGAAACTTTCTAACAGTGGGAACAATCAACCCATGGAACAGAAGTTGCCTTCGGAAGTTGTGGGAGCTTCATCCCTGGAGGCTTTCAAGAAGAGACTGGACTGCCCTCTGTCAGAAATGGTGTAGGGTCTCCTGCTTGGGCAGTGGGTTGGACTAGATGACCAACAAGGTCCCTTCCAACTCTGTTCACCTGCAATCTGTTAAAAACCTCCAGTGATGGAGCATCTGCAATTTCTGGAGGGAAGCCCTTCCACTGGTTTATTGTTCTCACTTCTAGGAAATTCCTCCTTAATCCCAAGTTGTTTCTCTCCTTGATGAGTTTCCATCCATTGCTACTCTGTCCTGCCTTCAGGTGCTTTGGAGAATAGCTTGACTTCCTCTCCTTTGGGGCAGCCCCTCAAATATTGGGCCACTTGCTATCATGCCATCCCTAATCCTTTTTTCTACACTAGCCATACCCATACTCCCTGGTCTAGAGAAACTGCTTTCAATGCAAAATCCCCCACTCCCTACTCCATAATCAATGGGGAGAAGAGTTGAGAAAAGACCCTCACCATCCTTCCAGATCCTTGTGGCTCTGTCCTTTACACAAAGCAATGGGTGCAGTTAGAAGGACAGCCAAGCTCAGGCTAAAGCTATTTAATCAGCATAAGCTCAGGGTTGGCAATCAAATGATATGCTCCATCTGGACCTTAGCCAGACCGCATCCCCGCCCCAGTTGGTCTCCTCTTCAATGATACCATTTAATTTTGAATTTAATTTTTGAAGGACACCCTTCAAAGAGACCTCGACTATGTATCAGAATGGTCAAGCAAATGGCAACTTCAAATCTCCACAAATAAATGCTCTGTCCTACATATTGGCAAAAAAAAAAAATCAGAAAATAAAATACGGGCTGAATAGTCAAGACCCTTGTTCATGATCCAAACTCTGTCAAGGATCTTGGAGTTCTCATCTCTAATGATCTAAGTGCTAGAGCGCACTGTAACTACTTAGCCAAAAAAGCGTTAAGAGTTGTTAACCTAATCTTACGTAGCTTTTTCTCTGGTAATATTACAACTAGAGCATACAAAACATTTGCTAGACCAATACTTGAATACAGCTCATCAGTCTGGAACCCACATTACGTATCTGATATTAACACAGTTGAGAAACTCCAGAAATATTTCACAAGAAGAGTTCTCCACTCCTCTACTCGTTGCAGAATACCTTATGCCACCAGACTCGAAATTCTAGACCTAGAAAACCTAGAACTATGCCGCCTTCAGTCTGATCTAAGTATGGTATATAAAACCATACATTGCAACGTCCTACCTGTCAATGAATACTTCAGCTTCAACCATAACAACACAAGAGCACACAATAGATACAAACTCAAGGTTAACCGCACCAAACTTGATTGCAGGAAATACGACTTCAGCAACAGAGTGGTCAATGTCTGCAATACTCTACCTGACTCTGTGGTTTCTTCCCCAAACCCCAAAAACTTTAACCTTAGACTGTCTACTATTGACCTCACCCCTTTCCTAAGAGGTCTGTAGGGGGCGTGCATAAGCGCACCAACGTGCCTACCGTCCTTGTCCTATTGTTTCTTTTATTTTTCTTATTGGTATCCATGTATTCATAACTATGTTTTTATTTATATCCATTATCTTGTAAGCAATTGACAAAATAAATAAAATAAAAATAAATTTCCTCCCGGCTCTGCCCACCAACTGCAAACACACACACACACACACAAAAGACACTAACTTTGGAGAAGAATGCATGGATACAGATGATACCGGTAACTGATTTTATTTTTCCTGCCAGCTGCAAGCTTTGCACAATACAGGAATTCCTCGACTTACGACCAGCATTTCTGTTGCTAGTGAGGTATTTCTTAATTGCATTTTGCGACTATTTGTGCCACGGCTGTGGGACTCTGGGCCTACCCACACTCTTTTAAGGTTGGTTCCGGCTGAAGGTCGGACCAGGAGGAATAACCCATATTGAGAATTTCTGCCTTGGTGGTTTTTCACGGGACGGCCGAGCGTTGGATTTGAGGAGATCAAGAAAGTCTATGTAAATTAAAAATAGGACAGGGCGTTGATTGCCCAGCTGTCGGCGCCATCTTAACCCTTTGGACTTCCTTTTGGGAAAACTCCCCCTGTTGCTTCTTCTTTCTGTGTTTTAAACCTTTCCAGTGAGACGTTTGAGGTGGTGGCTAAGAGGCTGGCCTAGACCGTGAGTTCTAGTCTTGCCTTAGGCATGAAAGCTGGCTGGGTGAGTTAATCCCCAGGAGACGGTGAGTTCTAGTTACTCCTTAAGGAGGAAAACTGGCTGAGTGATATTGGGTCAATCCCCAGGAAACAGTGAGTTCTAGTTCCAACTTAGGCATAAATGCCAACTGAGTGACTTTGGGCCAGTCACCAGGAGACTTTGAGTTCTAGTTATCCCTTAGGCGTGAAAGCTGACTGAGTGACATTAGCTAAATCACTGGGAGACGGTGAGTTCTAGTTCCACCTTAGGCATAAAAGCCAAATGGGTGACTTTGGGCCAATCACCAGGAGGCTGGGAGTTCTAGTTACCCCTTAGGCAGGAAAGTTGGCTGGGTGACATTAGCTAAATCACTGGGAGACGGTGAGTTCTAGTTCCGACTTAGGCATAAATGCCAATTGGGTGACTTTGGGCCAGTCACAAGGAGATGATGAGTTCTGGTCCCATCTTAGGCATGAAAGCTGGCTAGCTGACTTTGGACCAATCCCCAAAGTTCACCCAGTTCTAATCCCATTTTAGGCATGAAAGCCAACTCGGTGATTTTGGGCCAATTATCAGGAGACAGTGAGTTCTAGTCCCGCCTTGGGCAGAAGAGCAACTGGGTGACTTTGGACCAATTACCAGGAGACAGTGAGTTCTGGTCCCTCCTTAGGCAGAAAAGCCAACCGGGGTAACTTTGAGGCAATCACCAGGAGACGATGCGTTCTAGTCCTGCATTAGACACGAAAGCCTGTTTTGGAGAAAATAGGCAGTGTATTATATGATATCTGCCACCTTTATTTATAAAGTAACAAAGCTGGGATAAAAACCAGATAAACAAATCAAATCAAAATAAAACGTCACGCTGTCCCTCAAAACATTTGGAGTGGAAATACGCTCGGTGTCAAGCCTGGCTCTTTCTCCATCTTGTTGTGGTCTTAAAAGATCTCCCTCCACCGAGGCCCTTTTGCCAGCCTGCCTAAACAGGAGTCGTAAAACAGGGCAAACACGGTTTCTATTTCCCCCACCCCTCCGAGTGTCGAGCGCAGCCCTTTGATTCCCGTGATCGGAAACCACATCAGGGCCCTCTTTTCGAAGCCGGCTTCTGCATCCGGCTACAGACAAGCAAAACCGTGGCGTTCCCGTCAAGCTGCCGTAACAATCCTGGGCAGTCTTTGGCGAGCAGCCCAGGCCCTCGACGCCCACACCGCCTGCCGGTTGCAGATGATCAATATTGTGCTTCTCTTGCGAATGTGGCGCATTGCAGGTTTCGGCTTGTCGAGAAGGAGCAGGACGAGTCTGAAAGGAAGTTCTGGCAGAAAGGCGGATGTGTGGGTTTGCGACGTATTTGTGTGTGTATGTTTGTGTGTGTGTGTTTGTGTGATTGATGGGCTCATATAGCTTTGGGCAAGTCAAATTGTGTACAGATAGCCCTCGACTTAGTAACAGTTCATTTAGTGAACATTTGAAGTTAAAATGGCACTCTTATATGATCGTTTTTTCGCACTTAACGGCCATTGCAGCATTCTCCCGGGTCACGTGATCAAAATTCGGGCGCTTGGCAAACTGGCTTGTGTTTATGACGGTCGCAGCGTCCCCTTTTGTGGCCGTCTTCACTTAAAGACCGTGTGACTATTTTAACAACTGCAGTGATTCATTTAACAAATGTGGCAAGAAAGGTCATAAAACGGGGCAAAATTCACGTAAGAAATGTCTTCAGTCAGCAACAGAAATTTTGGGTTCAATTGTGGTTGTGAGGGCTGTACTTGTACTTCAGGGGTAGAAAACTATGGCCCCTTTATGACCTGTGGACTTCAACTCCCAGAATTCCTGAGCCAGCCATATTTGGCTGAGGAATTCTGGGAATTGAAGTCCATAAATTTTTAAATAGCCAAGATTGGACACCCCTGATCTAGTCCAATTCTCTGCTTAGGAAGATTCGCCGGAGACGCCGATAACCAATCACCCAGTTCCTGTTTAAAGATCTGAAGGACAAGTAGCCAATCAGGTTGGTTGCCAAATTTTCAGAAACCCAGCTACTTTGAAACTTTTAATGGAGTTTCTGCAAGGTAAATTTTCTAAACTGGGGGCAAATGAGGCCACTAAACAGCCATGTTGGCTGGGGGAATTCTGGGAGTTGAAGTCCACACCTCTTAAATGGCCACGGTTAAGAAACACGGATTTAGAGGAGAAGGCTGGTTAAAAATGTATGTTTTTTAAAAAAAATGTCTTCAGGATGCTTCTGTTTTTGCTCAGCTCTCTTTACTTCTGCTTCAACATGTGTCCAATTGGCTGAGATGGCAAAATTGACAGCTTTGATTCAAGAAAAGACTTCGATCGATGTTATTTTGACTTGGGAACCAGTCATAAGATTTTTGTGAGATACTGAGAGATATGAATGAAATACTGAATTTGGGATTTGATTATTAGAATTATGAGGGACTATAGAACTAATAAGACTATTCTTCAGCTCAGAGTAAGTTGGGTGCATTTTTATTTATATCTGCCCCAAAGAGACATTTCTATCAGTCCCTTCCTTCCTTTCCTTCCTTCCTTCCTTCCTTCCTTCCTTCCTTCCTTCCTTCCTTCTTCTCTTTCATCTCTTTCTTTTTTTCTGATTGCTTATTTTTATTCTTGTTTTTGAAGTTTAATTTATATTACATTAAAATCTATATATTAAAAAAAACCTTATGTGATAACACTTCACCAATTTTGCACCCTGCTGCAGCTAGAAGCTGGCTGCCAGGAATAGCTTAGAACATACGCTAGCCAGATGTTTCATATGAAGGCCTGGTATCACAACAACACCAGCTTTTCCTGTTGTTTGTGAGCTGCAACTGCTGTTGTTTGGGAGAGAAGTGGAAGGCCAAGGCACAGGGTGGCAGAAGGGAAGCAAAAGGATGAACAAACCAACCCAAGAAACCATAAAGCCAACCCACTTTCCGGTTTCAGTGTTAGGAACCGATGCTTTGAAAGATAATGCCATGTTTCCCCGAAAATAAGACCCTATCTTATTTTTATTTATTTTTTTGCCACCAAAAAAAGGCACCAGGTCTTATTTTCGGGGGACGTCATCCACTGACTAACCTCACTTGTGCACGTCGCCCTTGGCCTCCTTTTCGCTGTCCGGGGCCTTCAGCAACTGCTTCTTCTGTGGCCAGCAAGGCTTTCCTGAAGGCCTCTGCAGCTGATAAGAGAGTTCAGGATCGATCCAGAGCTTTGTTATTAGCTACAGAGGCCTTCAGGAAAGGCTTGCTGGTTGCAGAAGAAATGGGCTAGCAAGGCAGGTGTTGGGGCGCGCAAGGCTTGGCTACAACTGTCCAAAGGTAAATACTAGGGCAGCTCCCATCCCCATCCTAGCTCAATTTTTACCTTTCTACTCTGGAGTGGGGGGAATCTGAATTAGGGCTTATATTGGGCGCATGTGTAAAAAAAATCAAGCTAGGGCTTACTTTCAGGGTAGGCCGTGTTTCCAGGGAAACGGTATCTTTGGTTTGGGGAGCACCAATGACTTCGCAAGAGTCTGAACAAGGAGAGATTCAACCTGGAAATAAGGAGAAACTTTCTAACAGGGAGAACAATCAACCTATAGGAGTTGTGGGGGCTTCATCACTTGAGGCTTTCAAGAAGAGATTGGACTGCCATTGGTCAGAAATGATGTAGGGTCTTCCGCTTTTGGGGGGGGTTGGATAGATGACCTACAAGATCCCTTCCAACTCTGATGATCTGTTATCTGTTATTTAAGAGTCCGTTGGCTTCAGTTGGAAAGGATTTGTGGAAGATGGATCTCGTCAGGTCTGCAAACTGCGATCAGTTTCATGCACAGGGAGTCCTCAACTTATGACCGCAGTTGAGAAATGTCTGCATTTTGATCACATGACCTCAGGGATGCTACAACGGTCGTAAGTGTGAAAAACGGTCACACGCCACTTTTTTTCAATGGCATGGTACCTTTGGTCGCTAAATGAAGTGGTGGTTATGGAGGAATCGCTAACACGCAAAGTGAGAGTCACAATTGTGTGATCAGATCCAAGGTTTTCAATTACACGGTGGTGGCTGCCTTTTAGTGGAATATGAGCTTTGTTCCTGTCCTTGCTTATAAAAATATAAACAAAAGTGGGATATAAATAAATGAATAAAAACTTTCTGAGCCTCTTTGCTGCCATCCGGTGGTGGGACAGAGTTTAGCAACCCACATTTGATGCAATCCTTTTCTTTGCTGAGGAACTCTGGGAGTTGAAGTCCACAAGTCTTAAAGTAGCCAAGGTTAGAGACCCCTGTTTTAGTGGACATGTCATATTGTAGAGGCAGTCCTCGACTTACAATGGTTCATTTAGTGAGTGAAGTTACAACGGCACCGACAAAAGTGACACACGACTGCTTTTCACACTTACGACCGATGCAGCATCTCCGTGGTCACGTGGTTAAAATTCAGGCACTTGGCATCTGGTTCGTGCTAATGACGTGTGCTGGAGTCACCTGATCCCCTTTTGCGACCTTCTGATGAACAAAGTCGAGGGGGGAAGCTAGGTTCACTTAACAACTGTGCCACTAACTTTAACAACTGCAGCGATTCACTTAACAACTGGGCCAAGAAAGGTTGCAAAATGGGGCAAAATTCACTTCACACGTGTCCCACTTAACCACAGAAATTTGGGGCTCGGTTTTGGTCCTAAGTCAAAGACTACTTGAAATATCACATCCGCCCTCGTTATCTCCCGCCTAGACTATGCCAATGCTCTCTACATGGGGCTCCCCTTGAAGAGCACCCGAAGGCTCCAACTGGTGCAGAATGCGGCCGCGCGGGTGGTTTTGGGGGCTTCTCGGAGCTCTCGTGTTACACCACTCTTGCGCGAACTGCATTGGTTCGCGGTGGTCTTTCGGGTGCGTTTCAAGGTATTAGTTACCATCTTTAAAGCGCTCCATGGCTTGGGACCTGGATATTTACAGGACCGCCTACTGCCACCATCAATCTCCCGTTGGCCAGTGCGCTCCCATAGTGTGGGTCTCCTCGGGGTGCCGCCGGCTGGACGGCTGGTGACCCCGAGGGTGCGGGCCTTCTCGTTGGGGGCACCCTCCCTCTGGAATGAATTACCTCCCGAGATGAGGACCATCCCTGACCTTTTGACCTTCCGGCGCGTGTTGAAAACTCATTTATTTTATCAAGCCGGTCTGGCCTAGAGTTTTATAGGGTTTTAAATTTGGTTTTAATTGGTTTTAGTCCTTATTTTTAAACCCTTGTCTCGTTTTTATTATTCAGCCACAATATTAAATCTTTTTAATTATTTTTAATAATTGTGTTGTTATTGTGTTTTTTAATGGCTGTACACCACCCCGAGTCCTGCAGGGAGAAGGGGCGGTATATAAATCTTGTAAATAAATAAACAAACAAATAAATAAATAAATATGGCCTATCGATCTCCTGGAAATGCAGCATCTTAAAAGAGCTGTTTGTTGTGGTTTGCCAGCAGCCAGTGCAGACAGCAGCAGAATCGGACAGTGGGGAAGACCGGGGGCCAGTCTGGGAGTCTGGAGTAGACTCAGACGAGGGTCCTGCGTCCGATGCAGAGATGGGGCCAGGACCATCTGGGAGTGGGGTGCTGCCTCTGGAGCCTCTGGAGTCTGGCAGCAGCGAGGCAGAGGACGCAGGGGAGCCTGTTCCCAATGCACGTGTGCACAGAGCTGCTAGAAGGCAAGAGCAGCTGAAACAAAAGGGGCGACTCGGGAGTAAGACTGGGAGGTGATTGCTCTTCCCATAAGATATAAAGGACAGGCCAAGGTGATGAAACCTTTGCAGGAAGCAAAGTTGTTCGTTCGGTTCAGATTCAGTCTTGAAGCTCTTTGTACTTTTGTGCCATGCCCCTTTTGGAGTCTGATTCCGAGGAAGGGGGGGGGTCGAACAGCTGACACTGGAGTGGGGCTCCAGTGGCTGTGGAGGAAACTGGGGAAGGGTATAGTCCGGCTGGGCATTCAGAGGAAGACCTAGGCTCACCCCCTCTGCATCCTAGGGCATGCAGGGAGGAATGGATAAGGGAGCAATGTGGGTTACGGGGGAGGAAAAGGCCCTGATTCCCTTCATTAGCTGCAGCTGGGGAAACAGGATAAGGAGGGCGTTTGCACACAGCACCTTGCTGGAAGCAAAGCGTGAATTATCTTTCTTTGTCAAGTCTTATCTGGGTTCTGGCATCCTCCCATCTGTATGTGTTTTGTCATCTTTTTGAGTTCTGCAATTCCTTATCCTGCCCTGTCTCGTTCATTGCTGCAGCTGTGGTTTGTGTTGGTTTTTATTTATAATTTATATGTACTTTGGGTTCGGACTGAATTTCTTCCTTTTAAAAACTGTTCTCAGGAGAGTTTTTTCTCCAGCCGATGATAACTGGACATTGGGGGCCAAGTGGGAGGAATTAAAGGGGCTTTACCCACTTTTATGACTTGGTTGCTTTTGTGCCACGCCCCTTTGGGTCATCACAGGTTGGGTTTTTTTTTCCTAGTTCATTGGACACTTCTGTTGTTGGCAGCACTTCCCAGGAACGAAAGGTGGGTGCTTATCTCGAGGGACTGTTTGAGAGCCATTACCAGCTGGGAATGAAAATAATTCCCAGCGTTGCCATAAAACAAGACTTGTTTTTAAAATAAGCTTGTGTGTAGTTACGGTCTCGGAAGCCTTGGTCAGAACATTTGTGGCCTGTGGAGCAACTCAGACAGGACCACCTGCCACCCAGCACATTCACACCTGTGGCTATAATTTTAGCATCCTTCGCCACCCCTGTGAATTACATTTATTTATTTATTTATTTATTTATTTATTTATTTATTTATTTATTTATTTATTTATTATTATAGTTATATACCGCCCTTCTCCCAGAGGACTCAAGGCAGTGCACAGCCAACCATAAAACTTTATTACAATTTACAAAAGTTAAAAATAAATATTTTAGGCTGTCTAAAATTATACCCTCCCCCAATAAGTTAATTAGAAACCCAAATTTTAAAATCCCGATTAAAACGCAAATACTAAATTAAAAATCCCATTTCAGCCTAGGCCGGCCTGCTCGAAGAGCCAGGTTTTTAATGCACGTCTTTCAGAAAGCTCTCAGGTCCATATTATTGCGTATTTCCGGAGGCAGACCATTCCAGAGGGCGGGGGCCCCCACAGAGAAGGCCCTACTCCTAGGAGCCACCAGGCGGCACATAGAAGCCGACGGCACCCGGAGAAGGCCCTCCCTGTAGAAATGCACAGGTCGGTGGGAGATTACCGGCAGAACGCGGTCCAGCAGATAACCTGGTCCAATGCCATGATCTCCCCAGGGTGAAGTCCAGCCCCACCCTCTGGGACTCCTCCCTTCCTCGAGAATCACCCGGGCTCTAACCCAGGGGTGGGCAATTTATTTTCCCAAGGGGGAAACCTGAGAAATTGGCACTGTTGTGGAGGACCGAACCAACAGAGCTATGAAGGTATATAGGCACACAAGCACACAGGTAAATTGAAAGTGGGGGGGGGGGGGGAAGCAGCCGCTTTCAAAGTAAAAGCAATCCTTGCAGGACTCATGGGCCTCGTGGTACCTGGCTCAGCACAGGCAGTCCTCGACTTACAACAGTCCATTTAGTGACTGTTCAAAGTTCACAAACATTACTGAAAAAAGTGACTTAGGACTGTTTTTCACACTGTTGCAGCATTCCCCCTTGGCTGCGTGATTTACATTTGGATGCTGGACAAGTGACTCGCATTTATGACGGTTGCAATGTCCCAGGGTCACCTGATTCCCCATTTCCTACCTTCTGACGAGCAAAGTGAACGGGGAAGCCAGATTCACTTAACACCGCCCCGAGTCCCTTTTTGGGAGAGGGAGCGGTATAGAAATACGAAAAATAAATAAATAAAAATAAACCGTGTCACTAATTTAACAGCTGCAGTGATTCACTCAACCAATGTGGCAAGAAAAATCGTAAAATGGGGCAAAACTCACTTAACTAAAAATGTTGGGCTTAATTGGGGTTATAGGTTGAGGACTATCTGTAGCAATAACTGTGGAAGGGATCTTGGAGTCCTAGACATAAATATGAGCCGGTAAAGGCCTATGAAGGTTCTCAGTCATTCAGGTTATGATTGACCCAAAGGTGCTTTAACAGATTAACAGATAATCAGAGTTGGAAGGGACCTTGTAGGTCATCTAATCCAACCCCCTGCCCAAACAGGAGACCCTACACCATTTCTGACAAATGGCAGTCCAATCTCTTCTTGAAAGTCTCAAGGGATGAAGCTCCCACAACTTCCGAGGGCAACTTCTGTTCCATCGCCTGATTGTTCTCCCTGTCAGGAAATTTCTCCTTATTTCCAGGTTGAATCTCTCCTTGTTCAGTTTCCATCCATTATTCCTTATCTGACCTTCGGATGCCTTGGAAAATAGCTTGACCCCCCTTCCTCTCTGTGGCAGCCCCTCAAATATTGGAAGACTGCTCTCCTGTCTCCCCTGGTCCTTCTCTTCACTAGACTAGCCATTCCTAGTTCCTGCAACCTTTCATTGTATGTTTTAGCTTCCAGTCCCCTAATCCTCCTGGTTGCTCTTCTCTGCACTTTTTCTAGAGTCTCAACATCTTTTTTATAATGTGGTGACCAAAACTGGATGCAGTACTCTAGGTGTGGTCTTACTAAGGCTTTTTAGAGTGTTATTAATATCTCATTTGATCTCGATTGTATCCCTCTGTTAATGCAACTTAGGATTGCACTGGTTTTTTTGGCTGCTGCTGCACACGGCTGGCTCCTATTTAGCTGGTTGTCCACTAAGCCTCCAAGATCCCTCTTCCAGTTTTTTTCAAAAGGCAACTGGGCTTGCTTTGTTTTTTCCTTGAGGACGTTTCCTTGCAGGATAAATCCTTCCATCTTCTACCATTCAGTCAGAACTGGAGAAGCTTCTTGGATGAGAAGCAAAATGTCTTCACGGAAAAACAAACTCCAGTTTTGCTCTTTTCAAAAAACATCTCAGGGATAGGAGCCAGCCATGTGGCTGCCAAAATAGCCAACCCAGTTCCTAGGCTGCATAAACAGAGGGAATAGAATCAAGACCACGTGAAGTTTTAATTCCACTTTATAATGCCTTGGGTAAGGCCACACTTGGGATACTGCATCCAGTTTTGGTCACCACAATATAAAAAAGATGTTGAGACTTTGGAAAAAGTGCAGAGTAGAGCAACAAAGAGGATTAGGGGTCTGGAGGCTAAAACATACAAAGAATAGTTGCAGGAACTGGATACGTCTAGTTTAATGAAAAGGAAGGACTATGGGTGACATGATAGCAGTGTCCCAATATTTAAGGGGCTGCCCCAGAGAAGAGAAAGGGGTCAAGCTATTCTCCAAAGCACCTAAAGGCAGGACAAGAAGCAACAGGTGGAAACTAATCCAGAAGCAACCCAGAACTAAGGAGAAATTTCTTAACAGTGAGAACAATTAACCAGTGGAACAGCTTGCCACCAGAAGTTGTGGGTGCTCCATCACTGGAGGTTCTTAATTAGGGATTGGACAGCCATTTGTTCAGACTAGCATAGGGGCTCTTGCTTGAGCAGGGGGCTGGACTAGAACAGCGGTCGCCAACCAGTGGGCCGCGGCCCACTGGTAGGCCTTGAGAAAATTTTGGTGGGCCTTGAGAAATCTCACCCCCAGAGCATCACCCCAAAGCAATTAATCCAGGCTGTGCAGAAACACAAGGCTGCTCAGCCCACATGGCCCACGGGAACCCTCCCTGCCCACTCACTCCTTACCCGATAAACTTGCCTGATAAATTACTATTTTTTGACCATCATCTGTTCTGCTGTGCCAGGAGATTTAGAATAGCTAGGAAGCAGGAAATGATTGGATTTCTTGCTTTCTGGCTACTCTTTAGATCTTGGACTCTGCTTTTAAGCACAGCCGAACCTCCCTTAGGACTGAAGGTTCTGTTATTCAGTGCAGACTCACAGCAAGCAAATTTGAGAGACTGAGCTAGCCGATGGCAGATAGATAGATCACTGATTGATTCTGTGAGCAACTCAATCTGCCTGCTTTGCCTGATTTTGGGTAAAAGTTGCTCTTTTTTTATAAAATATTCAATATTTATATAAATATTTATAATATTTACATAGCCATGCCCAGCCAGTCACATGACCACCAAGCCACACTCACAAATTAGGTCACGCCCACAGAACTGGTTAGTGGTCCCTGGGATTTAAAATTATGAGTTTGGTGGTCCCTGAGGTCCAAAAGGTTGGCGACCCCTGGACTAGATGACCTCCAAGGTCCCTTCTTAGTCTGCTATTCTGTTAAGGATCCTAACAAGGCCAGGCCTCTCCCTTTCCTTCTTCACCCAGCCATGCTGGGCCTGAGAAAGCAAATGCTGCTTAGTGCACTGAGAAAGGAATTTTAGTAGGTCTCGTGCTTGAGCAGGGGGTTGGACTAGAAGACCTCCAAAGTTCCTTCTATTATTTTAATTATAAGTGTGCTGAGCTGGAGGTGGCCCGGGGGTCATAAAGTACCCAGGTCTGCTTTCAACAGAGGGGCCATTTATAACCTCATGGCAGGCACCCAGGCGTCCTTATGAGGCTGGTGCATGCAGGCCGGGTCATGGGTTATGCCCAGAAATCAAGCGGTTGAGAGGCTGCTGATGACAGATCCCAGGCAACCTGATTGCAATCTGGGATCTATCCAAGTCAGGACCTGTTTTTCCTGCCTGGGGCTCAAGCTTAAGAGCAGGGCCAGCCCCTGTGAGAATTAGCCACAGTAGACAGTCTAAGGTTAAAGTTTTTGGGGTTTGGGGAAGAAACCACAGAGACAGGTAGAGTATTCCAGACATTGACCACTCTGTTGCTGAACTCCTATTTCCTGCAATCAAGTTTCGTGTGGTTAACCTTGAGTTTGTATTTATTGTGTGTTCTTGTGTTGTTATGGTTGAAGCTGAAGTATTCATTGACAGGTAGGACATTGCAATGTATGATTTTATATACTATACTTAGATCGGACCGAAGGCGGCGTAGTTCTAGGTTTTCTAGGTCTAGAATTTCCAGTCTGGTGGCATAAGGTATTCGGTTCTCCAAACTACTCACAATTTCTGCTACCGGTTCTCCAGAACTGGTCAGAACCTTAGATTGTCTATTATTGACCTCCCCCCTTTCCTAAAAGGTCTGTAGGGGGCGTGCATAAGCGCACCAACGTGCCTACCGTCCCTGTCCTATTGTTTCTTTTTTATTTTTATTTCTTTTATTATTATTTTTTTATATGTATCCATTTCATGTATTCATAACTATGTTTATACTTATACCTGTTATCTTATAATCACTTGACAAAATAAATAAATAAAATAAATAAATAAAATAAATACTACCTCTGGCATGATCGATTACCCACCGAATCGATAGTGGTGCAGGTAGGATCCCACTACTGTTCGAGACCCCTGTTCCAGAAGGTCATCATCACCTGGGCTGCTTTCTCCCCCCCCCCCCCCGGGGATAACGGCAGTGGGCATCCGATTTAGAAAGGACTACGTGCCAAGAGTGTATGTTCCAAATGGACAGCTGGCCTTGGCGTCCATAGCGCTGGCGTCTGCCTTCTTTAGCCAAGCACTTAAGCTCTGGCACTCTCTCTCTCTCTCTCTCTCTCCCCCGATCGGTTTATTCCCGGGAGCTGGCACCCTGCCCTGATCCCTGTCAAGATGCCATCATCCGCCCTAGGGAAACACAGCTGTCGGGGCCCGTGTCCTGCCGGTGAGCGAGCAGGAAGGTGGGGGTGCTTGGCATGTAAGGATGTTGCAGACTAAAGAGATAAGGGTGTTTGTAAGGCTTGCTCAGAGTTTGGGCAGAACCGGAATCCCAGAGGCAACACTGGGGATTCCAAAGGCTGCATTCACACAATTGGGTTTTTGGCCTGAATCTGGGTAAATGTGTGAATGAGGCCAGTGAGCCAACATTTTGTGGGTTTTTCTCTCCCAATGTTTAGTCGGTGTGGGCCCGTCGGTTTGTGGGATGGGGGATGAACCCACAGAGAAGATGGAAGCATGGTGCCTTCCTGTCTGTCAGAATAGAGCTGGAAGGGACCTTGGAGGTCTTCTAGTCCAGCCCCCTGCCCAAGCAGGAGATCCTGGCCTATACCGTTCCAGACAGGTGGCTGTCCAATCTTTTCTTAAAAGCCTCCAGTGATAGAGCACCCACAACCTCTGGTGGCAAGTAGTTCCACTGGTTAATTGTTCTGTCAAGAAATTTCTCCTTAGATCTAGGTTGCTTCTCTCCTTGATTTGTTTCCATCTGTTGCTTCTTGTTCTGCCTTCAGGTGCTTTGGAGAATAGCTTAATTCCCTCTTCTTACAAACAGAGAAGAAGCGATGGAGGGAGTTGAAACTGCAGGAACCTTGGGTGAGAGTGACCATGACATACTAGAATTCAACATAACACAAACACAAACAACAGAACATAATGACCCCAGAGTCTTGGATTTTAAAAGAGCTGATTTCAATAAACTCAGAGAGAACTTGGGAAAGATTCCATGGGTGAAAATCCTAAAGGGGAAAACAACTCAAGAATCTTGGGAAATTCAAATGTATTGTTGGAAGTTTCAATTTCCCCCTGCTCTAGCAAAACAGCCCCCACCTTTGTCAAGTAAATTAAAATTAAATTAAAATAGCTGGTGCCAGTTTTTCACAACAAAAGGAAGGAGAAAATTACAGGCATGAGATACAGAGAAAAAACTTCACAAACAAGCTCAGATCCTTTCCCATAGAAATCAAATAGATAGTAAGCTATAAAAGCAGACCAAAAGGTATAACAGGAAACTCAGGAACAAACAGCTACTATAAAACAATTATTCTTATCAAGATCCCAGGAAGAAATCCCAATATCAAGAGACAGGAACTCATCACACACACACACAAATCAAAGACTTCAAGAGTTCACTCTTACAAAATCAAAGGATCTGAAATGTATAAAAGAGGGGGTTTCTTACTCACTGATTAGATTAATCCTAGGAACGCTGTGAGATTTCTTACCTGCCTTCCCATTAATAAACTGATTCTGACTTTCAATGCAGCTGACCAAATTATTTTGCATGTCTCCAAGCCGGGAAATTTGAATCCACAAAGGGAAGAACTTTGCCTATCACAAAAGGGCAAGGCTGCTTTTTTCCTTTCATCAATTGGCAACTCTGGTGGTTTCCCAGCCAACCTAGCCACCAGACAGGGTCCGGAGATCAAAACCCAGCCGGCACGGACCCTGCCTGGGAGGCATTGGGTAGTAAAGGGATTCCTTGAGACTTGAACTCAACAGCTGTTTGAAAGCAGGTGAGTACCGCTTTAAATTTAAAATATTAGAACTGTGGAAGGGAGAGTGAAATGCTGTGTGTGCGTGTGGGCTTTGCCTGTGCAAAACAGCTGGATCCCACCTCCTCCCAACTGCTGCTAGTTCGAAAAGAGCAGTGACCAGCAGGATTGGGAAAGCAAGGGAGGGTGTCACGGAGTGTGAGACCTTCTGAAAGACACAAGGATAAGCCGAGTGGGCTATGAAGTGAGAAGTGGCTAATAAAAGAAAAGAAATAATTAGGGGAACTCCAGTGTCTCCCAGAGCAAACCCAAGGATTTCTACATACTTCTGAAATTAGTTAGTTAGTTAGATAGTTAGGAATTTGTGAAGTTGTGAAGTTATGAAGTTGTAGGAGGGGCCCGTACTCGTCCGCGTTGGGGGCAGCAGATCCTCCCAGATTCCCATTTTTTAGAGGGATCTGAAAACTGGTGGCGGAGAATTCCCTAAGGAAAGAGGTGCGTCCATACCCTGTAAGGGAACCAGAGTCCTCTTCAGACCTTTTTTCTGAAAACTTGACGCGTAGCCCCGGCTGCAAACGAAGTGTCACACCCCACATCAGAAGGGGAAACATGGGAAGTTGCAACTCGAGGGTGGTAGATACCCCTTTAGAAGATTTGCTTGAGGCATGGGACGAAAAAACAGATGCCAGTCCTGGCCGGAATGAATAAGAGGAAAGCGAAGAAAATATGTATAAAATTAGCTTTGCTAAGGGATGACACTGGGAAGCAGATTTGGCCTGACAGCGGTACTTTTGATTTAAAATTTTTTTAAAAGCGCTTAAACCCTACTGGTATTGCTGGCCTAAACTTGCTAGAAACAAAGACCTAACTATAGAAGCCCAGACCAGCACAATACCACTGAGGAAGAAAAACAAGAAATCCAACATGAAACCAGCATGGCTGCACAAAGATCTCTCTGGCAAATTGAAAGAAACAGAGGACAAGTACAAAAAATGGAAAGAAGGTCATACAACTAAGGCAGAATATCAGCAGAGAGCCAGAATCTGCAAAGACGAAGTCAGGATAGCAAAGGCTCATAAAGGAACAAAGATTTGCAACAAAAGTCAAAGATAATAAAAAAAAGTTTCTTCCAACATATAAATAACAAGAAAAAAAATCAAGGAAACGGTAGGTCCACTAAAGAGAAAAGATGACAAGGAAGTAACAGGCAACAGAGAGAAAGCAGAACTGCTTAACTCATTCTTTGCATCTGTCTTCACGCAAAAAGAAACTTTAGCTCAACCCACCAAAAGCATAACTGTAAAAGACAGAGCAGAAACGAAAGTTAAAATAAGCATAAAAAAAATAGTAAGAGAACATCTGTCTCATCTTGATGAAAACAAAAAGGAGCTGGCAGAGGTCATCTCAGAACCACTGCACCATATTTTTCAAAAATCCTGGAGTACCGGGGAATTACCAGAGGACTGGAAAAGAGCTGATGTGGTTCCCATCTTCAAAAAAGGGAAAAAAACAGACCCAGGAAACTATAGACCAATCAGCCTAACATCAATACCCGGGAAGATACTGGAAAAGATAATAAAAAAACAGATCTGCCAACATCTAGAAACAAGTAAAGTAATAACTAGCAGTCAGCACAGGTTTGTTAAGAACAGATCATGCCAAACCAATCTCATTTCATTCTTCAACACAGTGACTAAATTAGTAAACCAGCAAAATATTGTGGACATAATATATTTAGATTTCAGCAAGCCATTCGACAAAGTAGACCACAACCTACTTCTTAGTAAGCTAGAAAAAGGTGGAATAGATAGCACCACCACTAGATGGACTCGCAACTGGCTGGCAAACTGTACTCAACGAGTAGTCCTTAATGGGTCTAAGTCTACATGGAGGGAAGTACACAGTGGGGTGCCACAAGATTCTGTCTTAGGCCCAGGACTCTTCAATATCTTCATTAATGACTTAGATGAGGGAATAGAAGGGGAACTTACCAAATTTGCAGATGATACTAAGCTGGCAGGAATAGCCAACACCCAAGAAGATAGGCTCATGATCCAGATGGATCTTGACATACTAGAACACTGGCCGTATCTAACAAAATGAAGTTCAATGTAGAGAAAAGTAAAGTACTACACTTAGGCAAGAAAAACCCAAAGGACACATACAGACTGGGTGAAACCAGGCTCAATAGCAGGAACTGTGAGAGGGATCTTAGAGTCTTAGTGGAAAACCAGCTAAATATGAGCCAGCTGTGTGCAGCAGCAGCCAAAAAAGCCAATGCAATCCCAAGGTGCATTAACAGAGGGATACGATCGAGATCAAGGGAGGTACTAATACCACTCTATAAAGCCTTAGCAAGACCACACTTAGAGTCCTGCATCCAGTTTTGGTCACCACACTATAAAAAAAACGTTGAGGCTCTAGAAAAAGTGCAGAGAAGAGCAACCAGGAGGATTAGGGAACTGGAGGCTAAAACATACAACGAACGGTTGCAGGAACTGGGCATGGCTAGTCTAATAAAGAGAAGGACCTGGGGAGACATGATAGCGGTCTTTCAATATTTGAGGGGCTGCCCCAGAGAGGAGGAAGTGGGGTCAAGCTATTTTCTAAAGCGCCTGTAGGCCAGACAAGGAATAATGGATGGAAACTGATCAAGGAGAGATTCAACCTGGAAATAAGGAGAAACTTTCTGACAGGGAGAGCAATCAACCCATGGAACAGAAGTTGCCCTCAGAAGTTGTGGGAACTTCATCACTTGAGACTTTCAAGAAGAGATTGGACTGCCATTTGTCAGAAATGGTGTAGGGTCTCCCGCTTAGGCGGGGGTTGGACTAGATGACCTACAAGGTCCCTTCCAACTGATCATCTGTTCTGTTCTTTGTGGCAGCCCCACAAATATTGGAACACTGCTATCATGTTACCCCTAGTCCTTTTCACTAGACTGTTCTCGCAACTGTTAACAGAATAGCAGAATTGGAAGGGACCTTGGAGATCATCCAATCCAATCCCCTCCTCAAGAAGGAGACCCTATACCTTTTCAGTTAAATGATTGTCCAATCTCTTCTTAAAAATTTCCAGTGATGGAGCACCCACAACTTCTGGTGGCAAGTAGTTCCACTGATTAATTGTTCTGTCAAGAAATTCCTCCTTTAATTCCAGGTTTCTTCACTCCTTGATTAGTTTCTATCCATCCATTCCTTCTTGTCCTGCCTTCAGGGGCTTTGGAAAATAACTTAACCATTGAACCCTTGAACTTAACCATTTGAGATCAGGGTAAATTATATTAATAATTTCCTGAAGCCACGCCCCTTTTGCGATGCAGGTAAAAAAAGGGGGTGTGGCTTTGAGTGGATGAACCTGGCAGGGCTGCCATTTTGATTCTTTTGGTCATAAGGAGCCTGCCGGGAGCGGCTCACGACACCCATACTAGAATCTGAGAATGTGGGGAACCTCTTGAAATATCTTCCTGGGTGCCCCACCTCTGCTCCTGGCTGCAATTCCTGGCAAAGATGTCCTTGCAAGCGGCTTGGAAATACAGGCAGTCCTCGACATACGACCACAATGGAGCCCAACCTTTCCGTTGCTAAGCAAGGCAGTGGTTGAGATTGGCCCCGTTTTACCACCTTTCTTGCCGCCGTTCCTAAGCGAATCACTGCAGGCGTTAAAATTAGCAACACGGTCGTTAAAGTCAATCTGGTTTCCCCGTTGACTTTTGATTGTCGCAAAAGGGGGATCACGGCGACCGTCATTAAGTATGGGTCAGTCGCCGAGCCTCTGAATTATGATCACGTGTGACTGTGGGGAATGCCGCGGTAGTTGTTAAGTGTGAAAAACGGTCGTAACTAGAACTTTTTTCAGTGCCGTAACTTCGAACGGTCACTAAATGAACTGCTGTAAGTCAAGGCCTACCTATGGACATGGGAAACACCTAAACTTTTGGAAGATCTCACTGCCTACAGAGCTGCACACAGGCCCTCTCTCCTCACCCAACAGGACTGGCGAGGGAACTCCTCCCCTCGCTGATCGGCCTTCCTCTTGAGCCCTGGCAGGACCTGAACTCAGCTCCCGAGAGACCTTATCAATTCCTGTTTTTCTTTTCACTTCTTGAGTCTTTTTCCCTTAAGCCCAGACAAATAAATTAGGAAAGCAGAAAACAATCATATTCTGCTCTGTTATTGCTGGCTGATCTTGATAAAACTGTCCTCATTTTACTCCGATATTGAATTTCTTTCTGATCTGATCTATCTAATCATAGAATAACAGAGTTGGAAGGGACCTTGGAGGTCATCCAGTCCAACCCCCTGCTTAAGCAGGAGCAAATATTAGCCTCTATCTGGGATCGAACTCACAGCCTCCTGACTGTGAGGCGAGAGCTCCATCTCTAGGCCACCACGCCTAGTATAGAGGTCTCCAAAACGTGGCAAGCTTTAAGACTCTGCGAACAGACCATCGTTTATTTGGAACGGTATATAACCGTGATGGCGAACCTATGACACACGTGCCACAGGTGGCATGAAGAGCCATTAGTGTGGGCACGCGGGCCCCAGCCAAACTTACCTGCACTGTGCATTTGCACGCCTCCTGGCTGGTTTTTGACCCATTTGAGGCCTTTTTCAGCCTCTCAGAGGCTCAAGGAAAGCCTCTGTAGCCTTTGGAGGCCGAAAAACAGGCCCGTTTTGTCACCTCCAGTACTTCCGGTTTCGTCACTTCTAATATTTGGAGGCCAAAAAACGGGCCCGTTTTTCGGCCTCCAAAGGCTGCAGAGCCTTCCCTTGAGCCTCTGGGAGGCCGAAAAAGGCGTCAAATGGGTTGAAAATTAGCTGGGAGGGATGAGGCTTTCGGCACACCACAACAAAAAGGTTCACCCATCACTGGTATTTATTTATTTTGTCAAGCAATTATAAGATATCAGGTATAAGTATAACCATAGTTATGAATACATGAAACTGATACATATAAGAAAAATAAAAAGAAACAATAGAACAGCATGGTAGGCACGTTGGTCTCCTGCCTTGGGCTGGGGTTGGACTAGAAGACCTCCAAGATCCCTTCCAACTCTTATTATTCTGTTAATTTTTGTCCCATGGGGATTAAAAGTAATGTTAAATCTGGATAACAGAGCTCTTAAACCTAAACTAATCTTTCATTGGGATGCAAAATTAGATTCTGTCTTTTCTTTTTCTGCAAGTCACCAGAGGACAATTAAAAATTTATTTAACCACTGCAAAAGACGATGGTCGCGTTTGCAACAATGACCCACATGCAATGAAGTCACCGCTGAATTGCCACACTCAGACCTGCTGCATCCCAGGGCTGAGTTATTTGCACACTGCTGTGACACTAAGGTCAGCTTTGTTTCCTTTCTAACCAGCACGCACTAACATGCAATTCGAGGCAAACTCCAGTACCGAAATCTGTGATTTGTGATGCCTTTCCTTTGAAATGTTGTCAAGTTAGGGCCAGAAAAACTGCAAATTCAAGCTCCACTCATCTTCATGCAGGTAGTCCTCGACTTACGACAGCAATTGAGCCCCGAATTTATGTTGCCGCGTGAGGATTCTGTTAAGTGAGTTTTGCCCCATTTCATGACTTTCCTAACCACCTTTGTGAGGTGAATCAACCAGTTTTTAAGTTACTAACACAGTTAAATAAATTTGGCTTCCTCGTTGACTTTGCTGGTCAGAAGGTCACAAAACAGGATCACATGACCCTGGGACACTGGAATAAATAACAGAATAACAGAGTTGGAAGGGACCTTGTAGGTCATCTACTCCAGAGGTCACCAACAGGTGGGCTGCAGCCCACTGGTGAGCCGTGAGAAAATTTTGGTGGGCCGCAAAGAAATCTCACCCCCCCCAAAGCAATTAATCTAGGCTGCGCAGAAAACACAAGGCTGCGCAGCCCACATGCCCTGCGGGAACCCTCCCCACCCACTCCTTACTCGGCAAACTTGCCTGCTAAGTTGCTATTTTTCCTTTTTCCGACCATCAGCTGTTCTGCTGTGCCGGGAGATTTAGATTAGCTAGGAAGCAGGAAATGGTTGGATTTCTTGCTTTCTAGCTAGTCTTCAGATCTTCAGCTCTGCTTTTAAGCACAGCCGAACCTCCCTTAGGACTGAAGGTTCTATTATTCAGTGCAGACTCACAGCAAGCAAATTTTATGTGACAGACTAAGTTAGCCGATGGCAGAATGATAGATCACTGAATGATTCTGTGAGCAACTCAATCTGCCTGCCTGCTTTGCCTGATTTTGGGTAAAAGTTGCTCTTTTTTTATAAAAAAGTCAATATTTATATAAATATTTATAATATTTACATACGAGCCATGCTCAGCCAGTCACATGACCACCAAGCCACACCCACAAATTAGGCCACACTCACAGAACCGGTTAATGGTCCCTGGGATTTAAAATTATGAGTTTGGTGGTCCCTGGGGTGCAAAGGTTTGGCGACCCCGATCTAGTCCAACCCCCCGCCCAAGCAGCCTCCAGGGATGAAGCTCCCACAACTTCCGAAGGAAACTTCTCTTCCATGGATTGATTGCTCTGTCAGGAAATTCCTCCTTATTTCCAGGTTGAATGATCTCTCCTTGTTCAGTTTCCATCCATTATTATTCCTTCTTTGGATTTCAGGTGCTACAACCGTTGTAAATGTGAGTCGGCTGTCAAGCATCCGAATGTAAAAGATGTGACCATGGGGATGCTGCAACGGTCATAAGTGTGAAAAATGGCCATAGGCCACTTTTTTCAGTGCTTTGAACAGTCACTAAATGAACTGTTGTGGGTCGAGAACCAGTTTTCATTGCCCATAAAATGGGGTTTTGATTACCCTGTGGTGTCCACTCCTTTGACTCTGTTCTCTCTTATTACAATTTTCATTTTTGCTTTTCTATTTTTATTTTCATTTATTTTATTTGGTTTGTCAATTGCTTACAAGATAATAGGTATAAGTAAAAACATAGTTATGAATACATGGATACATGTAAGAAAAATAAAAGAAACAATAGGACAGGGACGGCAGGCACGTTGGTGCGCTTATGCACGCCTCCTACAGACCTCTTAGGAAAGGGGTGAGGTCAATAGTAGAAAGTCTAAACCTGTCTGTTGGCCCTGCCTTCTTTCCAGCAAGTCTCCAAAGGCAACTCTTTCATTAAACAAATGCAAATAATCCACCCTTTGATCACAATTATCACCCACCCTCTGACTTTAAATAAATATACCGGCCTGGATGCCTTTTGCTAATTGGGTAAGCTTTGCTACGCAACCACAACGGAAGCCTGAAAGCCAAAGGGCTGGTTTTAAGCTGTTTGTTCCCAAAACAGTAATTCCACCTGTGTTACTGGTTTAAATTGCTTTTAACATCTGGGTTATAATTTTATTTGGGGTTTTTTTTGGCCAACCCTCAAGAAACACCACTACCTTGGTAGTATGTTAAGTACAGGCGTATAAACGAAAAAAAATTATGGTTCCTTTTTCCTTCCGAGAAAGATGCGCCTGGCACCTTCATTAAAACATTTGGGGTTCCATTTAGTGCTTTCCACCTTTGCAAGCAAGTTTTTAATTTTTTTAAAAAATACAGCCTTCCTTGCAGCTTCAATGGCTGCATGCACACATCATGCCAGGTCAATGAAAACCGCAGCGATGCATTGGCAAATTTAAACTTTTGCCAGTCAATTAAACCTTGGTTTGGGTGCCTTCCCCTAGCTATCCCTGTTGCTCCTTTTAAATGTCTGCATGCTTAATTTTACAGCAGGACCAACTGTTTTTTTTTTCCCCTGTGCACGAGGGTGCAAAGTTTGCCTCTGGGCTGCACCAACGTTTCGATCCGAACTCAGCTCTTTTCTGCTCTTTGAAATCTGGATTTTGAAAACCAGATTGTGCAATTATTGTAACAAGCAGAATTACAGGCTGGACTAGTCCTTCGGAACGTGAGAGCTGCAGGGTGTTTTAAGAGAGTTCAGGAGACTTTCGGTACTGTATTTGGAACAGTTACAGTTTTAGATAGAGTACTTCCAAAGCTGGAGGTTCCGCTTTGGCTCCCACAAATTAACCAATGCAAGCATGCTCGCCCTTTGCCGCCTTGCTCCCTTCTTTGCTGCCGCAGTTCTTCAGCCCACATTCAACAACCCCAAAATAAGGACTTTCAGCCTCCCCTCCGCCCAGTCAAAACCTGCATGGCTTCGAAAACGAGAAACTCCGCTCCGCGCTATCGTTCCGCGTTCCGGGTTTTCCCTCCCGCTCTTTGTGCGCCGGTCCCCTCCTGGCCCCGCCTTCGCGCCTCTTTCTCCCTCCCGCCCGTCCCCTTTTTCCGGCCACGCCCCTCTCGCGGCCGCCATTTCGCGGCTCTCTCCCAGCCGCTTCCCGCCAAAAGCTGCACATCATGGACGGCCCGACGTCAGCGCGGGCAGGAACAAAGGGCGGCGGGCAGCGCATGCGCTGTGACGCCGCTGCTTGCGCGCTCCGCCGGGCGTTTACCTAAAATCCTAAATAATCAAATTTCTGGCTATTTTTAATTTTTTTTAAAAAAAAAAGCTCTTTGAATAAATAAATGCGGTTTTTATTAATTGCACGCTTGGGTTTTTGCAGAAGGCATTCCCCACTCTTGCCCATTTTAGTGCCCACCTGATCCCTTTTACATAGAAATACAGGTGGTCCTCGAATAATGACCACAATGGAGCCCCAAATTTATGTTGCTAAGTGAGACATTTAAGTGAGTTTGGCCCCATTTTACGACCTTTCTTACCATAGCTAATAAGTAAATGATTGCAATTGTTAGTAACATGGTTGTTAAGGGAATCTGGCTTCCCCATTGACTTGACTTGTCAGAAGGTCGCAAAAAGGTGATTGCATGATCTTGGGAAACTGCAACTGTCATAAGTATGAACCGGTTGTCTGAATTTTGACCACATGATCATAGGATGCTGCAACGGTCATAAGAGTGAAAAATGGTCCTGTCATTTTTTTCAGTGCTGCTGCGACTTTGAACAGTCACTACCTGCAAATCCCTATTTTCTGCAATTTTAGGATGCAGGTCTAATTTAAGATTTGGGATGCAGCTGGGGCTAGTGGATCGATATGCACCGTTCTGAGAAGCGTAATTTTATTTTGGTCATGCCAAACCTTCCTTTTTTTGCAGCAGGATATTACATTTTATTTCCCTAAACTTCTTGGTGAAAGGACTTCGAAACCTGTTTTTCTGCCCTTTGGAGCAACGTTGGGTTGCATTTCTATAATCGGCCCCATCAAATTAAAGAGGACTTGAATGCCTTTATAGCATGCACTTAACCTGGTTATTTAAATCGACCCCTTTGGAGAGTTTGCCCATTTTTAGGATTTGACAGGATGAGTCACGAAATAGCCTGAGGTTAACAGGAACCAGATTTAGCAAATTGGGCAGGCAGAATGTGTGGCTCCCCTTTGGCTGAGTTAGGAGTTTTGGTGGGAAAGCAAGCAGATTCATTTGTGCAACATGCTAAGCCTGCTTGCCGCTAACCTTGCCGCTTGCAATTTGGTGTGTTGTGTGAATCCAGTTCTGCCAGATTAAAATATGGGCAAATTAGGAACCATGTGAAATGGGTTGTGTGAATCATCGTGTTTGAATCGATGGGATTATGGCAGGATATAAATCCAATAAAAGAATAACAAAATTACAGAGTTGGAAGGGATCTTAGGGGTCTTCTAGTCCAACCCCCTGCTCAAGCAGGAGACCCTATACCAGAGGTCCCCAAACTTAGCAACTTTTAACACTTATGGACTTCAATTCCCAGAATTATTAATTATTATTATTGAGCTGGCTGGAGAATTCTGGGAGTTGAAGTCCACAAGTTTTAAAGTTGCCAAGTTTGGGGACCTCTGCCCTATACCATTTCAAACAAACAGTTGTCCAATCTCTTCTTAAAAACCTCCAGTGTTTTTAAAAACTTCTGGAAGCCAGTCATTCCGTTGTTTAATTGTTCTGATTGTCAGGAAATTTCCGCTGAGTTCCAGATTGGTTTAAGGAGATGGAATGTTTTAACATGCATCTCTTTCAGAAGAAAAGAAAGAATTCAAAACTTCAATTTTTATCCACAAACTGCATCTGTGACTGTATTTTTTTTTCCAGAAATCCCAGTAATTTAACCAATAAATAAATAAAATTTAATGCGAAGGATAGATCTGTTTAATATGTATCTAATGTTCAAAATAGCATTAATCAGGGAGGAGGGGTCCTCGCATGGCTGAACAAACTCCACCCTTTACTATTTCCATGTGATGTCATCGTACAAGCTCCGCCTTTTCCGACTTGCACTATGACATCACATTGCACAGTTCATCACTTTGACATCATCATGGTTAGGAATATTTACATATATGTATATGTCCATGTGTGTCTTTGTATGTTATGCCCAGTCGGTTTTGTTAGTTTATAGTTCAATGTATTACAAGTTGCCAGAAGTAACTCCTGGAGTTACGACCGAATTAGTCCTCAACTTACGACTGTAATGAAACTTGCCCATTACAATCACCTATCCTAATGGTTATAAAACATTTATGACATTTTTTTGTAGCAACCATTGAGCAAATGTGGTCGTAAAACAAATAGCCATAGCACTTCGACTTATATACTGCTTCACGATGCTGCAGTTGTTAAACGAACACGGCAGTCGTTAAGCAAACCCATAGTTCACTATTGGTTTTGCCGATAGCTGGAAGTAAGTGCCAGTTTTCGGCAAAACCAGCATAAAATATGCTTGTGTGATCACAAGACACTGCAAACCACTGTAAATGAAGCTGTCTAGCTGAGCACCCAAAATGTAGTCACATGACTTTCAGACCTTTGGATCTGGGTCGCAAATCTTTTTCAGGTAGGTCGTAACTTCAAATGTTCGCTAAACGACCAAGTGTAATTCGAGGACTATCTCTAAGTCATAGAAAAATGGTTGGCATCTCATGCCAACTCATGCTAAGCATGTTAGGCGAACTCAACGGTCTTTCTTACAAACTCTTTAAGTTACCGGAAAAATAAATAATTTTAGGATGACAGTTGTGCACACAAGATAAGAAGCAACTTTTCTTGGTCTTCCTCCGTTGGGAACCACATCATCCTCAACAAGATAAATTTGATGCAAAAGGGATGCAAGTTGGACAACAGCACTCAAGGATGATCAAAGGCCCAGAGACTAAAACATATGAAGAATGATTGCAGGATTTGGATATGGCCAATCTAGAGAAAAGAAGGACTAGCAGTCTTCCAGTATTTGAGGGGCTGCCCCAAAGAAGAGGGTGTTCAAATTATTTTCCAAAGCACTTGAAAGCAATAGGTGGAAATTAATCAAGGAGAGAAGCAATCTGGAATTAAGGAGAAACTTCCTAACAATGAGAACAATTAACCAGTGGAACAGCTTGTCACCAGAAGTTGTGGGTCCTTCTTCATCACTGGAAGCTTTTAAGAAGAGATTGGCTGGTGGAAAAGGTTTGGATAGAAGAGAAAGTTTACCAGAAAGTAGAATTCAGACCAGCAATGTCCTTACTGGGAATTATTCATGAGAAATACAGTAAAGGAACAATATATTTAATGATACATATAATAACAGCTGTGAGATTGGTGTGTGCCCAAAACTGGAAGAATGAAGATACCCCTAACAGAAAGTGAAATAATAAGGAAAATATTAGTCTGTGCAGAGATGGACAGACTAACTTTAGAAATCAAAGATAAGGGTGAGACAGAGTATTATGAAGTCTGGAGTAAAATGTATTAATGGCAGGAGTCAAGGAAAAAAGAAAGAAAGGGTTGATGATGCTTTATAGGAATGAAAGTTAAAGTTTTGTAAACCAAGAAGAATGGAATATCATGGACAAAGATGAGATGATACGAATGCATGAGTATAAAAGATGGTTGTAAATATCTATATAATTGTAGATAAATGTAGATAAATGTAAATAGAAATAATATGCAGCTAGAACTATACTAAAAACATAAGGGAAAACGGAAATTAATTGTTATGTGTGTCTCTATACTACAGCTTGTATGGCCAAAATGATGGCCAAGGAAGTCGCAATGTGTTCAATTGTTTTTAATGTTTATTCAATTTTTTTTTTTAAAGAAGAGACTGGACAGTCCCTTATCTGAAATGGTATAGGATTTCCTGCTTGAGCAAGGTCCCTTCCAGCTCTGTTCCGACTGATTGACTAAGCAATATCGGAACATTTCTCCTTTTTAACAGGATTTTTATTGAAACTTTTTAAAAAAGAAGGTTAAAAAAACTAACTCAAAGTCATAGGAAGTAAGGAAGAAAACCAAGAAAGAAAAAGGGAGGAAAAGAGGGAAAAAAAAGTACAAACTATCCAGGAGGGAGATGGAACTTGTAGTCCGGTGCCTCTGAAAGAGAAAAGCCACCTCAGTAAAGCAATCAATATCACACAAACAGACCGAAGTGGATTGTTTTATCCTGTTCAAAATTGGGGCTCGATTCAGAAGAATCGACAAATGATAACATTCGACATTGCAAATCCCTCAGTTTTGTTGAAAGGCTGCACTTAAAAGCATTAAAAAGAAGGATTTCGGTTAGATCTACGTCCTCTTATCACTGCTGCCGTTTTCTTTCTCATTCAGGTGCCTCGACAGCATATTAATCCATTGGCTGATATGGCAGTCCTGACCTAGTGAAATTCAAAAGGGACCAAATAATAATAATAATTTACTTTTTCCCCTCTTTTCCAACCCCTTTTGGCAGTTTTCCAGGAGGATGAAGCCCAGGCTTGTAAAAAATCTCAGCTGCTTGTTTGGAACCATCTACTGGCTGCTAGTGTTATTATTATTACTAAGTACCAATGCAGCAAAAGCTGAAATCAGAATTTTGCAATGTTGAAATTCTATGCTCAGTTGCTTTTGACTGGCGACAAGCCCCGAGGGAGAGCTGCAACAGATGCCATAAACCAGGTTTGTTTGTTACATTGGTAAACCAGACATTGCTTGCCTTCGGAAATTGTGGGAACTTCATCCCTGGAGGCTTTCAAGAAGACATTGAACTGCTATTTGTCAGAAATGGTGTAGGGTCTCCTGTTTGGGCAGGGGGTTGGACTAGATGACCTACAAGGTCCCTTCCAACTCTGTTAATCTGTTTATCTGTTTGGATTCAAAGTTGTGCTGCTCTAACACGTTAATAACATTCAACTTGAGTTCATTTGCACCTGCTGCCTGCTGATCCAGGGTTTTTCAGATAGTCCTCTGTTAACAACCATTCAAAGTTACGACGGCACTGAAAAAAGATGTCTTTCAACCGGTCGTCGTAGTTATGACCGGCACTGTCCCCACAGACATGTGATCAAAATTTAGTTGGCAACTGTGTGTATTTACAATTGCATCATCCTGGGGTCATGTGATAGAAATGGATTTTACAGTATATATTATTATAAATAATACAGTTTTATCTTTTATTTATTTATTTATTATTTATTTATTATTTTAATATTGTAAGCCTCCCAGAGTTGCCTTCTGACAAGATGGGCGGCTAATAAATTTTATGGATAAATAAATAAATACATTTCTGACTTTCCCGTATGGCAAGCAGTCAATGGGAGGAACTATATTCACTTAATGGCCTCATGATTCACTTAACATCACAACAACTGCGGCAAAAAACGTGATAAAATCGGTTGTGACTTGTTTAACAACCACTTCACTTAGCCAATGAACGTTCTGATCCCAGTTCTGGTTGTAAATCAAAGACTATCTTCACATGGAGGCAATTTGGCTCTTAAACATGGCTCAGATTCGGCACGAAGCAAACCAGCCAGGGTTTATATGAGGCAAAAAATAAATAAATTCCTTTGGATAGGAGAATGATAGGCTGTCCTCCAATAGTCCTCAACTTACAACCAATCCTTTAGTGACCATTTGAAGTTACAACGGCACTGAGAAAGTGACTTGCGACCAGTAGGTTCCTCACACTTATGACCAGGGATGGGATCCGACAGGGTTAACTACCACTTCGGTCATTTACGAGGTTTGGTGATTTACAATGTGCTTCCTTGCACGCTGCCCGGCGCGGGCGCCTGTAAATCGTCATCAGCATGCTGCGTGCAGAGAAGCAGCCTTTCAAAAAGTCCTTTTTTCCTGCTTTTTTAACTGAAGTTGAAAAAAAATCAGGAAATAAAGGTCAGGTAAGAGCCCTGGTGGGTAGGTGGGCAAAAACATCAGCAGACATAGAACCGGTTCTATGTCTGCTGCTCTTTAGAGCTACCGGTTCTACAGAGGTGGACAGAACCGGTAGAAACCTACCCCTGCTTACAACCATCGCTATTAATGGTCACAGAATCAAAATTCAGTCATGAAACAAAGAGTTGTAAGCTGAGGACTAGTTGTATGAGGCTGGTAGCTTGTCACAGGGCATGGTGGCAGGGCAAGGGGGAGGCAGAAAGGGGCACCAAGGCCAATGAGTTGGGGGGACAGCATAGGCCCAGTTGCTTGGGGAATACCCCCCCCCCAATCCCGGAGGGTGCTAGATTGGAGGTATCGAATAAAAAATATACTGGGAAGAGGGTGTTCTTTCTGTTTGCAGCATTTTACAGCAACAAAAGGAGCAGATTGTGTAAAAATACACACACACACACATACACACACACACACACAGAGTGGCCTCTGCAATCCCCCATTTTTGCAATTTTTGGAGTTTTTCTGCACCCGATTGATTGCCAAAAATAACCTCTGCGGTTTCTACCGTTTAGAGGCAGGAAATTAACCAAACTAAAACGGAAACCGGGTGCAAACTCGAAGGGCTTTACTTAAAACCTGCTACAGATAGAAGCAATGCCCTTTCTTTCCTCCAGAACAGAGCACCCCTGTGGATCTGTGTGTGTGTATGTATGTGTGTATCCCCCATTGTGTTTTATCATCACAATGGCAACTCCCCAGGAGGAGGCTGGAGGCACTTTTTCCCAGCCTGGCCTACCTCGCAAGGTTGTTGTTACAGAGGGAGGTGATCTCCTCATCTCCTGGAGAAAAGATTGAAATCTCATCCACATGTCCCACTATGTGCTCTATTTTAATTTGTTTAATATTCAATTAAACAATTGAATATCATTTATATATTTGAATACCAATCTCTCTTTATAAAAAAAGCAAAATACCCCTCACGCATCATCACAAAATCTCCAGAACCGTAAAGCCTACAAATTTGAAATTTGGCCTGTATGTTCCTCTTGGCTTCTAGGGGCTCACTAAAAAAGGATTTTTTGAAATGACCATCAGAGCATTTAGAGTATTTCCTATATTATGATTATTATTATTATTAACACGCTCTGATGCTAAGGAGTTCTACTCCCCCTCCCCACCTGGAAAGAAATCTCTTCTAAATGCAAAACACAAGCAGAGGAGAGGAGTTTCAGTTTCACAGCAGCACCAAGCAGCTTTAGTACAGAACAGTTGAGCTAAGCCACGCCCAGGCTCCTTGCTGTCTCCTTGCTCACATAGCAAATACTCTTTCAGTTTCCAAACAGCTCTCAACTCTCTCACACACTGACAGGATACTCACCGGATGAATATCGATGGATGCTAGTAGGCAGAGGCACAATTTCACCCCTCCCCCTTATTTTCCTCTCTAGAAACTAAGCCTGACCACATAGTTTCGTAGCGAAGCACGGGTATCGAGCTACTATTCAAATACATTTCAAATTTGTTTAATTTCACACACCCTGTTTTGTGAGGGGTTGTCGGCCGAGTTCTTCCGCAGCGTAACAAGTCAGAACCTGCCACTCCTCTGCTTCCTGGAAAATATATTTTTGTGAAGATTGGATGTAACTTGAAACGGGGAATTGCATTCTGGACATGTCCACCCAAGCCATAGGCGGTCCTCGACTTACAACAGTTCGTTTTAGTGACCATTCAAAGTTACAACGGCGCTGAAAAAAGTGACTTAACACCGTTTTTCACACTTAACGACCTTTGCGGCATTCCCGTGATCATGTGGTCAAAATTCAGGCGCTTGGGAGCTGACTCATACTTATGACCATTGCTGTCTCCCAAGGCCATGTGATCATCTTTTGCAACGGGGAAGCCAGATTCACTTAACAACCGGGTTACTGATTTAACAACTGTGTCGAGAAAGGTCGTAAAATAGGAACGAAACTCATGTAAGACATGTCTCACTTAACAACAGAAATATTGGGCTCAGTTGTGGCCATAAGTCAAGGACTATCTGTATTTAAGTTGTTGTTTTTTAAAATATAACTTGTAAACAAACTTGTATAATAGTTTTTTAGCTCAGCTAAAGTTAGTTTTTTTTAGCTTAAGCTAATCTTAGTTTAACTATGACAAACCAAGTTTAGTCTGTAGGAAATTAGCACCCACCCCTCCTCTCCTAGAAAAATGAAATATCCTAGGAAATATTAAAAAGGCAGAATATTTCCCCTAAAAAGAGTAGAAACTCAGAAGCAGAAACTCACCTCAGAAGCAGAAGCTCACCCCCACCTTTGTTAATGGGTGGGCCATTAAGGCCTAGGCCAGTGTATTCTACATAACAAAGATCTACTCCAGATAAAACTATGGGAATTGCCCAAAGCCCTTTCATTACATCATCACCCAGCAAGGCTCAACCAAGCCTGAGACTCAGGACAGCCTACAGAGTTGTCCCTGCATGGCCTCATGGGAGTCTGACAACCAATCAGAATACAAGCTCAAATTCAAATCTCAGCAGAGGGTATAAAAGGGACTCTCAGCATCTCAGCCTTTCCTTCTTCGGAGCTCCACGCGCTGTGGTCCTGTCCACCATTAAACCATCTTTCCAAACAGCCTCCATGTTTCCAGTGTCTTTTTCCCCACTTGGAACTGAACCGAACCCAGAAGGATAATTCTTCCAACAAGTCTTAGTTATCTGGGTTACTGAATTAATCTATTTCCACTTTTACATAACGTAATGAACTATAAATTAGCCAACAGGCTCAAATTTCGTAACCCACAAAGAAATCAGCATTGAAATCAACCCAGGGTAGCCTCTTGTGTGAATGCAGCTAAACAGAGTGTGTGTGCAAAAGAAAAAGCAGAAATTATAGCTATCTACATCGGTTAAAGTCTTATTACTATTCGTTCTTGACTTATGCCCACAGATTTTCCATTGCTAAGCAAGATGGTTATTAAATGAACCACACCTGATTTTTACGACCTTTTGCCATGGATGTTAAGTGAGTCATATAGTTTTTAAGAGAGTTCCAGCTTCTCTCACTGTCCTGACTTTGTCTTGCATTTACTACTACCTGTAGTAGATTTCCTCCTGAAGCTGAACAGCCATGTCTGTTCCTCCAATATTATTCGCATAACAAACTCAGGGTGGTAGGCCAGCCTGAAAGACAAATTATAATTTCCTTCAATTTGCTCTAACATTGTAACACTACAAAGGAGCTTTCCTGCTTTTGTGCTCTGTATTTATTTAAAATATTTATATCGTTCCTTTTAACGCTCTCAAAGCGGTTTTCGAGTAAAAGCCGAGTACACAATTTGCACAAACACTGACACGTTTCTTAAACCACTGGCGCATGCTGTCATTCAGTGTTTAGCAGCCTGGCGGTACCCAGTGTGTAGGTCAGACTACAACTCCCATCACCTCCTGGTGCTGATGGGAATTACAATACAACCCACTCCTTTGATAACCGATCCTAGAAAAGTGAATGAGAGGCTGGTGTAGGTAAGTCCTCGACTTCCAACTGTTCATTTAATGACCGTCTGAAATCACAACAGCACTCAAAAATGCTATGACCGTTTTTCACACTTGCTGTCAACTCATAAAATATTTCTGTGGTCTTTTTAGAGTTGCCAGCAGAAAGGGAGGGGAGAGCAGTGCAACAGCTTGCAAACCGAAACTGCATTCCATAAATGTTTGCAAAGATAGTAACCAAGTGACTGAAGTTTCTGCTGCGCAAATTCTAACTGGAGAGCTGTCATGCTCCTGTTGGAGACTGACTCCGAGGGAGACGAGGAACAGCCGACAGGGAGTGGAGGAGGCTGGAAAAGAGCAGAGGAGGACCCAGGCCCATCCCCTCTTCATCCTAGGGCACGCAGGGAAGAACAGAGAAGGGAACAATGTGGCTTATGGGAGAGGAAGCGGCCATGATCCCCCTCATTGGCTGCAGTTGGGGGAATAGTATGGAGGAGGGGCGTTTAAAACACAGCGTTGCTAGAAGCAAAGTGTGTTTTATTTCTGGCTGAGGTTTATCTTGGTTGGCGTTCTTCCAACGGACTGTGCCTTGTTATCTTCTTGAAGTTTGTAATTAATTATCCTGGTCTGTCGTGGAAATTCCTTCAGTGCGGTTTGTTTTGGTTTTTTTTTTATTTCTCCGTTATCTGTTCTTTGAGTTTGGATTGTAATTCTTTCTTTTGGAGACTATTTTGGGAAAGAGTTTAATCTCCAACTGCGAACAATTGAACAGTGAGGCCAAGTTGGAGGCGTTAAAGGAAATTTATTTATGTTTGGGAATTTAGTACGTATGGGCTGCTTCCCGGGTCATCACAAGACCATGATTGATGACTCTGGGCTATGGATGCATCCCATTGGAGAATATGAGGGGTGGGGGGAAACCAGGGTCAAGTGTGACAGTGAATGATTTGCCTTAGAGTCGGCTGCACCCAGGCAGTGCCAGCATGTTAACTCCCAATAAATGCTTTGGAAGTTTTGGAAGTTTGGCTCAAGATTAGTGATTTAAAAGGGTTTTTTGCCAGAATCCTGACAGCTACGACCACTGCAGGATCCCGTGATCAAAATTCAGACGCTCGGCAGCTGACTCACATTTATGACGCTTGCAAATGTCCCCGAGGTCCCGTAAACCCCTTTTGCGACCTTCTGACAAGCAAAGCCAATTAGATTTCACTTAACAACCAGGCGACTAACAAGGGCGGTGATTCGCTTAACAGCTATGGCAAGAAAGATCACAAAACGAGGCAAAACTCAACCCCTACCTTGCTTCACCACAGAAAAGTTTTGGACTCAATTGCGGTTGTAAGCCGAGGACTACCTGCAAAATGATTACTCTTAGAAATTGAATGCCAACAGATGAGAGTAATCCAAAAAAATATTAGAATGTGTAGAAATGGATAGATTAACGCTTACAATTCAGGAAAAAGAATAAACTGAATATAATCTCTACATATAAAAGTGAAATACCACTCATGCATCATCACAAAACATCCAGAACTATAAAGCCTACAAACTTGAAATTTGGCACCTATGTTCCTCTTGGCTTCTAGGGGCTCACTAAGAAAGGATTTTTTGAAATGACCATCAGAGCATTAGTATTTCCTATATTATTATTATTATTATTATTATTATTATTAACACGCTCTGATGCTAAGGAGTTCTACTCCCCCTCCCCACCTGAAAAGAAATCTGTTCCAAGTGCAAAACATAAGCAGAGGAGAGCTGTTTCAGTTTCAGAGCAGAAAACAGCTTTAGTGCAGAACAGTTGAGCTAAGCCCCGCCCAGGCTCCTTGCTGTCTCCTTATTCACAGAGCAAATACAGTTTCAGTTTGCAAACAGCCCTCAACTCTCTCACACACTTGACAGGACACTAGCCAGATGAATACCAATGGATGCTGGTCGGCAGAGGCACAATTCCCCCCCTCCCCTTATTTTCCTTTCCAAAAACTAAACCCGACCACATAGTTTCGTAGTGAAGCACGGGTATCGAGCTAGTTCTTGATATGGGACTTATTTTACCAATGGTTAGATAATAAAAGCAGAGGTTAGAAATATGGAGAGATTGAAAAGGACTAATGTTACAAAGGAAATTTGTTCAAGTAGATAAGTAAAATATTATAATTATTACAGAATTAATATTATTGTGATGAATATCATTGTAAACATTTTTATTACAATTTAACAATAATTTGTACCCAGACAACACACTGTTCGATTGAAATTGAATTTTGACATGTTGTATGGATAAAACAAATTTTAAAAAAATGAAAAAGGAGAAGAATTGAATGCTGAATGTGAGGGCTGAACGGATGGAGTGTATTTGTAACTTTCCAACAGACTTCTGTTTAAGAAAACCTAAAGTCCATTTCCCCCTCAGGCACACACCCTCACACACACACACACGCAAAAGAAAGTGTAGTGAAAATTGGTGAGGACTTGGGTGTGTTGCATTCTTTGTCATGTCTAAAAACTGAGAATATCGTCAGGCGAGGATCCGTGTTGTTCAGCCAAAGAAAGCTGTAATTATTTCCAATGATGCCCTTTTCTTCGCAGCGAGCATTTTCCTGAATTTCAGGCTCGGTTTGACCTTTGTGATGGGTTTTTGTGTGTGTGTGTGTGTGTGAACGCAGCATCATGGGCCGGGCTGAGGATGATGTGATGTCACATCCAGACACATACACACCGTACTCAAATCGAGGCACTTAATCCGGAGGGTGAACTGACCTGTTTTTCTGGGTTTGCCCTACTCGAACGGCTGAGTTTACATGACCCACTGAAAGATTTTTAAAAAACAAACCAGTGTTTAAACTCACTGGCCATGTTGTGTGAATGCGGCTGATTGGTTTTCTGAATGAGGTTCAGAATGCAGCTTTTTTTTTTTTTTTGGGGGGGGGGGAGGGTGTTCAGCAATTATTTCTCCAATGTTAGGGGGGCTTTTCAGGGATTCTTTCTTGCAGGAATGGAGGGCAAAAGTGCCAAGATGGCAAAGCCTGCAAAAAGGAGAGGCAGTTTGGCCTAGTGGTTGAAGAATCAGGGGAGAAAGCAGGAGGATGTAAGTTCCAGTCTCGCCTTAGGTATCGAAGAGGGCTGGGCCAATCACCAGGAGATAGTGAATTCTAGTGCTGCCGTACACACAAAAGCCAGTTGGATCACTTCTCGGCCAATCGCTGGGAGTCGGTGAGTTCTAGTCCTGCCTTAGGCACAAAAGCTAATGGGGACTTTGGCCCAATCGCTAGGAGATGGTGAGTTCTAGTCCCACCTCAGGCTCAAAAGCCAGCTGGATCATTTTCACCCAATTGCTAGGAGTCTGTGAGTTCTAGCACAAAAGGTAACAGGGTGACTTTGGGCCAGTCGCTAGGAGATGGTGAGTTCTAATCTTGCCTCAGGCAAAATGGCTGACAGTGTGACTTTGGGACAATCGCTAGGAGATGGCGAGTTCTAGTCCCACCTCAGGCACAAAAACTAACAGGGTGACTTTGGGCCAGTCGCTAGGAGATGGTGAGTTCTAGTCCCATCTCAGGCACAAAAAGTAACAGGGTGACTTTGGGCCAGTCGCTAGGAGATGGTGAGTTCTAGTCCCACCTCAGGCACAAAAAGTAACAGGGTGACTTTGGGCCAGTCGCTAGGAGATGGTGAGTTCTAGTCCCACCTCAGGCACAAAAGGTAACAGGGTGACTTTGGGCCAGTCGCTAGGAGATGGCGAGTTCTAGTCCCATCTCAGACACAAAAGGTAACAGGGTGACTTTGGGACAATCGCTAGGAGATGGTGAGTTCTAGTCCCACCTCAGGCACAAAAGCTAACAGGGTGACTTTGGGACAATCGCTAGGAGATGGTGAGTTCTAGTCCCACCTCAGGCACAAAAGGTAACAGGGTGACTTTGGGACAATCTCTAGGAGATGGCGAGTTCTAGTCTCACCTCAGGCACAAAAGGTAACAGGGTGACTTTGGGCCAGTCGCTAGGAGATGGCGAGTTCTAGTCCCATCTCAGGCACAAAAAGTAACAGGGTGACTTTGAGCCAGTCGCTAGGAGATGGTGAGTTCTAGTCCCACCTCAGGCACAAAAGGTAACAGGGTGACTTTGGGACAATCTCTAGGAGATGGCGAGTTCTAGTCCCACCTCAGGCACAAAAGGTAACAGGGTGACTTTGGGCCAGTCGCTAGGAGATGGCGAGTTCTAGTCCCACCTCAGGCACAAAAGCCAACAGGTTGACTTTGGGCCAGTCGCTAGGAGATGGCGAGTTCTAGTCCCACCTCAGGCACAAAAGCCAACAGGGTAACTTTGGGCCAGTCGCTAGGAGATGGCGAGTTCTAGTCCCACCTCAGGCACAAAAGCTAACAGGGTGACTTTGGGCCAGTCGCTAGGAGATGGCGAGTTCTAGTCCCACCTCAGGCACAAAAGCTAACAGGGTAACTTTGGGCCAGTCGCTAGGACATGGCGAGTTCTAGTCCCACCTCAGGCACAAAAGCTAACAGGGTGACTTTGGGACAATCGCTAGGAGATGGTGAGTTCTAGTCCCACCTCAGGCACAAAAGGTAACAGGGTGACTTTGGGCCAGTCGCTAGGAGATGGCGAGTTCTAGTCCCACCTCAGGCACAAAAGGTAACAGGGTGACTTTGGGCCAGTCGCTAGGAGATGGCGAGTTCTAGTCCCACCTCAGGCACAAAAGCCAACAGGGTGACTTTGGGCCAGTCGCTAGGAGATGGTGAGTTCTAGTCCCACCTCAGGCACAAAAGGTAACAGGGTGACTTTGGGCCAGTCGCTAGGAGATGGTGAGTTCTAGTCCCACCTCAGGCACAAAAGCTAACAGGGTGACTTTGGGACAATCGCTAGGAGATGGTGAGTTCTAGTCCCACCTCAGGCACAAAAGGTAACAGGGTGACTTTGGGCCAGTCGCTAGGAGATGGTGAGTTCTAGTCCCACCTCAGGCACAAAAGGTAACAGGGTGACTTTGGGCCAGTCGCTAGGAGATGGCGAGTTCTAGTCCCACCTCAGGCACAAAAGCCAACAGGGTGACTTTGGGCCAGTCGCTAGGAGATGGTGAGTTCTAGTCCTGCCTTAGGCATGGAAGCCACTTGGGTAAATTGAGGACTACCTGTAATCTGATGACACACTCAACTGGTGTCTCATCTTTTGCACACTTGACTGAACTGAATTGACCATTCGGTTACAATCCATTTTTGAGAATGACCAACTAGACATTGTGTGAATATGGCCTCCAGGTGTGTGGAGCTAATCTGGTGCCTCCCTTTGTGGAAGAATTATGAAAATCTTGTCCGTTGTGAAATCGCTTCTGTATCAAATACATTTGTCACCCATCAGTGGCAGATTTCACCAACAACCCTCCACCTTTCCACCCTACATTTTCATCTTCCTCTGAAAGATTCCTCACGTTTAGTTCTGCGCCTTAAAAATTCCTATTTTCAACCACCCACTTAGCACACTCACCGTCCAGGCAGTCCTCAGCTTATTATTTATTGCTAAGTGAAACAGTTGTTTAGTGAATTTTGTGTCCCCGTGTTACAGTCTTTCTTGCCACGGTTGTTAAGCGAATCTGGCTTCCCCATTGCTTATCAGAAGGTCACAAGTGGTGATCAAGGGACTCCAGGACACTGCAACCGTCATAAATGTGAGTCAGTTGCCAAGCCTCTGAATTTTGTATCACATGATGACCCCGAGGGAGGCTTACAACTGTCATAAGTGTGAGAAACAGTCCTAAGTCACTTTTTTTTTGCAGTGCCGTTGTAACTTTGAACGGGTCACTAAATGAATTGTTGTAACTTGAGGACTACCTGCATTAAATTTTAGCTGTTGAGCGAAAAAGATAAAAGAATGCAGATTAGAGGTAACCACCTGACGTTATATAGTTCCATGCTCTACAAAAGGTAATTTTTAAAATAAGGTTGTTTATGAACCTGCAAGAGTTTCTCTTAAATACAGAGTTTAAATAGATTAAACAGATAGTCAGAGTTGGAAGGGACCTTGTAGGTCATCTAGTCCAACCCCTGCCCAAGCAGGAGATCCTACACCATTTCTGACAGAGGACAGTCCAGTCTCTTCTTGAAAGCCTCCAGGGATGAAGCTCCCACAACTTCCGAGGGCATCTTCTGTTCCATGGGTTGATTGTTCTCCCTGTCAGAAAATGTCTCCTTATTTCCAGGTTGAATCTCTCCTTGTTCAGTTTCCATCCATTATTCCTTGTCTGGCCTTTGGGTGCCTTGGAAAATAGCTTGACCCCACTTCCTCCTCTCTGTGGCAGCCCCTCAAATATTGGCAGACTGCTCTCCTGTCTCCCCTGGTCCTTTTCTTCCCTAGACTAGCCAGGTTCAGTTCCTGCAATTGCTCATTGTATGTTTTATCCTCCAGTCCCCTAATCCTCCTGGTTGCTCCTGGTTACTTTAAAAGGATCAATTAGAAAACCAGGTAGGGCCCTGCAAACTTAACCCTCCAAAGAGACTGAGCGAACCTGCCCAGCAGGTGGATGATAAAAAGATCAAAAAGCTGCAAAAAGTCTTATTTATTGACGGTAAGAGGCAGCTCTGGGCTCCCCTGGTCGCCCGCAGATGCTGAGCAAAGCAGAATCAAACCTTTTTCTTCCATACAGCTAGTTCTGGACTTGCAACCACTGAATATAGATTAACAGAGTTGGAAGGGACCTTGTAGGTCATCTAGTCCAACCCCCTGCCCGTACACAATTTCTAACAGACACTTGGCCAATAGAAGAATTCTATTCTATTCTATTCTATTCTATTCTATTCTATTCTATTCTATTCTATTCTATTCTATTCTATTCTATTCATTTTATATTCTATATTCTATTCTATACATTTTATATTCTATATTTGTATTCTTTTCTATATATTTTATATTCTTTTCTATATATTTTATATTCTTTTCTATATATTTTATATTCTGTTCTATTCTCTGTATATATTATATTCTATGTTTCTATTCTATATATTTTATAGTCTATATTTCTATTCTATTCTATATGTTTTGTATTCTATATTTCTATTTCTATTACGACAGCATTAAACAAAGTGAGTTATGACCACTTCTCACATTCAAAAAGGGATCATTCAAAGTTGCAACGACACTGAAAAAAGTGACTTGTGACCAGTTTTCACACTGTTGACCATAACAGCAAAACCCGGGGTCATTGATCAAAATTCAATTGGGGTTCATAATTCAAGGACTCTTTTGCAAACAGATTGCCTCACAATCAGGATGCTATGAATTTGGTCCTAGGTAGAGGCTAATATTTGGAATACTCTCCTGCTCAAGCAGGGGGTTGGATTAGATGACCTCCAAGGTCCCTTCCGACTCTGTTATTCTATGAGAATCAGGTACCGCCCCCTCTCCCAAATTGGGACTCAGGTTGGTGCACAGCCCAACTAAAACAATGCAATATCAAATATAAAATTTAAAAATAGATTAAAAATGAATTAAATATATGGCTGAGATTAAAACTATAATCAATTAATAAAAAGCAGGGTAAAAATTACAAAATTAAAACCTTCCAATAATACTAGTACCCCCTTTAAATATATATTTACCTCTTTCCTTGTTTGTGCATCAGAGAAGAGACGCATAGGATGGCAGTGTGACAGTGCTGTGCGGTAATGTGCAAAAATCTTCCCAGCTTGTACTGTAACTCATCTATTTTCTATTAGAATAAAAAGAAATAGAAATAAAATACCATATTTTTTATTTCCAACCGGGAGAGATTAAAATGTGATTATTCACAGAACGGCCTCTAGGGGGCAGCCTTTAACCACAAGTGCTTTCTACCTCTATAAACATTCCACCCGTTTTTGCCCCCCCTTAAATACTGAAGAAGAAAAAAAGATCTGAAGCAGATTGCTTCTGAATTACAGCAATTAAACAATATATATATTTTAATGGTAGCAATTAAGCAATATAAGCCAAGCCCGTAAGCCAAGCCGCCATCAAAGGAACTGAATCCAGGCGCAGAACTCTGGTTTACTTAGAAATCCTAAAGGCAGAGAAGGCCAACATTCCAGCTTTGGAGTCTTCTTGCAACATGGGTCGGAGACCACCAGGAGATCTCACAATGGCAGATGCCAATCAAGAAGTATCCTGGAAAATATAAGGCCCCTTCATTTTTGCACAGTTGCCAAGAAAACGTCTTTGGGGCAACCTAGAGATCATCGGGACCTGAGTTAAGGGGTGCCTTCGAAAATGGCTTGACTCCCTCATCCTCTCGGTGGCAGCCCCTCAAATATTGGAAGATGCTCTCCTGTCTCCCCTGGTCCTTCTCTTCCCTAGACTAGCCAGGCCCAGTTCCTGCAACCGTTCATCGTAGGTTTCAGCCTCCAGTCCCCTAAATCCTCCTGATTTCTCTGCATTTTTTCTAGAGTCTCAACATCTTTTTTATGTCTCTTCTTTGTGGTAAGTGCTGAGATATTGGAAGATGCTATCATGTCACCCCATCCTTCTTTTCCTTAAAATAGACCTGTCTTCTGTCCATCCATGGTTTGTTCAGATGTCTTTCTTTCTTTCTTTCTTTCTTTCTTTCTTTCTTTCTTTCTTTCTTTCTTTCTTTCTTTCTCTCTCTGTCTTTCTTTCTTTCCTTTGTTTTTCTCTCTTTGTATTTATCTTTCTTCTTTCTTTCTTTCTTCTCTTATTTATTCTTTCTTTCTTTCTTTATCTATATTGTATTTATTTCTCTCTTGTCTTTCTTTCTTTTTTCTAATCTTGTCTTTCTTTCTTTATATCTTGTCTTGTCTTTATTTCTTCTTTCTTGTCTTTCTTTCTTCTTTCTTTATCTCTCTTTCTTTCTTATTCTTTTTTCTTCTTTCTCTTGTATTTCCTTGTCTTTTTATCTTTCTTTATTTATTTCTCTCTTGTTTTCTTTTATTTCTTTATGTATTTATTTCTTTATTTATCTTTCTTCTTTCTTTCTTTTATTCTGTATTTATTTATTTTCCTTTATTGTAGGTTATCTTTCTTTCTTTCTTGCTCTCTCTTGTATTTCTTTCTTTCCTATTTATTTATTTCTTTCTTGTTCTTTCTTCTTTCTTCTTTCTCTCTCTTGTCTTTATTTATTTCTTTTTATCTATCTTATTGTCTTTCTTCTTTCTTTCTTTTCTTTATTCTTTATTTCTTTCTTTCTTATTTGTATTTTTCTTTATTTCTATTCTTTCTTTCTTTATTGTCTTTCTTTCTTTCTATCTCTTGTCTTTATTTCTTTCTTCTTTCTTCTTTGTTTCTCTTTCTTTCTTCTTATTTTCTTCTTCTTTCTTTCTCTCTCTTGTCTTTCTTTATTTTCTTTCTTTTTATCTCTATTGTCTTTCTTTCTTTCTTTTTCTCTCTCTTGTCTCTTCTTTCTTGTCTATTTGTTTTCTTTATTTCTCTTCTTGTCTTTCTTTCTTTCTTTATTTTTTCTCTATCTTCTTCTTATGCTTTCTTTCTTTCGTGTCTTTCTTTCTTTCTTTCTTGTCTTTTTGTCTTTTTTCTTTCTTTCTTTCTCTTTGTATTTTCTTTCTTTCTTTCTTTCTTTCTTTCTCTCTCTTGTCTTTCGTTTCTTTCTTTCTTTCTCTTTTCTTTCTTTTCTTTCTTCTTTCTTTCTTTCTTTCTCTCTCTGTCTTTCTTTCTTCTTTCTCTCTCTTGTCTTTTCTTTCTCTCTTGTCTTTCTTTCTTTTCTTTCTTTTCTCTCTCTTGTCTTCTTTCTTTCTTTCTTTCTCTCTCTTGTCTTTCTTTCTTTCTTCTTTCTCTCTCTTGTCTTTCTTTCTTTCTTTCTTCTCTCTCTTGTCTTTCTTTCTTCTCTCTCTCTCTTGTCTTTCTTTCTTTCTTTCTTTCTCTCTCTTGTCTTTCTTTCTTCTCTCTCTTGTCTTTCTTTCTTTCTTTTTCTTTCTTTCTCTCTCTCTCTTGTCTTTCTTTCTTTCTCTCTCTCTTGTCTTTCTTTCTTTCTTTCTTTCTTTCTTTCTCTCTCTTGTCTTTCTTCTTTTCTTTCTCTCTCTTGTCTTCTTCTTTCCTTTCTCTCTTGTTCTTTCTTTCTTTCTTTCTTTCTTTCTTTCTTTCTTTCTTTCTTTCTTTCTTTCTTTCTTTCTTTCTTTCTTTCTTCTTTCTTCTTTCTTTCTTTTTCTCTCTCTCCCTCCCTCCCTCCCTCCCTCTCCCTCTCTCTCTCTTTTTCTTTCTTGTGCCTTGGAAAATAGTTTGACCCCCTTCCTCCTCTCTGTGGCAGCCCCTCAAACATTGGAAGATGCTCTCCTGTCTCCCTTGGTCCTTCTCTTCCCTAGACTAGCCAGGCCCAGTTCCTGCAACTGTCCATCGTATGTTTTAGACTCCAGTCCCCTCATCATCCTGGTTGCTCTTCTCTGCACTTTTTCCAAAGTCAAAAATTTCTTCCTTGACTGCTTAAAATTTACCAGAGTCCGTCTCGAAGTAATCTTAAAATTACGACCATTCATTTAATAATCATTTGAAGTTACAGCAGTGCTGGAAAAAAGAGACTTAGCGACCGGTTCTCGCACTTATGACCATTTCCGCATGTACACACACACCCTACAATCATGTGATCAAAAGTTGGGTGCTTGCGAACCTGTATGTATTGTGACAATTTCAGAATCCCAGGATCATAGATTTCCCATTTGCAACTTTTCCAGCCAGCTTCTCAGAAGCAAAACCAAGGGGAAAATCGGATTCACTTAGAATAGAGTAGAATGGAATAAAATGGAATGGAATAGAATAGAATAAGGAATAGATAGAGAACAGAATAGAATGTAGAGGAGAGAATAGAAATAGAATGGAATAAAATGGAATGGAATGAAATAGAATAGAATAGAATAGAATAGAATAGAACAGAACAGAACAGAACAGAACAGAACAGAACAGAATAGAATAGAATAGAATAGAATAGAATTCTTTATTGGCCAAGTGCGATTGGACACACAAGGAATTTGTCTTGATGGATATAGAATAGAGTAGAGTAGAGTAGAGTAGAATAGCAATAGAGTAGAATAGAGTAGAATATGGAATAGAATAGAATTCTGGAATGTAGAATAGAATAGAAAAGAATAGAACAAAAAATAAAATAGAATAGAAAATATGGAATGGAATGGAATACTAGAATGTAGAATAGAATAGAATACTGGAATGTAGAATGGGATAGAATAGAATAGAGAAAAATAGAACAGAAAATAGAATACAATACAATAGAATATGGGAATAGAATAGAAAGAATAGAATAGAAAATATGGATGGAATGGAATGGAATGGAATAGAAATAGAATAGAATAGAATAGAATAGAATAGAATAGAATTCTTTATTGGCCAAATGTGATTGGACAGACAAAGAATTTGTCTTTAGTGCAAATGCTGTCAGTGTACATAAAAGAAAAGATTAACCATTCTGTGATTCACTTAACGGCCATGGCGAAAGAGTTGCAAAATTGGGTGGTGACTCACTGAATGACCACCTCGCTTAATGAAAGGTGCAATCCAAACTGTGGTTTTCATTGACCACATCGGAGCCCAAAATCTATGTTGCTAAGTGAGACTTTCTTAAGTGAGTTTCACCTCATTTATTGACTTTTCTTGCCGCCGTTGTTAAGTGAATCCACTGCAACTTATTTCCACGTTTGCACAACACATTTGCACAAGACATCTGCACAACACATTTGTACATTTGCACAACATATTTGCACATTTGCACAACACATTTGTACAACACATTTGCATATTTGCATAGCACATTTGCACATTTGCACAGCACATTTGCACAAGACATTTGCACAAGACATCTGCACAACACATTTGTACATTTGCACAACATATTTGCACATTTGCACAACACATTTGCAACATATTTGCACATTTGCACAACACATTTGTACAACACATTTGCACATTTGCATTGCACATTTGCACATTTGCACAGCACATTTGCACAACATATTTGCACAAAACATCTGCATAACACATTTGCACATTTGCACAACACATTTGCACATTTGCACAACACATTTGCACATTTGCACAACACATTTGCACATTCGCACAACACATTGCAACATGTTTGCCCATTTACACAACACATTTGTACAACACATTTGCACATTTGCATTGCACATTTGCACATTTGCACAGCACATTTGCCCAACATATTTGCACAAAACATCTGCACAACACATTTGCACATTTGCACAACACATTTGCACATTTGCACAACACATTTGCACATTTGCACAATATATTTGCACATTCGAACAACACATTGCAACATGTTTGCCCATTTACACAACACATTTGCACATTTGCACAACACATTTGCACAACACATTTGTAAAGTACATGGAGCCCTAAAAGGTAGCCAAGAAAGCCAAGTTTAGCCAAGACAACTTACCTTCCTTGATTCATCAACCTTAGCATGACATGGGAATGCAACAGAGTGAAAAAAGGAACTGGGGTCTCCCCTGGTCCGTGGACGGACACCGCTCCATGGCATGCTGGAAACCAGGCCACACAAACAAGAGAAAACCCATCTGTGGGATAGCATGCAAAACCACAACCTCTCCAGTCCATGGAAAATCCTCTCTCTGTCGAACCGCTCTCCGGTGCACAAAAAGGGCCGCTGCCTTAGGGCACACAAAGGGGTGGGATTCAAATTTTTAACAACCGGTTCTGTGGGCGTGGCTTAGTTGGTGGGCGTGGCTTGGTCATGTGACTGGCTGGGTGTGGCCAACTCAATATCATTCACATCGAGGCATGCATTTCCTCGCCTGGCCTCTCGTGACTGTGGGGATGCTGCAATGGTCGTAAGTGTGAAAAATGATCATAAATCACTTTTTTTCAGTGCCAAATGGTCACTCCACACAAGCAAAAGACCAGCAAAGGAGGGGAAAAAAACTCCAGAGAGGTTCCCGAGACAGGAAGTCTAGTCCTGCCAAGAATGTAATCAGGGTTAACGGAGAGGCTGTTTCTGTAAGCAACACCAGAATGTTTCCTTCCTGCCTTCCTTGCAGGATTAGGCCAGTAATTTCTTCTAACAACCAGTTCTCCAAACTGCTTTGAATGTTAACAACTGGTTCTGGCGAATAGGTGCGAAGCTGAAGAATTCCACCCCTGGGTACACACTACAAATATACAACATTACATGACTTCAAGAGAAGGAACACCTCTCCTTATAATTTATTTTACTTATTTATTTTGTCAAGCGATTATAAGATAACAGGTATAAGTATAAACATAGTTATGAATACATGAAATGGATGCGAATAAGAAAATAAAAAGAAACAATAGGACAGGGACGGTAGGCATATTGATGCACTTATGCACGCCCCCTAAATTTTTTTTAAAAACCACCAAAAGCAACTGATTAAGAGAGAAACATTGATATTTCCTTCTAAGACGAAGCTCTGGAACTCCTTGCCACCAGATTTTTAAGGAACGTCTACACACCTGCTAGCTGCAGAAAAGGGTTTTTTTCTGTGTGTTTTTCTCCTCTGCAGAATTGCTTGCTCATTTAGCTTTGTTGCCCGAACACCGCTGGCGTGAAGTTGCAGGCAAATGTCCTCCCAAGCATTTATTTATTTTATTTTATTATTTTTATTTATTTTTATTTGTCAAGTGCTTACAAGATAATAGGTATAAGTAAAAACATAGTTATGAATACATGGATACATATAAGAAAAATTATATATATATATATGTGTGTGTGTAAGGTTTTGAGCTGATAATTTAAATAATAAATAATAAATAAGATAATTTAAATATATAAATAATATATATATGAAACTATAGGACAATAGGAATGGTGTAGGGTCTCCCGTTTGGGCGGGGGGTTGGACTAGATGACCTACAAGATCCCTTCCAACTCTGTTATTCTATATTTAATGGAACAGAAGTTGCCTTCAGAAGTTGTGGGAGCTTCAGCCCTGGAGGTTTTCAAGAAGAGATTGGACTCTCATCTGTCAGAAATGGTGTAGGGTCTCCCATTTGGGTGGGGGGTGGGGTTAGACTAGATGACCTACAAGGTCTCTTCCAACTCTGATTATCCCTAAAGTCACCTGTAAATGGTTTTTTTTTTTCGGGGGGGGGGGGGGGCGGGGGAAGGAGACTAAACCCAGCAGATTCTTCCTGCTTGCACCAGAGGGCAGCAATGGACCAGGAACGAAGGCTGGATACCTTGCTGGGAACTGGCATGGCGCCTTCCCTTTGGCCAGCCGGTGAACGAGACATGGTATATCCCCTGTTTTTTCTGACATCATTCCAAGGCAATGCAAATAATGGTGGACTTTCTCACCCCTGGCTGGGGAGGGACTGCACAGTGGTCTGAAAGGTGGTGTGG